>VXBI01010137.1:1927896-2264060 GCA_013397375.1 Toxostoma redivivum | reverse complement strand
GCCCCCCCGCAGCGGCAGCACGGGGGCTGTGACTGGCCCGGGGCCACCGCGGGGTGCGCGGGTCCCGCCGCCGGCTCCGGCTCCGGTTCCCCGGGAGCGGCGGCCGTTGGGCGCGGCCGTTATTCCCGCCCATTCCCCGCGGCGGGCGGGGCGCGGGCCCGGCCGGGGGACGGGCGGAACGGGACGGGACAGGACAGTGCCTCTTCCCTGCACCGCCGGGACAGCGACGTCGAGGCTCCCGGCTTGCAGCCGCCCCGCCATGGCTCTCAGCTCCGAGCGGCTCTTCGACTCGCTGGGACATTTCGGCAGGTACTGGGGGTGCCCCGCTGTCACACCCGGACATCCATCCCCGTGCGGGGACTGGTGGCTGCTGGCCGTCAGTCCCAGCTGCCGCGCTGTCCGGGTGTCACCGCTGCCCGGGGGGACAGCGCCGAGCTGCCGGCATCGCGCAGGCTGCGGGGCTCGCTCGGACACGCACCGGCCGTGTCACCGACACACGCACCGGCCGTGGCACCGACACACGCACCGGCCGCGGCACCGACACACGCACCGGCCGCGGCACCGACACACGCGCCCGCCGTGGCACCGACACACGCGCCGGCCGTGTCACCGACACACGCACCGGCCGCGGCACCGACACACGCACCGGCGCTGTCACTCGCACGCAGAAAATGCCGCGCAGAAACG
Organism: Toxostoma redivivum; assembly: GCA_013397375.1. Classification (NCBI taxonomy): domain Eukaryota; kingdom Metazoa; phylum Chordata; class Aves; order Passeriformes; family Mimidae; genus Toxostoma; species Toxostoma redivivum. The sequence continues at coordinate 2,263,373 of VXBI01010137.1, read as the reverse complement.
CGCCGCACCGCGCTGTAGGAACTCGCACGAAACAGACAGGCGCTGCTGCTTGTGTTTGCAGCGCTCGACACCCACCACTCGCTTTTCCGCACACATACAGCGCCCACGCGTGTGCCCACTCACGGGTGCAGCGCATCCCTGCGTGCTCGCGCGGGCACCCGCACAGCATCCGCTCCCACACGGCATCACAGAGCTGCCGGCACCACGTGCGTGCAGCCACCATTCATGGCCAGGCACTCTTAGACACTTAAAACTCACATTTCTTTCACTGCACGTGTGAGCACACGCACACACAGCCCCAGGGTCTGGGACAGCCTGTGCACTTCAGGGGTGACAGGAGGGCACAAGCAATATGCAGGGGAGCACGGTGTGACACTCAGGCCGTTTCTGCTGGGCACAGGGTTGTTGAGTGCAAGAGATGATGTAGTTTTTATTGAGGCTGGGTTTGTTGCCTGTGTTCCGTGGATATGGAGTATGTGCACATATCCTTATCAGCAAGGGTTTACCTGTAGGGTGAATGATGTGTGATGGTGGCGGGTTTCCTTTGATGTGCTTTGTGGCTGTCGGGGCTGTGTCCAGAGGCCTGGGTTTATTGGATGGATATACAGACGTGGCATCTGTGTGTGTGTTTATGCTTCTGTAGCTCAGGATACAGGGCTGGTATCAAAGGCTGCTTATATCAGGTAATGGAGAAGAAATGTTAGGCAAGGAAATTAAGTTTTAGAGGATATGAATTTTAAGACTAATGGGAGCACATCCTCACAGTGAGCTCTCTCCTGCACTTCTGTGATGTGCTGATCATCACGGGGTTTGCAGGCACATGCTCCTCGGAGCAGATGGCTGGAATAGACCCATGTGTCACAATTTGGCTACAAGTTCAAGCTGTTGAATTGCAGTTTTGTGCTTTCTGACTCGGTGACCAGTGAGCCAGTCTAACCCACAATGTTGATCTTCTCTCAGGGGCAGGCAGGAGCAGCATTTTGGACAAACCCTGGGAGCTCCTTGTAATGGTTGAAGTGCCTGAACTGCAGCAGGAGAGGCTCTTAATATCATGTGCAAGCAGTAGTGGTGGGTATCAATAGCCTCTTCAGATGGTTAGGATGGAAAGACATTTTCTCACTTAAGTGGCACCTATGCTTAAATTAGATATTTGACTAAGTTGTGACTTGCAGGCATGTGTATTTGAACATAATCTCATTGTTATCAATTCTGGGTCAGCAATAAAAATACCTTGTTCTGTGTGAACTAGGAGAAAAATCCTAGAATTGGTTGATTTTGCTGCTGCTGTTGTTCTTCTGTTTTGTGTGCTCTTTGTGGAAAGCAGGCACTTGGCACTGAATACTGAAATAACACAAAAGTAGGTATTTTTAATTACTGGAGTAATTTTCCTACTACTGGAGTAGTTTTCCTAATTGAGAGCATTTATCAATACTTTAGATAAAGTTTTCAAAACTACTCCTTGCAATTAAAAGGAGACCAATTCTACAGCAATAACCTGACATCTAGGGACCAGATTATTTGAGATGCAGTACAATAGGAGCTGCTTTAAGTTTAGGAGCTTTGAGATGAGATGCAGGCTATCAAAATTTGCATAGTCTTGTTTCATTTACGGCTGTTTCAGATTTCAAAGGCCACACTATGGTATAGTATAACAGTAAGTATAATAGCAGTTTATGGTGGGAGGAGCTATTTAAAAATATTGTAAAAACTCTTTTTAATCCCTTGATAGTGCTAGGTAGATGATCCTACCTCATATGAAAAGTCGTTCATAACCATAACCATCGAGTTAGTTCTGTTCAGTTTGCAGCATCCTGGCTCTGAGAGATAATCAGTGGTTCATTTCTTGAGTTCAAGCAATTCCCATAAGGCCCATATAAACTATGCACTATATATAGATTATATAGATTTGACACAGTCAGATTCTGAGCAATCCAAGCATGACTGTTAGTATTTTGAGACTGTTTTGATTTTCTTAAAATCTGACAGATGCAGTAGAGAATGAGCAGCTGTTCATACATACATAAATATGGAGATAGTATGGATGCACTTTATACATGTGTAATATATAATATATAGCTATATAGTAGTAATTAATATATAGATCATATATAAACCTTTCATACTGATTAAGACTGAATTTTACAGAACTGACATTCACATGGATGCTGACAATATTTTTCTTTCCGTTTGGGCTCTCTTTCACAAGTCTCAGTGATGCCATTGTTCTTAATAGGGTCTTGAGACACACATGAACAACCATAAAAATGCAATGGCTCCTTTAGCCTATGTCATTAAAGAAAGATTTTATGCCTCTGTTGAATTTGGGTATAGGTAGCATCTGTGGCCTATAAATTCAAGAAGGCTGTTTTAAACAACTCAGTTGTTCTTGAGTCTGTCTGTGGAGCACGAGGCCACTGATCACTGTCACAGAGATTGGATGACAGACAAATAGTGCTGTCTGACTCAGATGGCCTCATCACTAAAGGGTTGCCAAGCCTTAAAGCTCCCAATATACCTGCAGTGAACTGCACCCTTCTCCCATGCAGCAGATCCTGCCAGGCACTGGCTGTTCCTGGCAGGCCCCGTGCTGGGAAAGTGGAGACATGACTAGTGGCCAGAAGGTTGGTAGCAAAGTGTGGGCATAGTAGGAGGCATTGAGCCTTAGGAAATGGCTCATACTGCCTGCATATCTAATTCCCAGGTAAACTAAAGGACTTTTAATAACTTCAGTGACTTCAATCTACCTGCAGGACACAAAATGTACATATATGGTTTCTGGGGAGAAACAGGCTGTGTATTCTGTCATTCTGATCTGCACCATGGCAGCATGCTGAGTGGAGACATGATCTAATCAGGAATAACTGTCTAGAGAGAGATCTGGGGAGGTACCCCTTATGGTAAGTGTGGATGAGTGTAAGGATTTGATTTCCCAGCTGGAACGTCTGGTAGCTCTGAGATGCAGCTTACATGGTAAGCAGCGTTTTCCTTGTGATTAACAGTTTCCAAATCTTGGCTTATACTTTAGCTAAAAGCAGGTGGTGAAAATTGTCAGGGAGAGAGGAAGATTGGGTGTCACTGACACTATTTCCAGATTTTGTAATGAAGTGTTTCCAGAATATTTTAAAAGATTGCCTTTTCTTCTGAAAGAGTCTGTCTTTTACAAAGTTGAGTGCATTGCCTAGATTTTCAAATGTTTGTTTTATAAATAATACATTTTACTAGCAGTTAGACTACCTAATAAATTAAAAATTACTGCTATTTACTGAGTTGTTTATGTATTTATTCAGGTTTTGACATCTTTGCACTGTTGTCTTCTATGAACTTTTTGCCTGGTCAGTGGAGTTGCTACAGTTTGGACTTTAGAAGCAAGCAAACCAAAGATTAGCAATGGCTGTTGTGAGGAGGACTGAAGCAGAACAGGCTGCCTGTTTGGATAGAACAGGCTGCCTGTTTGGATAGAACAGTCACCTGTTCCAGCCAAACATGGGGTCTAGTAGACATTATTACACTTACCAACAGTTTCATCTTCTCTTTATCACCCTGGAACTTTTCTAGTGTTTATAAATATATGAGACAGTTTTCTTAGCTTAAAAACTTGCTTGACTTTTGCAGAAATTCTTTGTAGTGGACTTCTGCTGACTGCTAGTCAGTGCCATGGTAGCAATATTTGAGTAGCCAGTGCTAACACTGTTTCTCTTCTCCCTACCTTGCAGAGCTCTTGGTTCACTTCTAAAGCTCTACACCAAATAGTCTGTCTTCATCTCACATCTCAGAACTTTTCCAGGCTCCTCTTTTTGTGCTGTTGCCCTCATCTTCTCTCTTGTTTCACAGCTCTTGTGATCAGATTACATCTGCAAATTGTGCTGTATACATATTACTTCCAGAAATTCTTGGTTTGTATCAAATAACAAGGAGTCCCCAGTATCTCAAAGATGGTGCTCACCACTTCTGTTCACAAAAACAAGCAATGATTTTTCAAACTCATGTGTTTTACAGATGCCTTGAAAGGTTCTTTCCCAACAAGAATATATTTTTCAAGTGGAGAAGTGTGCTTGCTAGATATGAAAAGAAATTGCTTTTCCTTTTTCATGTCAGTATGAAGAAGCAGACCATGGTATTCATATTCAGCATTAGAACAGACAAGTTTTAATCAAAAAAATGGAAGCATGACAAGATTTTTCCCAAATACTAATACATTTACTATTTAGTACATTCTACACAAAATTAATATTTTTGAACAATATAACATGAGTTTCTGTTTAACCTTTGAGTAGTTTGCTGAAGATGAACAAAGAGCTGTGGTTTGGAGACTTTTTTTTGTTTAATCCTTTTTTCCCCCATATGCTACCTTATACAGTGGAAAAGTTTATTGCAACATGTCTGTCATTCAGTTTTCAAAATGTACCAGCAGACAGCTGTTTGTATTTACTGGAATGTGCCAGACAGAAGAATCTCAAATCTAAGTTGTCCTTTGGGTCTTAGTCAGGGGTGATGTTTGACAGAAGTGTTTGATAAGTGTTCTTACAACTATGCTATATTATAATATCTGAGTCAGCCTGTGCTGATTTCAGATGTTCATAGGATGAAACAGGGGGATTTGGCAGCATTTCTTCCACCCCTCACCCCCCTTTTTTTCTTGTGTCTGGGGTGGGGGAATATTTTGCAAATAGCACTTAATCCTTAATCCTGTTGGTTGAACAGCATCATAATAGCTTTGGAGAACTGAGACAGCCCATGTGTTTTCAGAGAGCAAACTCCAGCAGCTTAAACAAAGGCCTTATTATCTATGCCTGACTAGGCAAAAGTGGAAATATTCTCAAGACTCAGAACCAAAGCTGGATACTGGCAAGTGCGCCGGGATAATGGTGGCAATGCACCAGTGCTTTGTAAGAGGTTCTGACAGCATTTGCTGGGATCCAGGTCATGTTGGGGGCAGTCTAAAGCAAGATCTGCATAGACAAAAGTGTTCTGCCAGAGAACATGCTGGCATCCTCACCCTGGAGGTGCCTGCTTCTTTCTGGCTTGAAAAAGTAGATTATACTAAGAGAAGTAGATTAAAAAGCAGATTACAATAATAGAAAGATAACTAAATAAAAAGCAGGATGAAATTGCACCTGTACTGTCCATTACTTCTCTAAGGCTAGAACCTGAAGTGTGAACAACACTGCAACTTAAAGCTGGTAAATCCATTATGGTTTGTAAACCAGGCAGCTGAGATTCACCTCTGAAATGTTGCCAACCCCTCAGGCTGGCTTCTAAACCAAGTTGTAGCATAGACACAGTTATGGCAGCAAAAGCCAGTTATCACACATGTCAAGAAGCTGATGATCAACTGTTTCATCCTGAAATATTATGGTGTGAATGAAAACGAAATATGTAAGGCATTGGACAGTGTGTTCCCTGTAATACAATGCCTAGGACAGGGATACCGTTCCTATAAAAGCCGTGTCAGTAATTTTCTCATAAGAGTAATGATTTTCAGCAGTACCAAGACGTCTCAAAGTTGGAAGGAAATTTTTATTAAAGGCCTTACTTGTGGAAAGTTTGACCAATTTATTGCAGGAAGTAAAATCATGCAAGTAGAAAACACCTTTAAATTTAGGTAATTTTTTGAAGGCCCCAGGAGCCTTTAGCATGTTCTGTGACAATTTCTCTGCCACCATTTTGCTATACACAACAAGGATGGTACTGAGACACATACACACACTGCTAACATTTTATTTAAGGTAGCTTGAGGCATGATAGCAGCTGAGCAAGAACATGAGATCCTGTTTTTCAGAAATATGGAAAAAATAGCAAGCCAGAGAAGATACAAGCTGAGGTAGCTATGTCTTGGTTACAATTGCAAGACTGAGAAAAGTGTGATGACAAACTGTAGAAGACAGAGATCCACAAGTCCAGTCTGTCAGATTGTCCATATGCTTGGAGATAAATCTTAGCTGTCTTTGGAAAACACTGAAACTGCCTAGAGAGCTAATGTATACCTTAATATGGTATATTCATGGCCAAACTGTAGTGCTCACCTCATGCAGAGCAGATGTTCTTTGAGAATCACATGTGGTGAAAATATGATTTGTGGAATCTAGAAGCACCATCCGTTGGATTATATATTGAACTCTTTCCTCAAGAAAATGTTCTCATCAAGAGGTGAAGTTAGGTTTCCTCTTCCAGTTATCTGGAGGCATTACCATTAGGTAACTGCATGAGAGATGCAGCTGTAGCAGTGGTTCTGAGGCAAGAATATAGGACAAGACCTGAAGAATAGATGGAAAAGGCCAATAAGGCAGCAAGAAGTAGTAAAGAAGGGCTGAAAAGGTGCTTCAAAGACCTGGGAGTAATTTGCTGCTCTATAAAGAGCAATCAGCACCACACTTTGGATGGAGTTCAGTGCCATTTAAATGTGTTATATCCATGGTGACCTGAACTCTTCCAGCTGTATTGTGATTTCATTCTCCTCACTAAGTTGTCAAAGATATAGAAGCATCTATGTTCCTACCTGATACATCTGTAAAAGTCTGTTCTAGCTGTGTGGGGAATCAGCTGTCCAAATCAAAGCACTAGTAAGCTCATCTCAGTATCTTTACAGGCCTGTAGTGTAAACTTCAGACATCTGTTAAGTCACCTTGTCCAGAGGGAGAATTGGACCATTAAGGGCATGATCCATCTGTCTTGTTTTCACTATGTGGTTTAGGACAAGGTAAATCCTGGTTTGTCTGTGGTTCCTCACCAAGTGGAAAGGGGATCTAGAGAAATAGTATAGGTGTATATGGATTGCATACTGTATACATTAGATTGCATCTAAGTGAACTGTAAGCATGGTGAAATTATACTGATGATATCCCATTTCATTTAAATAATTTATATTTATAAATTTATTTATATAATTTATATGTCATATTCCAGAACAAATCGTTGTTTGATCTTTTTTCCTGTGTCCTTAGAACTGGTGTATGTTAGCAGAGCTGGGAATACCATAAAGGTGCTACAGCTCCACCTTTCTGAGAGAGATAATTCATGTTATTTCCAAGTTCAGAGAAACTGGAACCTCATCTCATTTACACCTGTATTTTAGGCTTCTAAAAGGACTGTCATCCTTTGTAGATAAGTGTAGCCAACCTCAGTTCTGTCTCACTCATTGAGAATAGAGGGCGCAGTTAGTACAAAAGTAGATTTATGTAGAAGAATCCTGGTAGGTCTGAGCAGAATTCAGCTTCTTTATTTTTGTGGAGAATGGGACTTCTAAAATGCTTGTAAATATTGTAAATATGCAGTTAGAATATAGGATTATTCCAGATCATTCCCTTGCATGAGATACCATAAGGGAAAGACTGAAGGAAAGAGCCTGACCGAACCTGACAGAACCTGACAGTACTGAAGTAAAGAATGGGTTATGCATTTGCAGTTTGGAGGGAAGATGAGCCACGAACCTGCAAAAGAAGCTAAAAGTCCTCTCACTATCAGTAGCCATCCTTTCTGTGGGTTTAGAGGTAACTATGGGTTATTTCTATGGGTTTAGAGATAACTTGCCTTGCTTGGAGAAGATGTGCTGTCAGGGTTACTAACTTGAGCCCTCCCAAGAGCTCTTGAACAATTGGTGGGTTGTCAGCATAGACTCCTGAAGAGAGAGGAAGAAAGTTCTACTCCTCTTCCATATCCTAACTGGGTTTTAATAAAGCCTGTAGAAGACTTTGTTAAAGATTCAAGTTGCTCTATTACAGAGAGAGGGAAGAGCTGTCGGTGTGGAGGCTGTTTCATTTCTCATGTGGAACATAGCCACTAAATACAGGTGTACTAAAACAATTCCAGAAGCTAAAACCATGTTTAACAGAAGAAAATTATTTGATCATGCCAGACTCTGCATTAAATTGAATCCCTTTCTTCAAGCTGTAGAGCTATAGAATTGAAAATGTAGGATTTCACATAGGTAGGATTGCAACTGGCTGTGTTCTCTTCAACAGAAAAGAATCTGTGGCTGACACTGAGTTGCCTTTTCTGAAGTGATTCCTTGATTTACATGTTGGCTTTGTCCCAGATTTTAGAAGACAGAGTTATCTGACACTTAATTCCCTTAATGTAGCATCTTGTTAAGTGGTATTTTTTTAAATGAAATATTAAAAAAACCTGATAAAGCAAAGGTATCGACTTCAGCTTTTCTGTTTTGCTTTTGATGAAGAGTCACTATGGTGAATGTCAGAACTAACAAAGAACATTGTAAGAGTTGTAAATGGAGCCAGGGAGAGTGAAATGACACATTATCTACTTAAAACTGCTTTATGTAGCCCTTAGAAATAGACTAAATTACCTTAACCATAGTCAAGGCTTCAAAAGTAATGCTATGGATAAAATCACTACTTATATTAAGTAAGATTGACAGAATGGAGCAACCCAAAATTCCATGACATTTCTCTTAAGTATTTACTGAAACGATTTAAACATACTTTGATCCGTGGAGGTAATATTCCATATTATTTCTAACTGAAAACTCAGAAGATACTCATATATACAGGAACAGCTACAAACATTCCCTAGGAGAGAGATGTCCAGTGTTCTTAAATTAATTACACAGACTTCTCACTTGTTTTACATTTTTCCATGAGAACTTTCAAAAACCTGTAAGAATCATTTTCCAGGGAATGAAGGAGTTAAATTTCAAATACAGAAATTTAAAATCTTGGGTAGCATGCTTAACAATGTGTGGCACAGCGTGAAGAGAATTTATGTAGAATTTTTACTGAAAATGAGCTGTCTGTATCCAAACCTTCTTAGGTGTGACTATAAATAGGAAACAACAATAAAAAAAGAGTTCTTAAAAGTAATAATATAAGTATGACAACTGTAAGGCTCAATTACTTTGTGAATTAATCTTTAAAAAATAGATTACTTATTGCTTCAGAATAGGCAGTTTTCACTACTCTGAAGTAGATATGCAATTCATGTGTTTGTACCATCAGCAGCAACAGATTCAAAGTTTTGCAGAAGAAATTTGTAAGTAGAATAACAAAGGAGTAAGAATTTAATTGATATGATGACCAGCTAGTTTTATTTCAGGACTATAGACAGAAACAAAAAGGTAAAATAATTTGAACAAAGTTAGTCCATTGTATCAGCAATGTAACCACTAGAAAACATCCTATTTTCTAAATGGGGAAGGAAGAATGAATTATAACTGTTTATACATGAAGCACTGTCTATGTCTATAGTTAGATGGAATCTCAATAAAAACACTTAAATTCTATTAGATGCTTCACAGATTATGATGTGAAATTATTTGCTTACTTAAGCTGATGGAAACAGTACAGTGTGGAATGGAATTAAATACCTAATTTGGATTTGTCCATAAAACAGAGGCTGACCAAAAGAAAACAGTGTTACCAGAGAAACTGGAATTGAGTTTTCCCTGTGACAAGTAATGCTAGTAATATATCATGCAGAGTATATGTGAATTTTCTAAATGGTAGATGTTTATAGAAATGCCATTCCTGGAATAGAAACTTCCAAGTATAGAGCCTGAAGTGTTACTACTGTTCAAGTGTAACCACTCTACTGTGTATAACACTAGTCCAAATAATTCCAAAACAAAGCTAAATCGCTTACAAACTGCATGGTCATGCTCTTTCTTAATTAAACTACCTGGTGTATGTCCTTAACCCATGTATAGCAGAAAGGGCAAGTGGGTAACTAGAAAAAAAAAATACTGACTGCAGTTTGGACTTGCTGTTGCTCCCAGTGATGTGTTCCCCCTTGATCAGAAGTTGCTTTCCCAGGAAAGCTGAGTGGAATGTTTATGTGTACTTTGGTTGCTTGAGTCCAGAGCCTCTGTGTCTTTCCCAGTTTCACTGCCATTTGAATGAGAAGGTTGGGCATTGGGCTGGAGTGGCTGAGCCATGCTCATAACATCTTCCTGCCTGACTCTGTCCTGGGGCAGAGGGGCAGCAAGAAACACCAGGGCACCTTGAGCAGCAGCTCCCTTTCAGCTGTGTGTGGCTGTCCATAGGTGAAAACTGTGCTAGTGAACTGCTGAAACCCGGCAATATTTATTTATTTATTATTTTGTCACAGGGGATGACAAGAACTTTATGTGTCTTATTTAAATAGTCAAAAATGAAGAACTGTTCTATTAAGTTTATATATATATATATATATGGCCCTAAATTCTGTAGCACTGTTTATTTTCATGCTGATGTGACTTCCATCTAAGATGTCATACCAAATTCAGAGTAGTGAGCAGCCAATGTATTTTTATTCTTGACTCTGATGAACAAATGCTGGACTTGTCTTAATCAAAGGCAAATGTGCATAAGTTTAATGGGATATAAGTGAATTCTTTAGAAAATCAGTTTTAAATGTAAGAATGATTTGGTGTCTGATGTTTGGTTACTGCACATTGATGCACACATTGTCATCAGTGATGATAATATGTAATTCCTGGGGTCATCCTGATCTCCACAGTTTTCTTTATTCCTATTGCATCTGTGCTGTTGATAGGTTTAAACTGGTCATCCAACACAGCATCTTCTGCCTCTGAAAACAAATTCTGGAAATAACCATGTGGGCTGAGACTCTCAGTATAGTTCAAACTGCCTTTAGGAGGGATGAAAGTTTATTCCTGACACCATAAGTCAAATAAGGCTGTGCATGTCGTATATTTAAGGCTGCTTCCAAATCTGTATCTCTGCACCATCACAAAAATATTCTTGAGACACATTCAGTTCCTTTCTTCTCAAAAGATAAATGTGGAAGTTCATCATATATTTTTGGTTTAGAGTGGAGAGAATGCTGAATGGCTTTTCTCACATGAGAAAAACACAAAACAACCCAGCCAACCCAGGATGGAATACAGAGGTTAAAGTGGTTACTGAACACAAATTCTTTCAGAAATAGTAAATACCTGGAAATTTCTTTCCACTGAATCCATCCTGTTGAGTGTGCACTGCACATACTGTGTTTTCTGACTTAAGCAACTTACAAATAAGGTCATTGAGAAGACAAGCAGTAAAAATAATTCTTGTACAGCCCGTGGAATACTACAAATCTTTTGCTAATCACAGAAAAGTTTTGTGAATCTATTCTGCACCAAAATGATTTTAAATGTTTATATTAGATTTTGATAAGTATCTTGTAATTTCCCCGCTTCTCTTTTTGATGGACAGATAAGGAAATCAGAATTATATTTTATTTAATATAAGCTTAGTGTCCAACAACAAGTTTTGTCCCTGCTAAACACTGCAATAACTGAAAATGCTAAAAGTACTCTGAGGCTGGGGATTTATTCTCTAATGTATAGGTGTCAATTTACACTTCAAGTAGTTTTTGAATGCTAGATGCACCACTTTTTAAATAGACTGGTGTGGATATTTCACATGGATGCAATATAAATTAGACTGAGCAACTAGTCTAGCTTGTTAGTTTTGTGTTTCTTTTTAAAAATTTACTATCTATTTTTACTCTTTTATTCAAGTCAGATCAGTTTGCCAGACAAAGTTCACAGATGGTCCACAAAAGAAATACCACCACAGCTGAGGATGAAGTGCACTGTGTCTCAAGGGGGGAATAAACAGTGGCAAAAGAGAAGGGAGAAAATATCTTGCAGTGACAGTGCCACAGAGATGTTGTGTCATGAGACGACAGCCAGAGCAACAGTGATCTGAAATCTGGTTCACTGCCTTTATGGTACAGTATTCCTTACATTCAGGTACTGATATGATATTACCAGTTACTTTTCTTACTGGTCTTAAAACTTGTGCAGAGGAAATAGAAAATGCAAAAATCTTTTTTTACTATAAGCTACAAACTTAAAAAAAATTACTGTGGAGAAATATCAGAAATATTTTAAAAGGGACTGGAACATTTTCATGTTGTGTCTTGCTCAAGCTTTTGTGAAGACAATTTTAGGCTCATTTGACTTCTGGCATTCATTAAGCATCTCTATACTGGAGCAGTAACCTATAAAGTCTTCTTGACTTCTATATTTGACACTCCTGGCAAGAGTGACAAAATGTACTTGCCAAATAATTATCTCCCATGGCAAGTCATTGAAGAGATGGAAAAACACTGAGAGAAATTATCATACCTTTTAGGACAGTCATCATGTTCACAGAACTTTTTTTTAAAATGTCAGATAGTGGGGTTTTTAAAAAGGAAAACATATGTATAATAGGTTATGGAAAATGACTGTTTGCAACAATACCTGTTATATAAGCTGTTGTGTGTATGTGAAGATGACTGGTATCTAAAATCCTGTTGTCAAAATCTGCCCTTTTTGAGATCAGTCCAGGAAAATAAGTCACAGAATTTGCTTTCTTTTGAATTTCAATAGTATTTTTTGCTCCTGCAATGATATTTTCTTACTATTTTGATGCATGAACAGCAGTATTTCTTTATCTGGGGAATTTTAGTTTTTAAAATCGACCTCCCTACACACTTTTCATTCTTTCCTTATGGTGTCCCTAATGGTCCAATTAATTCCTTTTTGGTAACTATACAGGTTAAGGAATTTCCTGACATTTACACCAGTGGTCTTTCTGGAAGAAAAGCTCTTCCTACCTGCAGGAGATTGCCAGAAACTTGTAAGGTTGGGCTTTTCAATCTAGAATCAGTGGGGATGCTGTTAAAACACTGCTGTAGTCAGCAGTGGATTTTGCCTTCACAGCAAAACAGGGTTTTCAGGATAGTTTGTGTGTTTTGTATATACAAAAATATGCACATACAGAGGATATACAGAGAGAGGCTTAGCCAGCCCAGTGTGGAATTTTACTGGAGAGAGCAGTTTTTGCAGTCAGGGAAGGAGCCTTTAGTGTAGTGCAGGATGCCTTCAGACCCTAGTGCTTCCGAATGCTTTTCTAACTTCACATCAGGCCTTATTCCCCCTGATTCCAGCTCCCCCTGCCTGCTCCTTGGCTCTTTTATAGAGCAGGTAGAGGTTAAAAACTGCAGTGCAATCCTTCCTGCAGAATTCTGAACAACACGGTAATTTTGCTGTAAAAACCCATTTTTCCATTCTTAAATGAAGTAATATTCAGCATAAATTATGTCTGTTAATGTATATCTGGTATTCTGTCTGACTTCTTGTGTTTGCTTAGCATTGGTGCAGCAAATTAGGTAAGAAAAATAATGGTGCTATAGAATGGATTTCTTTGTTAAAACTGAATAAGATTTTTATAACACTGAAAATGGATGTTTTTACAAGAATAAGCTGTATCTAATTTTAAGTTAAACCCTTGAAAGTTGGGTGAAATATTGTATGACAGATATTTCTTTAAAATGAATCCTTTATTGCATTTTACAGAGGTGGAAAAAAAGAAGGGACACAAAGAAAAGGAAAGGGTAACAGACTAGTTTGTATGGTTGTAGGCAGTAACAGGAGGAGTAGGAGAACTGATAATTCTGTACAATGAAGTGATAAAAGAAAAGGAAGATTTATTCAAGGTTGCACCAGGGTGTTTTATAAGGTAATAATAGTCTTATATTTGGAAAGGGGACATAGAGATTAGATTTAATGAGAAACTTCCCTGCAGAAAGATTTGACAGTGGAGCAGTCTGTCCAAATGGTCATTGAAGTATGATCACAAGAAGTGTTCAGGAAGAGATAAGATAAAACTCTCAAGTGAGTAGTGAGAGCAGAGATTAACTAGACCTGCTCATAGCTCTGGTCATACTGTTGGGCTTTGAATTTGTAAAAATTTGTGCAGTGCATTGTTTCATGACATCTTCTCAGACTATCCTTAAAAGTTGTTTTCTCCCTTCAAGCCTCTCTGACAAAAAAAAGGCCTAAATATATTTTTCCTACTAACTCTTACTGAGATGAAGATAAATGATGATCCTGATATTTCTTGTATTGCAAGAACTAATTAGGAAACTCAAGAAGTGTGTATGGGAGTTTGAAATTATTTCATTTTCCCTCTTGATCAGAAAGAACAAGTGGATTATTTGGCAGTGCAATTTTCTAATGCATAATGACAGACATTGCAAATACTGGGGACCCTGGTTCCAAGTATGCCACTTTCTACTGGCTAGTAGATGTGTCAGCTTCTAGAGGTTTAATTTACCATTATCCCTTTCTAGTTCTGCATACTGCAACAGTAGCCCAGATTGTTAAATTTCATTGTGCTCTGCTATTTTTAAAATTAATTTCTGTCTTTTGATGGGAACAGTTTAAAATGAAACTAGGTAAGAGGAAGTAAAAAACATTGTTGACCATATTTGTCTGCACCAATAGAGTCCCAAGGGCTACATTTCAAAATAACCTTTGCCTTTTTATGGTTCAAGATAGCCCAAATGCCTTTCAGAGCTGCTTTCAGCCTTGCTTTGATCTATGGCTAGCTACTTAACACCAAGAAGCTTTTTGAGAGAGAGAGAATTGATAGACTTAAAGGGTTGCTGTGGTTATGTTCAGTTTCTGGTCTTGTTCGGAAAAGAGCAGCACAGCACCTGTGATTGCCTTGCAGAATCCTCCAGAGGGAAGTGGAGCCAGATTTTGAGCTGTTATGGTGGGTTTAGCAATTCAACTCACTCTGCAGACTGCTGTAGAAAAGTCAATAGAGCTGTAAATCAAGAAAAAGGGGGATGAAAAGCGCTGCAGCAGAACAACAGCAACGACAAATGCCATTGGAAGGACAGGATAGGCCACCGGGTTTGCATTTACCAAGGAAAGAAATTAGAATCAAGATAAAAGGTGGAGGAGGATGAGGATGGTGAGTGGAGGTGTGTTTTACATGAGAACTGTTTTATTGGAAAGGTTAATTGGATATTAAGACAATGTAGCCATTAAATTCTGCTTCAATACTTTGCTTATAGATAATTTCAAAATTATTTAGAAATGTTGATGATAGATTTAAAAGACCTAGGCTATGTACTGTTGAGATCTGTATTATGGGAATTCAGGGCTAGATTAGATATATTTTGGAGAGGAGTATCCAGAGGCTGCATTTGTTACAGGGATTGAATTGCTCTGACTTTTCCCAAAAGACATTTCAAAGTAATTGATTTTAGACATTATTTCCTGTAACTTCAGCAGACATAGCCTCTGATCACGTAAAAAAAAAAAATCTGCTTTTTGTTTCACACTGCCAAGGCCTGCTATGTCCTGCAGTAAGAATGTATCTATAGAAGGTCATTGAATACTTCTTCAAATTATTGCAATTGATTGGCCTTCAGGAAATAAAAAAGGGAGGAGAACAAAAGCTATTTTTTTTCTAAACAGATGTTGTGCTAATTATATGCATAATTTAAGCATTTAATTGAGAAAATTACTCCTTATACTTAAATTATCAGAAACTCCAGAATTTGCATATAGTGACACTAGAGTTCATTGGAAGGTTTTTGAAATTCTGAATACATGTGCAATTTTTATACTAGGATTTACTTGCATCTCAAGCAATTTTTAAAAGCTGTTAAAATGCCAAAATTCAGGCTATGCATAAAACATTCTTTTACTAGGTTTGCTTTATGATACAATCTTTAACGGATAATTAAACACCTTGTTTAAGCCAAAACCCAACCCAGCTCAGAGCTCTGTTCTGGTACAAAACATTTCACATTGTTCAGATTCTATCTTCTACGTGTGTCTACATGTATTATCTCTGTCTTTTGACTGCAATAAAGAGAGGTGGAAAATGGATGGAATACAGTTATAGAGATACAATTAGATGAAATGAGGGGTGTAATATGTTTGGTTTGTTTTATTTGACACATATACATCTATTCCTAAGAATCTGAGATTGCAACATTTTGGGTTTTTTTAACCATTCAAGTAATCTAAGGCCTTATTTTAAGGGGATGTGCTACAGAGAATTGGAGGGTGGAAGGTTGCTTCAAAGTAAGTGCTTAAGGTCAGAATTGTTTCATTTTAAATGGTCTTCTCTGTATGACTAAACACATAACTAAGAGCAGCACTCATTTCTTAACAATAGATTACTGTGGACCTTTTTCTCATCTTTGGTCTATTGCAGAGCTTAGCTAATATTGATTGAAGGAGCACCACACAACAAAACACTAGACACGTTAATGATACCTCCATTTACTGATCTACCCAAACAATAATGCTGAATATTTTTTCATGTATAGAGGGCTTTTCCTCAGTAAAATGTTTTCTTTCCCTTTACAGATTTCAAGCATGTGTTTATTTTGCATCTGTCTTTCAAGCTATGTCATGTGGTATCCATTACTTAGCATCTGTGTTCATGGCTGTTACTCCTAACTTTGTATGTGGGTTCCCTGGAAATGTGAGTAGTGTTCTTTTGCACAACTCCTCTGCATCAAGTATAGAGGACATCTGGACACTGTGGACATCAACAGAAAATTACATTGTAGTCCAGCTGGAAAATGGAGAAATTTGGGAACTTGATCAATGCAGCAGGTCCAAACGAGAAGTCAGTTTGGATCTGACATATGAATACAAAGGCAACAAGTCTGTATTTCCTTGTTCTGATGGATTTCTCTATGATGATACAAAGTGGAAGAGCACTGTTGTTACGCAGTGGGATCTGGTCTGTGACCGAGAATGGCTTGCAAAATTAATCCAGCCCATGTTCATGCTTGGAGTCTTGATTGGAGCAGTGATTTTTGGTGACATTGCTGACAGGTAAAGTGCCATCCTCTGGAAACTGTAGCTTCAGACTGCAGTAACTACACGTGTTTCTACCTGTTTTTGTTGTTTCCATTTATTGTGTATTCATAACTACATATGCAATATTCAGGAGGTTTGGATATTGCTTTATTCACACATCTGTTTAACTTTTTTCTTTCTCCTATAACATGTACTAATTTTAAAATGTATTCTCAAGTCATTTAGTTTAAAAACTTTTTCATACTTTGTCATACATTGTTCTAGACCTTGATACCTGAAATTGCCCTTTGCAGCTAGCATATGCCTTTAGATTTTTATTTATTTGTTTGTTTGTTTACTTATTTTGACAGGAATAGCAATAGCTCATTGTAATAGCAATGGTAAAACCTGGGAGAAGATTTTCACCTCATTTTTCATGAAAAGAGGTTCCTCATGGAAATGCAGATTTTTATTTTGCAATATGACAAATAGCTGAAGGGCTACTATAAGGTTAAAGATCATGTATTTGAAAATCACCTTTCCTAACCTCTGTCCTAAGTACAAGTCAATGGGATTGATGCAAAGGCTTCGAGGGTTTAATCAAGCCCCACCTTCTTAAAATAAACATCCATATACTATTTTTCCTTGCTGTCCAGTTGTAGGTTTTCCCTGAAAAATTAGCTTAAACTTCAGTCTCTTGAAAGCCTGTGAACATAAGAGGAAAAATGGGAATGGGTGAGCTGTGCTGTAGCTTCACTTATTTACCAGCATGTACCAAGCTCTGTTTGAGCACAAGGAGCATCAGTCCTGGAGGGACTTGGCCCGAGCAGTCTCTTGCTCATGGTTCCAAGGACTATTCCCATCCAACACTTTCTCCCTGGCTGTTATCTCGGATCACACACTGAAATCCAGCATCAGAGCTGGACTCAGAAGCAACAGTGAGCCCCAGGGTGTACATCTGTGGCCACCTGCCTCAGTTGGTTTTCTCTCTCAATACAAACAGGAGTATTCCTGCCTCAGAAGAGCACCCAGCCATGTCTATCTCTCCATATAAGAATCAAATACCCAAGCTGTGTTGAACTTAGCTTTGTCTTGGGCACTTTGCTTTGCAGGCTGGTTTAGAGTTATTTATGCCTTTCTACAAAGGAGCTGGCAGACTGACAGTTCTGTTGGGTGGAGGGTGATGTTTCGTCCCACATCTAACAATCTCAGCAGAACAAGGAGATCAGGCGTGTTGTTTTCTGATTTTCCTTCATTAGCACAACACTACAGTGTGACAGTCACAACATGGGAATGCAAAAGCAATGATGAACTTTTTTTGGTTTTTTAATTTGGCTTTTAGAACACGTGGAATCAATCTGCCTCCCAATCCCAGGCTTTGTAAAACTGTATTTAATACAAAACCAGAATATAATGCGAACATCTGTTTTGAGTCTCTTTAAATAATTCATAACTTTATTAATTAATACTTGGACATGATTTATAAGGTTATGATTTTATTGTTCTCATTTCCATTAATTCAACCCATGGACAACCAGTTAAGATAATACACACATTCTGAGTTGCAGATTTACAACTGCAGAATTTACAGCTGAAAGTTATTATTTTCTGACACATCCTGGCTCATGGGAAGTAAGTTTCTGTGTCCCTCCCATTACCAATTAACAGATTTCCCAACAGAAGAGCTCTGATAGCTAAGATTTATTAGGATCTTTCCTGGCAAGGATCAAAGACCAAATCATGATTCCAGGTCAAGGCTGGAGAAAAACAGGAGGAATTTTATTGGAGTATGAAATACTCATAAAAAAAAAAAACAGCCTGAAAGTACTCAAACTCTTTGTTTTAAAGTAATGTCCTCATTTTTGAAAAGCTGTTTGCAATGTAGGATATCATAAGAGACCAAGGAATTATTACTAGGGAAGAAAAATTATTCCAAGCTGTTTTTGTTACAGAGCATTTGTAGATAGAATGTAGTGAATTCCCAATACAGTCTTGTATATCTACTGCTGAAGCTAGTATTTGACATGGTATTTTTTGCCATTAGTTTACATTCTTCCTGGATTTCTGTGGTTTTATATGCATGAATATGTGCTGTCAGAAATCAGAAAATTATAGGGAACTATGTGATTGTAATTTGTTAGAGAATTCCATTTTAAAGAACTGGACAAAGATATGTTACAGAAACCTTTCATTACTATCAAAGTAGGTTGTTACTTTGACAAAAGATGGCATGTGTTATCACAGCTTTTGTCCAAAAATTATTAACATAATGCTACTTAATATAAAATATCTGAAAAACTGATTTATGTCCTCATAAATAAGAGTAAATTTACCAATAGGTTATGTAGAAGTTAAAACTGGAGGTGAACATACGTAATGCTCACTGCACATTGCTTCCAACCAAGAATTCTGGAATTCAAGTTCCATTCATCCTTTTTCTTGGAAGCTGGAATTACTGACAAATTAATACAGGTAACTAAAACAGAGTTTCTGTGGTGAGTTACTAACTTCAATCTAGGCTCTCTGGAGTTGCAGGTGTATTTTAAAAGAATGTTTGTGGTTATTCATTATTTTATTGCTGCTGTGATTTGCAGACTGGGAAGACAGCGTGTTATATGGTTCACAAGCGCCGGTCAGTTTGTATTTGGCATCGCAGTGGCCTTCACGTTTGACTACTACAGTTTTGTGATTGTGCGCTTTCTCCTTGCTATGGTAAGAAAGGATGTTCACCCTGGCCCTTTTTCCATGTCATTTCTTACCCCTTCTCAGGAAAACCTCCCTTTTTTTATTATTTCCTCCCCTACTTCATTATTCTAAAGCCCCGTCTGTTGCACTTATTTCAGCAGAGCAGGGAGAGTCTGAATGTTCTTGGACCACAGCAGTTTTCCTCTTTGAATTTATAGAAAGCGTCTGTATGAAGCAGTGTTTGGTACTTCCTCCATCCCAACCTCTGCTGGACTGGTAATTAAATACCAAGTGTGAGCAGCAAACTCTGGATTCTGCATTGCAGATGCTGTTGCATTTCTCCGTATTGTTAGAAATGGAATATATTTTTTCTTAAATGAGCAAACCTATAATAAGTATTATTTTTATCTTTCCCATTTTGAGTGATGGAGGAGAGATGCACATTTTCTCTTCCATGCATCTCTTTGGTCTTTTAAGCTGTATCTGGAATACTGAATATATAGGCAGACATGTTTAACACCTAGCTGTTTTATACTGTACTTATGGGTATTTCAGTATATGTGTTTATGCAGACTCATGCACACAATTTTATGTGTGTGTGGGATACATCCAATATCTGACACATATTCAGTATTTATACATAGTAACCAATTTTAAATAACTATTCTACAGCCCAAAGTACATTCTTGAGCTTTTCATTACATAATGCATAAAGAAATTAGAATGCCATCACAAAAAAAAATCATCTAATTTATTTAACATGGGTTAGATATTTGAAAATATTCCCATAATTAATTTTGTTCCTGCTGCCAGTGCATTAATCAAGACAGGACCTTGTACTTGGAACTCCCTTTGGCTGAATTTCGTAGCAGGAAGAACTGCATCATGTCAGCCTTGAACAGTGAGATCTACAGGAGCCCCTCTGCTGACTCCCTTGGCTGTTGATGCCAGGTCCTGTGGTAGTTCAGAAAAGCAAAAAGCTCTGACTAGACTAATGCTGTAGGTTTTATCTGGCCACTGGGACTGATTTGCAAGGTGCAGTCTTAAACTCTAGCCCCATGCCACTGAGGTCAGTGCAGCTTTTCTATCAGTGGGTTCAGAATTGGAGATTATTAACTAGAATATTGTTAACGGGAAAATTGATTAATCAAAACAATATACTGAAATATTTTCTAGTCTATATTCTCTAGTTGTGTTTTGAAATGCTTTAAGATATGAGGAATTTGACATTGAGATATTTGAGAAATTGAAATATATATATAATGAATAATATATATATTCAATGAAGAAATACGATTATGCAGAACGTGCCAGTAATTGCATTCACTTGATACCGTATGAGAACCTGTAATTGTGTATATATATGAGATTCTCTTCTAATATTGTAAAAACTTTGATTTAATGAGATATTTTACAAGGGTATGGAAGGTAATTCTTCATAAATTTTTTTGACAGCAGTTTTCTGACATGCAGGTTATTAACAGCCTCCTTAAAATACAAGATCAAGATTTTCAGAAGTGACAATTGCTTCGAGGGACCTCTCTTTCCCAAGCATCCAGTTTGTGATGTCATTAAGGGACCTGATTTTTGGAGGAGAAGGGCTTAATGACATCAGCAAATTAAGTTTCTTCGCAGGTGTCTCTTGCTGGCTGTACCCCCACTACAGAGAAGCATCCAAATTCACTTCACATTTTTAAATAGTGTCCAGGCAGTCTGAAGGTTTGAGTGCATTTTTTCTACAGCTGATTCATTTTCATGGTTGTGTTTTTTTCTGTCAGTGTGAGACAGGCCAGGGCAGTGACAATTAAGCATACACAGATGTGGAACACTGTTAGCTGTTTGTTTTTACTGCTGGTGCATAAGGAGAGTAGAAACAAACCTCACTCTGTTGTTTTTGTTTTTGTTTTCCTTTTCTTTTCTCTCTCCCACCCTCCCAGGTTTCAAGTGGCTATCTGGTTGTGGCTTTTGTTTATGTGACTGAATTTGTTGGCATTAAAGCACGAACCTGGGCTTCTATGCATGTCCATGCTTTTTTTGCTATGGGAATTATGGTTGTGGCACTCGTGGGATTTTTGGTTCGGACCTGGTGGGTCTATCAGATATTTCTCTCCATAGCAACTCTTCCCTTTGTCTTGTGCTGCTGGATGCTCCCAGAAACACCTTTTTGGCTCCTGTCAGAGGAAAGATACGAAGATGCACAAAAAGTGATTGATACAATGGCAAGATGGAATAAAGTCAGCACTCCCTGCAAAGTTTCTGAACTGTGCTCAGTCCAACAAGATGATCTAGCCAGTGTCAGAACGGGTGATGATGATACGTCCTCAACAAAGAAGCACAACATCTTAGACCTGTTTTGTAACTGGCAAATTGCAAGAAGGACCATCACAGTCTGGCTGATCTGGTTCACTGGGAGCTTGGGGTACTACGTCTTCTCCCTCAGTTCTGTCAATCTAGGAGGCAATGAATATTTAAATCTCTTTCTCATAGGTAAATATTTTTGTACCTTATTCTGTTAATGACAGAACTGGAACATAACATTTAAAAATGTCTACAGATTTGACAGCAAATTTTTTACTTTGTTCATTCAACTGGGAACCTTGTTCGAAAAGTTTCTTGCTAACTCTTCATGAAGTTGACTAACACAGGAGAAGTATCAGTCACTCCAAATTTCACTGTATATGAGTAAAAAAGAATAGAATTTGTTGGTGCACAGAATTCTCCTCTGTCTGTCTTTCTAATTGTAAAGCCATAATATGGCTTGTCTTCTCTTTGCCCTGGAAGCTTATAGCAGATCCACACAAACACCAGAGGAATCAGACAAGCAATACAAAATTCACACAGCTCTGTTAAAGGCACAAACTAGGAAAATGGGAGAAAAAAAGTATTCCTTTTATCACTTAGAGATATATTGGGTTTGTCTGTGTAGAAAATATAGTCATAATTGTGAGAAGGAAGTAATTTTAGTTTCCTACAACATGTATTTTTAATTAAGTTGTAATACTCTTTTAATTTTATCATTCTGGCTGTAGTCTTTCTCTGGCATATAAGTTGTTTATAAAGGCAGCTCTGTGCATTCAAGGCCTGATCCAAAGTTTGTTAACACCAGTGGAAATATTCCACTGACTTCAGAAGACTCTAGATCAGACATGCAGCTCTGAGCCAGTGAAGAATTAAATCATGTGCTTTGCTTTGCACAGCTGAGTACTCTCAGTGAAGTGAATGTGACTGATCATGTACACAGGCTCACAGAAGGACTGGGGCTCTTATTATTCCAGTTTGTTTTGTCATGTGTTACAGTGTATTGTTAGACTGATGTGTTGAAGAGTGGGAGCTGGTATTGCACAGATAACTAAACTGCTATTGTGGAGTACACTGTACCCACCTCTTCTAAAAATATTTTAGCAGACTAACAGACACCAAATAATTACCAACTGCTTTTTCCAACACAACCCCAAAAGATTGTTTCCTGATATTGTAGGTGTATGCTATATGTACTTAATAAAGTAATCCAGGCTGTTCAGGGCTGTATGTTATGTTCTTCCTTGCTTTTACATTGGACATAGTAGCATTCTTCCTGAGCAAATTGGCTTAAAACATGTCCAAACTGGCTTTGGCTCTGTATTATTTTTCTAGGGGCAAATCATGTTTACACAGTGCAAACAGATCTAGCCAAATGCCAGATGCTTTAGAGTGGAAGTTTTTCTCTGGAAAGAAACATTAGGAAGGAATGATCTGTAGTAAGAGTGGGATATTGTAAGCCCTCTTTTTTTATGGAGAAGGGAGAAAGCTGGAACTGCACTCTGTATTAATGAGGCTTACTCAGAACACTGGATGTGGACAGACCTTTTTTGCCTTTTACTTTGGGATGATTTTGAGCTGATGCTGGGGGAGGCACCTGTGACTACTGTTCCCTGTCTGGGTGGAAGCTGGCAAATCCTGAGAGGTGTGTTGGTGTGGCACTAGCAATATTCTCTGTGGGCACACTTGAGCTGTTAATGTGAAAATACCTGAAGGAGGAGAGCAGCAAATGTAGAGCTTTCAGACAGAAGTGTCAGTGTCATAGAAACAGAACTAAGGCCTTGCTCTTTTCTGTAATTTTCCACCCCAAAGAGAACTGGAGCTGCTCTGTGCTGTGAAACCTGTTTCCCTTGTCCTTCTCCACTCCCACTTCTGTATTTACAGAAGGCTGTTCTCTGCTTTCTGTCACACTTTCTGTAACCAAATTAACTAGCCCAACACACTGGTTATCTTTGGATTTTACCCCCTAGATCAGATAAATTCCTCATAAAGAGGAAGTTACAGTTATAAGATGAATATGTGTAATCATGACTTAAACTGAGATAATTTCATACTGACAGGTGCTGTGGAGTTGCCTTGCTATATCATTGCTTGCGTTGCGATGGACAAACTGGGAAGGAGAAACACACTCATTCCGTTCCTTATTTTAAGTGCACTGATCTGTGTTTTAATTATGTTCATACCTCAGGTTAGTCATGTATGGTTGGAAGTGTTCCTATAGCAGAAATTTATTTTAAAGGCTCTTAAAGTCAGTAGATGCAGCTGCTCTTTCTAAATCATAGACTAGTTAATTAAAGGCTGGTTCTATGTTGCAGCTGCCAGTTTAAGACAGATTTCTGTATTTTCAGTACAAGTTTCACTGCCATTGCTGGAGTCACACATAAAATGCTCCCAGGGCTTCGGTGAACCAGGACTGTTAAAAAGTGATATGAAAACTAGTAACTTATTGAGCAATTTTTAAAAAGCAAGCGATTAGTATTGCTTATTGCTTAAAGAAGGGTCATAACTTTTGAAGAACGTAAATTTTGTTTGGAAGGGTGTTATTTTCTGGTGATATATTTATTTGTGCTCTCTTTCAATAGGATTTCAATATATTAATTATCTTAGCAAATATGGCTGGAAAATTTTCCATAGGTGTGGCATTTGGCCTTATATATCTCTACACAGCAGAACTGTACCCAACAATTGTAAGGTAAGAACTTTTGCCAGTTACATATTTTTCATTAATTTGATGTTATTTCATTCCCCTTGTTATTCTACACCAGATCCAGCAGCTCTTGGCATCAGTGCTGGTGATCTGAAAGACTTGGGATGAGATGAGTTCCTCAGCTGCCTCAGAGCTGTCTGGAGTTTGGCTGTACCATAGTTTTTTATTTATTTTGCATTCCATGTGCATTGATAGGTTCCATTGGGGAATTAGAAGAATACTCAATACTTTCTTAAACATTTGTTATGCCTTTCTTATAAGTTCTGGTTATTCATCTTGTGATCTGTGCTGAGTGATAATTATATTTTAAATCTTAATTACAGAAGCAGCTGAATTTCACTACAATATAAATTTACATTGGCATAGTAACATCTTCCTAGTGTAATTGCTTAAAGACACAAATCCTGATGTTTGAAGTGTCTGTGCATTTCTAATTGTTTCCTTTAACTGCCAGAATTCTTACTCAAATTCTTTTCTGTCTAGATCACTTGCTGTTGGAAGTGGAAGCATGATGTGCCGTGTAGGAAGCGTGGTTGCTCCTTTCTGTGTATATCTGAGAAGTGTTTGGATTTTCATGCCACTTGTAGGTATTTATTTCAATGGTGAATGTTTTTTGAAAAGGTGTATGTGTCACTTGTTTTCTCTTTAGTAACTCAACAAATGTTTTTCACGTGACAAAGGAACCAAAAGCTGAACACTTATTTCAAAAAGAAAACTGAGTAAACCATTCTTGTTTCAAATTTTTAAGTCCCAAAGATTAGTCACCTCATATTGTTAAAAATATGCTGCTAAAGCAAAAGGGAGACTTTGAATCACTGAAATATTCTGAAGAGTTTTTATGATGGAAGACAGAAAAATATTTTTGCTCTGAATCCTAGTATAAAATGGATAAAAATATTCTGCATCTACCATGTAACATTTAGGAAGTGTCATAGTCCAGACTTTTTTGCAGTCCAGCAGTTTTTGACCATGCTCCTGATTTAGTTTCACTTTTTTTTCAAAGGCATAGTTCTTCCATTCCTGAACTCACCACAGGTGGCTGGATTTTCTTACATCATGCCTTAACATTTTCCATGGCTTCTTTGGGACATTGCATCTTTGGAATAGCCTCCCAAAAGATCAAGAAGGTTTTGTGCTTACTATATTTGGTCTCCACATCTGTTCCAAAGCTCCTGTTCTGTGTTTTTCACCATAACTGAATGAAACAATTAATGAGATAGAGAAAGAAATGATATATTGATGAGTTTCAAGGTGACTTTGACAAGCAACAGAACCTTGTGCTGATTAAGCACATCTTACTTTTTGTTTGGGTAACTCCAGGTCAGGTTACTATTAGTTGTTTTTTTTTTACCACCAGTTGCCCCAGAAAAGAGAGGTGGGACCATTCCTTTGTGTATTTTGGGCATTATGTAGTAGATCAATTTCGGACAAAATATTTTATGTGTTTCCTTGTCACACATCAATCAAGTTTCTTCATTGCATTTCTGTTAAGAAGCATTTGCTGTTTAGAAATCCTGCACCAATTCAATCCATTTTTTCTCCTAAAGGATAAATTATGCCTATCTATGTAAAACCAGATGGAATTACAAAGTTTGTATTAAAACTTTAAGGAAAGAAAGATTTAAAATAGTTTGAACTCTTTCAAAAACCCCTTAGAATTCACTGTGACCAGGGCACTGCTGTTATATGTAGATTATACAAGTCAAAGTCAAGAAAGTGTAAGTGTAATGGGATATGTCTTTAACCTGGATTCTTAGTCAAATATTATCCACCATACTGGAGTTTCCTAAACAAGGGCATTGTGTCCCTTTGATTTGGCAACTATAAAATCTTTAATTATAGATGCTAGAGATTGTTTCAGAGAATTCTTGCAAGCTCATTTCATTATTTAAATTAAATACTTTTGGTTGTTTTCGATGAAAGCTAAGAGGATGAAGGAGACCACAAACAAATTTATTTCTTCAAGTTCCTAAAAATGTTTTCTTTCTTAACAATATCTCCACACAAACCAAGATATGATCCCAGAAAAGACAAAGAAACATTTAAACAGCAGAGAGTTCATAGGAGAACATTTCTTTTTTCCTCTTGTCAGCATTTTGCCTTTACTGGATGATATAAAATTTATCTGTGCAGAAGTGCTGCAGTTAAACCACAGATAGGGGAGTGCTCAAACATTTTGGAGGGCGGTGCAAATGGCAGTATAAACACATGAATTATTTCAACTATGAACAACTCTCAGGATAAAAAAAGTATCCAGAGTTTTTGTAGAGTTGAGCAGTAGTTCACAGTGAACATGTTTCCATTATTAGCTCCTGTTATAGAGCATTTGTCAATTTATTAAATAGGCTTGTCTTGGGTTGGAGCATAGCGTGCCAAGTCTCAGGTCAAGTAAGTGTTTTGGAATGGAAGTGAAATCAAATGGATTACATTTGTAAGTAAACTGATACACATCACCCTGATCTATTGCAAACGTTGAACAGTTACTACTGCTATTTGTTTGGCACTCTGCCCCATGCACAGTTATGCCACCTATGAGTACTGCAAGTATCTTATTTGAGTGCCTATAAATCTTGAATAACTTGCAAAGTATGTTTTTCATGTGACAATTTTATTGAGAATGTGCAATAAAACAACTACTCTTTATATAACCTATTTCTGTTTCTCAGCTATTAAGAATTATGTTGCAATAGCCCTTTAAGAGGCTTGATTTTTTTCTCAGAAAAACCATAAATTAGAAATTAAAAAAGCCCACACTGATGTTAATAAATGAATACAAACACCCTGTCAAATACTATTGGTTTTTCCTGTCAAAATATAACCTTTTTTGTTGAAGTAGGAATTTTGTCAATAAGATCACATTTTAGATTGGTTCAGAGCCATCAGATGTGAACATAAAAGGAGGCTATAATAATAATTTGTTCTCAGAAGTAAAGGTATTATTTTGTAGGGATATTTAATTCAAATTATCTTTTGTTCTGGAGTATATATACCAAGTCCTAGTCTTAGACCACTGCAGAATTATAAATGTTGCTCCAGAAAGGGAAGAGGACATAAGAAAAACTATGGTAAACATTTTCTGAAGGTTTCTATGGTATCTGTTAGAAACTGCTGGTTGTACTGAAGTGTTGGGAACACTTTTTGAGTTTGACTAAGCAGAAAGTCAGATTTCAAATTAACACCCTGAAAACACAATGCATTTAAGCAGGTATGCCTATCAAATTAAATTCAACATACCTAACATACTTAAATACCTTGTACAATAACACAAATACTCTTCATTTGTACACATAAGCATTTGAACGATACCAGGAGAACATTTTCTGATGCTGAATTATGTATTTAAAATAGTAAATACATACATACAAAATGCACACATTTGTAGTGAGCAAGCAAAGGGCTAAATTATGTCAGATGCCTTAGGAAGAAGTGTGCCAAGATTGCAAAAGAGTTGCTTTTACTAAATGTGAGTCACTTCATTGATAAGTGTAGCTACTGCCCTTGAAAAGGTAGATGACATTTGAGAAGTCCTTGAATTAATACACTGTGAATTAATTGTTTCACGCTCTGTTGTAGGAAATACTGGAAAATGCTTTGAGGGTCAGGGAGAAGGGAAATGTACTGAATTACTCAGCATGCAGCAGCTTTCACATGGAGGAAAAAAAAGGAAACTAACACGGGGTGAAATAGAGTTATGAGAGCTCAGATGAAAAGGCAGGAAAGATGGTGGTGTGTACACTTGCAGAATAGTGAGAGTTCTCAGGGGAATGAGAGGTAGGTTCATGAGGAGGGAAAACATGAGAAGAATGCCAAGTATCTAAAAGGAATAACAAAAAAAGAAAAGACACACATATTCAAAGCACACAGTGTTACTTTAAGCTTGTTCTTTTGAGTATCACTAGTGACCCAGTTCTCATATACTCCAAATTTATGGGTGCCCATAAAATTCAATACTCTTTACACACCCCAGTATCCTCAGATAGCTGCCTTGTGTCAATTCATCCTGTCTTTCCAGGACAGAAAATCATGTCTGGATAGTAGAGAAGAAATCTGACACTCAGAGATGAGATTTTAATATTTTGGAATATATTTTTAAATACCACTCCTGCCACAAATGTCTAAAAGGATCTCACTCAGTTTGTGTCATTTCCTCTAGTCCTACTACTGCTAGGATTTTTTTTTTTTTTAACTTTCATGGTAAGACCATGACTTTTATTTTCACTGTAGTTTGTAGTATGTAATAGTTTTTTTTTTTGTCTGCCTCTGTATTTATTGCAAATAGGAGGGTATGCAACAGTGTGCCTTTTGCTTCTCAAAAGTATACATGAGACAAACTGTCCTCTTTTTTTTTTTTGGAAGAGAAGAGAAGCAAAACCAGCATGGTGCATGGGCAGGCAAATAGCACTGTTCGAGGATACAGTAGAGAATTCTGACTTTAAAGCACCTTTCTGACTTAAAGTCTGGCTTAGCTGCAGATGGTAGCTGGGCAGTTCTTGTCTCAAGCTCTGTGTGAGATATGTAGGCAGCCTCCCAGTGAACATTCCAAATGTTCTCTCTCATCCTTGGAAAGAAAGCATTAAACAAAGAACAAACTTCAGAATCAGCACAGGGCAAGATAAAGATAATACAGCATCAAAGTTCACAGTCACAGAATGGAAAAACACTGAGACTAGGCATGATGTTCTGTGGGAAAGTTTTTCTATTCACGAGAGAATGGGGTCATTTATAACCTGGTGTTGGAGGACTGTCAGAAGTTTAATGCTGTTCTGTACTCAGAGGAACAAAGTGGGAATTGGTGTCATTGAACAAGACAGAGAAATATATATGTGAAGGGAATGTGAAGGGAAAGAATAGATATTCCTGGAACAAGTGAATGTTTCTCCACCTACCCCACATTATCCTGATCCTTGCACCACTTGTGCTGTTGTTGTGGAATTGTGTATACCATGAACAAATCCAAAATGTGATCCCAGTGCAAATGTCAGTAGATGCCTACACACCTAACACTTCTTTGAAACTGAGTTTAGCAAAGTATTCCTGTTGAGAGCTAGCTCATCATCTGCTGAAGAGCTGTCCTGAGCACAGATGTGCACTTTTGTGGCTCTGGTCCAAAGAACCATATTGAGAAATTCCAATCTGTCTGTGTAGAGATGGAACAAGCATACAGGTACAGGTACACAGGAGCTGGAGTGTGAATTGAGATGACAGGTGGCAGGGAAATTGCAGGTCTGTAAATGTGTCTGTAAAAATAAATGTATGCAATCCTAGAATCAGTTCTTAAATACACGCCTGATAGTGGAAATACCAAATGAAGGTAATATGTGTTGTTTACTGAAACAGAATTATTCCTGCCTGCACTGTATTGATCTCTTGTGAACAAAACACTTCACTTCCTCATTCATTAATTCTGCTGCATAATTTTTTCTCTTATGCAGCAAAAAAGGCAGATCTTTTATACAGGCAACATTTAAGACTTACGATCTTTGCTTTACAGCTCTTTGTGCTTTATTTTAAATTTACTCTCAAGCAAGATCAAAACTATGGATAGCTTGAAAGAACCTTTACAGTTACTGTTTATTTCTTCCAGTTGCTTGTTGGAATCATGGCTCTTCTGAGTGGAATATTAACCATAATGCTTCCAGAAACACTGGGAAAACCATTGACTAATACTTTGGTGGAAGCTACAGAAATGGGAAGAAACAAGAAAAGCTGTTCAGAAAAGACTCCTCCAGCACATAGTGGTGCAGCATTAGAAAAGATAGAGATGTTTGGTCAAGAAAGAGTCAGCACTGACAAATAAAGCAACAGCAAAATGTCTGTTCCCAGTTTTAATCACTATCTAATTTATAAGATCTCTGTATTCAAGAAATGTGACTGTCCTATAACATCTGTGCCTTTTACTTTGTATTCTGTCTTCCCTTTTCAGTAGAGCAATTGTATGAAACCTTTTCAAAGTGACTGAGTTACTGCAGAAAATTTGACAGAATTTCTAGATCCCTTGTCAAACTTACCCAGACTAAAACACCTGTCTGACTTGTTGTGACCAGTTGGAATGATTGCTCTAAATGTTGGAATCTACCTGATTACATGTATGTAAAAAAATATGCCAGTTCTTTGCTTCACATTTTCTGCAGTTAGATTTGTAAACCTACAACAAAGTGCCCTGCCTGGTCTCGTCCTGTTGCAGCTGCCAGTTACAGGTTTGAGACTTCAGAATGCAGTAAACTCTGTCACAATTTAAGAGAGAAGCCTTAACATTGCATCAGGTCATATCAATAATTTTAAACTAATTTATTCTTTTTTTTTCTTTCAAGTTTTCTACTAGAAATGGTGTCATTGCTAACAAAGGAGAGTATTCTATGGCACAGCTCCTGACTGAAAAAATAATACTAAGTTTGCAAAATGTGCAAATAGTTTGTATATTCATTCTGTTGAATGGCAAATATATTTTTATTAAGGGTTTAGAAAAAAAATGTTCACTGGATCTACTGCTGTTTTAGTTTAGGTAAAACTAAACTGCCTGATCCTATTTAAAATCATATTCATTCCAGACCATTATTTCAGTGCTCCCTTTCTCACTTATTTCAGCTCAGATCTAGCATCAGATTTTTTATAACTTCTAAGAGCTAGACCAGCAACTTTACCAAATGCCTCCAGCAAGATCTTCTTCATCCTCAGTGGAAAAGAATAAATGGCATATAGCTCTTATTCAGGCTCTCTGCACAGAAGTGAATTTAGTTATTAATTTTTTGTAGAAACGGTTTCGACTCACCATTTTTCTCATAGATCAGCTGTCTGTAACTCGTTTTTTCCTTATTATATCACACAAAACGGTTAGAAAAATATTATTTAAAAGATGGTAGCTAGAGGACACTGATCAATAGAAGAGTTACTAGCAGTAGTTTTAGTCAAAGTGTCAAAACATCCCACTGCTGCTACACCTCATGTGCGCATCATCATTATTGTTGGTGCAGTGGTTCTGCCTTATGACTCTGGACCATAGAAAACTGATAGATAGGAATGCATCATTCTGGCTGCTTCTTTTATGGCTTTTTCCCACCTTCCCTTTTTCAGTCTATCTCTAGAACTGGGGATTTCTTCCTTGTCTGAGGATCTGCATCTCCTTTGCTTGACCACCCTTGGTTTGAGGGAAGCAACACAGGAACTTCTGCATGTTGAGGTTCAGACAGCCCTCTCTTGCCTGGGTTGTGTGAATTCAGTCCTCCCTGGTTTGAAAGCAGTGTTTTCCCATCTTAGGCCCCTATTCTCATGGCATGGTCTCATCAAAACAAGTCTTCCTTGATCTTAGCCATGTACCCACCCAAAAAGATATCTATATTACTGCAGATGTTCTATATGATGCAGAAATTAATGGCCACATTTTTCAATTTTATCTGCACGGTTTTATTCATTTCAATGACTTCTGAAACCAGAATAATGGTTTATATCCCCTTATAAAAGATTTTATTCTTCACTGACTGTCCTAGAATTTGGTCCTGGTATTAGGACAAAATAATACCCTAAGTTAGGATTAACATGCTTTGAAGCAAGCAAAACACAGTAAATTTCAGTTTAGGGAGTTTCTCTGAGAGAATTACACAGAAAACAGAAAGGAGTCTTTATGCTCTTACAATTCTGTGGGTGTTCCAGTGTTTGCAGAGAAAATCTCCAAAAAGACCTGCATAGAATACTGTGGCTTCTGTCCAGATATATGAGTTCAGCAAAAGCACTCAACCTTCCCCCTGTGAGTAATCCCATCATTATTCTGAGAATGACCTGAATACATACTTTGATGACTGAAGATAGGATTACTCACATGCTGTGGTTTTTTATTTTGCTGAAGAGCAGATCCAGTATTCTTCCACTGCTTTCAGGTCCCCCTTCACTTCCCAGAGCAGAGCAGAGCAGAGCAGAGCAGCTCTCTTTATCTGCAAGATCTACTGCCAAACTCTCTCTGCTTGCCTGCCTTAGATAAGGGTTTAATCATGCTAAAAAACCACCATCATGCAATACACCTAACAAGGAATTAAACTGGTACTATCTTGCCTTACAACCACCCTCCCCACACACAGAGATCCAAATTCTTTCACACTGATACTCTCTCTTTTAACAGTACATCTATCCTAAAACTCACTACTCATAAATTTTAGGGACAGTACAGGTTATTTCTAACAGGGTACTAAAGAATATTTAGAATTAATTTTTCTACTTCCTTACCTTCTGAGTAACTGATTTGGGTTTTACCCTGCTAAAAACAGCCAATGCGTATTCTGTGTTCCTTTGGCTTGAGGGATTCAGGACCTGGTCATCTGTAGTCAGTACACATAAGGTAAAGAAAAGAACAAAAAAAAGTTAAATACACAATGATACTATTTACAACTAAAATTTACTATGATTCTAGACCACAATGTAGCTTGATGGCGTAACCCCAAAAGCCATTTCCTCCTGTCACTGAAGTCAGTTGGTATTATATGGTCTTTGATTCAAACTGACTCCTGAATTTCCTTGAACTAATGATGTTACTTTTTTTTGCCTGCAAATAAAATGTTTTTTGATTTACAGGTATACCTTTTGTGATTTTATGCATCAGTAGCTTAGAGGTTGCCTTAGGGTATCCTATTCTTTAATCTGAGGAAGGATATTAGTTTAAAAAAAAAAGGAAATAGCATGTTTCTGTATGTCTCTACCATTTGTATTTGCTTGGTGTTTTCCATATGGGCAGAAATATGTTTAACACTAGTCATGCATGGTAAATGTAGTAAAATCAGGGTGAGTTGATTTCTTTCTCTTAAGTATTCATAGATTTTTTAAAAATCTATGCAAGAGAGTTTGAGAACAAATGCTCCTGTCCCTATGGGGCATATTTTCATTTCAGTGCTCATCAAAAGAATTAATTTTCATAGTTTCTTACATCAGTTCATAAGTCCTTTTATGATTGTATTTGTTGTCCTTACTTTAGTGCAAATTTTTTGTGCTCACCAATGTCTCTGGAGTTACATAATGGTTTTATGAGATAATGAATTAGAATGCTTACCTGTCTTAATTGGTGGACACTATTACATGATGGCAAATGTTTTTGTCTGAAATTTGATATCCAGTTTTATTAGACGGTCTTGCAATTTGTTAAGGACATACCTTTTTGGGTTAAATATAAGAGCAACTATTATTAGTTTAATGGTAACTAGTGAAAAATAATAAGTACATGTGTTTGATATTTCAAAACTGTATTTTTAAGCCATACAAAAAGATGTATTTTCTACTTTAACATCTTCTTTCAATTTCTCTGTGCAAAATTCTACAATTTAAACAACTATGTAGAAGAAAAAAGCAATGCAAAACATGTGCAGTTATCATATGCAGGTGGTACCCTGAATGTCTGAACTAGGGGTGAAGCCTTGAAGGCTGAGAACTTTTGCATAGTGGTTCTGTGGAAAGACAAAATGGCCTGACATCCCAGCTCTGGGATGGAGTGAAGGACTTATTGGCATTCTCCTGTGTCTTTCACAGGTTTTTTTTACCAACCCCTTAAGTGCAGTCACTTAGGAAGCCTCTGTAGCATTGAGCTCAGCAGTGTGCAAGGCCTCTGAGTGCCTTTTGGAAAGGCTTAGGAAAAGGTAAGCTCACTTGTGCCATGGACTCTTGGTCCAGAAAGGCATTTGTGACTGCAAAAAGGAGGCTCTGGATTCATCCTGTGCCCTTTACAAACATCTGAAACATATTTGTCTGAATCCCAGAACAGATTCCTAGGGGAGAAATTAAACACAAGGACTAAAAAGAAAATAGAGCATTGACAAAAACTGAGTTTATTCTATCAGGGAAAATTCTAGTCAATACTGACAATTAGTTACCTTCCACAGGAAGAAAGACTAAAGCACTTCTATGTTCTGGTAGCCTAATAATTTTGTACCAGATTCTGTACTACATGGAGTGTGTCTTTTGGTTACATGGGGGAAGTATGTACTCACAGGAAAGAGTTTGTTTGTCCAGAATTTGTGGATTTAATACAATATATTTTAATGAATTTTTTAAAAATGTGTATTTATTAGCTGCAATTATGTGCAAGAATAAAGTCAGATGCACATTTTTTAATCTTTACACCTTTACCTTGTTTAATGAACTTCTATCACCAACTCTTCATTTGGTTCACACTTCCTTAAAGAGGCCTGGCTGGTGTTTTGGCATTTCATGGATATCCTACAGTTTAGGATGGATGGCAATATCATGTGAGTGTCTTTTCCCTGTTTGTCTTTGCAGGTGTAAACCAAGACTTGGGTAATGTGTTAGGTGGTGACTATGACAAAATATGCATTAAAGATGGGACATGTTTTGCATTTACGTTGCAGGAAAAATATGATTCTTTCTTGCCTTTGTTTGTATGAGCCGACTGGAGCAGTAGTCCCTCAGACATGTTCAGCAGTGACAAAAATAGCTGCAGATACTGAGGAATGGGTATGAGTTACTAGAGAAGAGAGTAGGTGACCACAGGAATGACAGAACAATGTACTTATAAGCACATGGTGTTCAGTGCATGTGAAGACTAACTATAGCTTCCTCATGCAGGAACTGGAGTGGGCTGACAGTGGAAGGAAAATAAGAACTGCAGCAATTCATAGCTCTATTGTTATTTGTCCCCTTAGAGCTTCTCGGGAACCTATTTATTCTTCACTTCCCTTAAATCTCTAATTAGTGCAAATGACTCAACTTTCCATGCATATTTTATTAATCTTGTGTTTTCTGATCAAGTTATGCTCATAGCTTTGCTTCATCATTTGTGTTTTGAAGGCTTAATGTGTCCTTGCCAGGTCATTTATGTTCCTCTCTGAAAGTAACTGGGGTGAATGGTCCAAATAGTTGTTGTTCAAGCTGAGAAATTTGAATCAAGCCTGATAGACTGATTTCAAGAGCACTGAGCTCAGTCAAGCTGATAAAAATCAAGCCTAAGAAGTATATACTTCAAATGTGGAAATATCCTTTTTAGTATGACTGGTATATAAATAGTAATTGCAGATTCCAGTTTCTGGACAAAACGACTCTTTTAAAAAAACTACTAACCTAAATTTATGAATAATTAGAAATAATGGGGATCTCATTTAGTGACAAGCCCAAGCTTCTTTCTCTGCATTCTGGGCTAGCATACAAGCCATGGATACTACTACTTGGGTATTTGTTGCAGATAAGTAGGATCCAGCTATGGAATGCTCATAGGCATTTAGTTATTAACATTGCCTCATAATCTTGCATGTGGAGATGAACAGACTTGCACAGGAATAAGAACAAAATTAGCATCAAGGGGTGATTCTTGTAAATATTGTCTCCACAGTCTCACTGCCAGTGATGAGACTGAAAAGTGGTTTTGACTGAAGTAATCAGGAACATGGTCAAACAACCAGGGATAAATGGGCTATCTCTCAGTAAATATTTTCATAAAGCTTTTCAATAGGAATGTCATCACTGCTGATTTCTTCCTTGTAGAGAGAGAATTCCCCCAGAAGTAAATAAGTAACAGGGGACAACAGCAAAATGAGGCACAGTTGAAACTCCTTGCTGAAATAGTAACTTGCCATGGACTGATGCTTGACTTGAACTGGATAAAGAAGTGGCAGATAAATGGTGCATACCATTCACAAGATCTGAAATAGGTCAGCACTTCTGTGTTCAGAGAGGTCATTTCTGCCCATTGTTATGGCTCTGTTCAGGATAGCACACAAAACAAAGGGAATGCTAAGGTAAAAGGAAACACGTCTTAAGCACTGCTCGAGCTGGGTTGGTGGTGTGCTGGGATGCCACTGCCAGTCATGGTTCAGGAAGAGCTCCAAGTACAATCAGGGCTGTGTTTGTTCTGTGCCAGAAGGCTGGCAGTCTCTCCCCAAATTCACAAATCACGACTTGCACTTTACCAAATACAGTGTGTTTGTTCACCTCTGCAAAATACTTTAGCTCATAGAAGATTCTTTTCAATGACATTATTATTAGATTTGATATCCCAAACCAGCTTGAATTTCCTGCATCTTATTCTCAGGAAAAAACACACTGGGAATTCCTTGAAATGTTGAGACTTGCACAAACATCTGTCACAGAACATTTTGATCCAAATAATAAAATTTGGCAAAGTTCTAAGCAATAAGCAGTAGAATCTCAGGAGAAGTAGCAGACAGTTTTTATCTTAGCTGGAACTGCAACCTCTGTTTATATCTGTAGATTTCCATATGTGAAAGGATCCTCTTCAAACCTATTGCAGATACTCTGCAATGACTAAGAATAGTGTTCATTTTACAATACAGCAAACCCATCAAAAAAATTAATTTCTAAGCAAGCAAACCTCTGTTCCTCTGCTGCCTTCCCTGACTTAATCCCCTGTTTTCAGAACACTCAGAAAAATCAAGCCATACTATAATTTGGGAGAATTATGCCTGGTTCCTGCAACTGTTGAAGGGAAAATCCTTAAAAAAATATGTATCTTACAGATCCATGATGTGTAATGTTCATTAGTTTCGGGCTTTAGCTTTAAGAGCACAGCTAGATAGGGAGGCAAGAACAATCCAGCATGTGTGGTGCACGCTGTTGCTGTTCATACAGATACCCTCTGGATGGCTGCTGCTCTGAACTCAAATGGCTACAGAGAAAAGGCACCTGCTCGGAAGATCCGTCTCAAATGCTGTCCAACAGGGCTAGAGGAGAGGGGTCAGCAAACACTGGCCTGCTGAGAGTATTCAGGGACGAATGCTCAGCCTGTCAAATATTAGCCAAAATCTCCTGCCAATGGGTAATGCCCCGGAGGCAATAAACCGGGCTATATGGCATGCAGTTTCATCTTAGAGCTCCTGCAGAGAGGTTTGTTTTTGACAAACGCGTGTTTTTCTGCTGAAAACAGCCCTGCCTGGCGGCGCTCGTTAGGGATTTGCGGTCTGGCAGGAACCCGCTCGTTCCTCAGCGACCTGCGATGGCTGGAGTTCCCCTCCTGGCCGCTCGCGCGATTGCTCAAGGGCTGTGGCAATCCTCAGGCAGCTCCAGAAACACGCAGAACATGACCGCCTGTGAGGGAGGGAAAAGGACAATGTCCTCCCTGCAGCACAGCGGGTCCCGTTGGGCCTCCCAGGGAGGGAATATCAGGGGGAAAAGTTCTGGCAGGCAGCGGAGGGCCCGGCCCCGGCAGAGGCCGCCGAGCGCTCCGGGAGCGCTGCCAGCGCTGGAGGCGGCCCGAGCCCGGGCCTGGGCACAAACAGCTCCTTCATCCAGCGGGGCGCGGAGCCGGGCCCCGGGAGCGCCCCGGGACAGGGGGCAGCGGCCCCCGCGCTGCCCCAGCACGGCCCTCCGGCCGCTTCCCGGGACGCTAGCTCTTCCAGGCGGGACCGGGGGCCTCCTCCTCAACAGGTATCGCCTGCTTTCCCCGCTTGGGTTGTTCCCAGACCGTACTTCTAGGTAAAGAAGTAAATGTTGCGTGCCGGAGCCCTTATGCTGCCGAGGGCCGGGGAAAAGCGCGCAGTAGCTGCGTGGGGAATTCCCGCGGGCAGATCCCATCTCCCAGAGACGGGGCAGGGAGGGCTCAGCCCACACACCGGGGCGGGAGTGGTGAACCGCAGGCCTTGTCTGGGGGGAAGTCCCGGGATCGCAGCTGCTCCCTGTTCCCCCTCGTCCCCGCCCGGCCCTGCGGGGAGCGAGGGTCGCAGAGAGGATTGCTTTCCTCTCCCGTTTGGGAGGACAGCCGGAGCATCGCTCGGCGTGCAGGTGCTCTTGGTGAAGGCGGCTCTTGCAGGTGGCTGATGGAGGGGTATACCTACCATCCCTTCGGAGGGTGCATGCTTGCAAACAATCCACCTGAAGGAGGAACTGAGGCCTCCTGGTAGCCCCGGGCTCCCCCGTGATAGTGGTTTTCTGTGGTCGCCTGTGAATTTTGCTTTCTGGCAGCAGTACTGTGTGTGCAGGAAGGCTGAGGGGATTCCGAGGAGCCCCCAGTGACCTTTGTTTGGTTAAGAAAGATCATCCTCGCCTTTCTCCTGCAGCAGTTCATAAATGTACGTCTCACAGGGCAGCCCAAAGAGCAGAAAGGGGACCCGGCCAGAGTCAAAAGGCCAAAATCAGGAACTTCTCCGCAGCAACCACCCAAGAATGGATCAGTCTTTGCCCACAAAAACCCCCTCTCTGGGGTCATGTGAAGGGAAGTAACACCAAGGGTGCTTGTAAACTGGGGAAGTGATAAAACAAAACTGATGAAGGGAAAAAGTATTCCATGGCATGCACTGACAAGGACAGTGGGTACAGCTGCCCTGGTGGATGAGGAGCCCCTCCAGCAGCTCAGAGAGGCTTGAGCCTTTGCTCCCCAGTACCACAGGCTTCACATGATTCAAAAATGTGTTTCAGCACTTATGATGAGAGTCAGTTAAAGAAAAAAAAACAAAACCCCAACAAACCAAGGTTTTCAAATATAACAGGTTTTGGTTTTTCTATAGTTACTTCCTGTTCTGACTTTTCTGGTCAACAGTTCAGCTGGGCTTTTTCCACTGTTTATTTGGGTGTGTAAATATGCTTATTTTGGTAGGCCAGCTGGGTTGCGACACAAGCTAAGAGTGCCTAGCCTGCTGTGACCGGGGGCTGCAGCTGCAGCTGGCAGTGGATGTGCACGTTCCTCTGTGTGTGTATGTGTGTGCTGGGGAACTGTGTATTTATCCATATTGGTCACTGCCAGAATGATGTTAGAGATGAAAGTTATTGGCACTTAGTGGTGGCATACAGCTATTTGAGGCAAGAAAGAATAAAGACTCCCTTGTGTCACATGAGGCTGACGCTGTCTCCTCAGCTGCAGGTGTTGAAAGGTGGAGTCACGTCACAAAATATCTCAGTATTTTTAAAAACTATTTAAAACTCATTTTGGCCTGGGAGAAGCAGGAGGGTGGCAGAGACATGAAACCCACATCAGGCAACTGGTGTCCTCACTGTTGGGGAATTACAGGTCCAGGTGACTCTCTCTGGCTTCTGTCCTGTTCTTCGTACTCTATGAAGGGACAGAGAGCTAAACAGTACCTGACACATTCGTTTCCCTCCCCAACAGCTACTGCAACTGATCTGCCTTTTAGATGCTGATTTGTGCAAAATGCTCTAGCCTGTCTGAGGGGATAAGAAGTGTCACCCCTGCTGGGACTAAGCTGGCCTGCCATGTCAAACTAAAAATAGTTTCTCCTCCTCTGTCCCCCACCCAGTAAGATGCATGCTCTGCTGCCAGTGCAGACCATAGGTGGGCCTTGCACTCAAAGCGGGATCAGTGGCTCTGCAAAGCCCAAGCTGCACTTGCTCATACAAGCTGTGTGCAGCTTCTGCTTTGTACCTAGTTACTTTTTGGCATGAAGGCTTGTTGTTCTGGACTGCAGCAGTAGGTGCAGGAAAAACGTTGCATTGAACAGGTGCCTGTTGTGGCCTTCTGAGCTTCTCCCACAGGCTCCAGCACTGTCAGCAGCCCCTTCCTGCCCTCGCTGGATTTTGCAGCATAGGGATCAGTTGATATCATACTGGCTCATCTGCAAAAATCCCATCTGAACTGGGTAGACTTGTGAAACCTGAATCTCACCAAGCCACAGCTCCCCTTTCTTCCCTGGGGACACAGAGATCAGTCAGGAAATTCAATCTCCACCATGGTCCAAGGGCTTCAGCGAAGGAGAGTTGTGAGGGACAACTGAAAGCACATCTCGGGCAGGTGGATAATTTACCCATTGCATATGTTCCAGGGCAGCTGAAAAAGCAGGGCTGTGCTTGTCCATGGACTGCTGGGACGCTCCTTGGGCACTCTGAAAGTCACACACCGTTTCCACATCTGCCAGTTCTGAGTGAGAAGGTTTGTTCATAAAGATGTGTTTATATACTTTTCTCAGAACCAGTTTTCCTAAGTAATTACAGAATTATTACCCACTCTCCCCCCAATTTCTTGTTGCTAATATTCTTCCATACTTTCCCTTTCTTCTTCCCCCAGCATTTTTTCCAGACTGGGTTTCCAGGTGTCAGCCATGCAGACCAGTAGTTCTGGTCCAGGGTCCATTTCCCCCCACCCCACACTATGTCCTGTTTCTCTGTTGTGCAGGCACTTCTGTAGTCAGCTTGTGAAAAAAGATGTGATAATTAACAGGAAGAAACTTAAGCGTTGCCCTGAAAGAAGACGAGTTGTAACAACCCTTGGCTGTGATGCAGAAGGAATGAAATGACAGGCAACAGTGCCTGTTTCTCTTTCCCTTCTTACATAGCAGAGACATCAAATTTTAAGTAGTAAAACCTCAGGGGTAAGTGAGAAGCTGTGTGTGAACAGTTATGAGCAAGGATCTCATAAATAAACCTGACCTATCGTAATTCCACATGGTCTGTCTTGCCTAAATTTACATCAAAGATGCCAAAAGCCACAGAAGGATGGTAAATCAGTCTGTCATTGTAAGTGAAGGCACTGGTTTCCAGTAAAAGTTCTCAGAAAGCAATTAATGAGGCTGGATTACTACAGTCATGGATAAGCAAGCCCCATAAGAGAAACCAGAACCATCAGGGCACAAAACTGAAGGTATATCTCGCTCAGCATCCTCTCTGTGAGTGAATATTGTAGCTATTCCAGGAAAAAATTAGTCATAGGCAGAAGGGATCTTCCCTCTGCATCCCTGGTCAGATTTTGGCAGTAACCCATTGACAGGGTGCCTGACCCAGCAGGAGCACCCCTACTCACCTGGTTCAAAGCTGCTAAAGGATTTATCACCTCTGAGGTTGTCCAGTCTCTCTCTTCTGGGCTCATTTAGTCCTGGCTTTGGGGAGTTTGCAGGGTGCATGGAGCTGCATGATTCAGTTCTGCTTGGTGCCTTCACCAGTGTGAGACCTAAGCTGGTCATGGCTAGGAACACAGGCTGGCACCTTACTGGGATGGGCAACCAGGTGGCTGCCAACCAAGAGCTGTGTGCTACTCCCCAGGACACATGCCACCTCCAAAACTTGTCCAGGACAGGGTAAAATAAGAGACACTGTGCTTCCTGGAGTAGCAATCAGAAGATGAGGGGTGAAGTGGAGCTGCTCCAGGACATAAAGCAAGTTATAAAGTAAGGCAGAGAGAGGCAGAAATACGGGCCCTTGGAGCGGCAAGACTGGCTGGCACCTGGGGACCACAATGTGCTGCTGAGAGAGCATGACAGCCTTGGATGCCCACGAATCTGTCCAAGGTAGTGGGTCATACTGGCAGGTACAAGGACTGAGAATGGATTGGAGACCTCCAGTGTGATTTGCTTCTGCTGCCCAGGCAGTGATGGTCCTCACTGCTAGAGATCCTAATATTCAAGAAACCTTTTTGCTTAAAAAGCTTAAAAAAGCCAGTTTCTCCAGAGCTCTGTGCCTTTTGTGCCTGACATGATAGAAAACTTGATGGGTGCCTCACTCCCTAAGATTTTATTGAGGAAGCCTTTCCCAAACCAGCCCAAACACTAGTGGTGCATGTGCAGATCACTCTCTTGTGCTGAGGATGAGGTAGTGGCTGCTAAAAGACTTTTCAAAACTTTTTTGTCATATCAAAGGCTGATTTTTTTAAATCCTCATCACAGTCCTAGTTGAGTGCAGCATTTAACCTTCAATTAGTTGTTGGGGAGGGATTATGTTACATCTTGTGTGGGTATTTCATAGCCTGATACTTGCCCTGGCTTATAGTGACCTGTGATATGTTGTTCCCAAATGCAGGTAGGCATTTGTCTCCTCTGGCTCTGCATCCTGGAGATGGCCTCACCTAAGGTTGCAGTGGTGGGCGCGGGAGTCATCGGCCTGTCCACAGCACTGTGCATCACAGAGACTTGTCCCAGCTGCTCTGTGACAGTCCTTTCGGACCAGTTCAGCCCCAGCACAACAAGTGATGTGGCAGCTGGGATGCTCATCCCTCACACCTACCCAGGTTCGTTTAAGTCAGGGCAACACTGCCCATGGCACTTCATGCAGCTGTGTCCAGATGTGCAGCGGTGCATAGAGGATCAGGAAGAAAATTGCCTTGACCTGTGTTCACTGTCTGTCCCAAATCCTTGACACTCATTTGTATGCTTCTCTTTGCATTATTCCTCTCTGCACATTTGGTTTTGTTCACATGCAGACACACCAATCCACAGGCAGAAGCAGTGGTTCAAAGAGACCTTCACTTACCTTTTTGCCATCAGCAACTCAGCCGAGGCATCGGAGGCTGGCATTCACCTGGTCTCTGGGTAAGAACAGCCCCCAGGGCAGCCTTTGGTACATTTGTGCTGTGTTCTGGAGCAGGCAGACAGGTATTCAGAGGTATTTCCTTCAAATAATAGCTTTGATGTCCATATCCCCAAGAAACAGCATTGTAGCTGCTCACATACGATGTATTTTTAGGCAAAATTCAGGAACAAATGTGCATAGAAAACCATCTCAAGTCTGACCAGCACCAAAAATCTTTTGATAACTGATGTTTTCCACACTGTCACCCACTAGTTGTTTGCAGCAGGGATCATCTCCATAGGAATGGGACTGCAAGATCCTCCAGCTTCAGCAACTAGAACAGGGATTCAATTCAGGGGTATTTTATGCTGCCTATTATGTACTCAGAAATTTGCCTCTTGGGAGTATTGCGACTGAGCACTCTGTAGCTTTATGGATACTGAAGGAATGGTGAACAGGTGTGCAAGTGGCCCCACCAGGTCCAGCCAGGTGTCTGCAGTTGGCTGGGAACACTGTATGAGGACACTCTGTACATACATTATCACTGGAAGAGCTCTCTGCAGTTTATGTACCTTAGTGTGCCACCCTCAAGCTCAGCTGTGCTGACCCTCTGCTTGTTTGCTTAGGCAAGTATTGCAGGAGCAGGCAGCAGTGTTTCCCCATTGCTGTTAACATTGCAGAGCTGCACTGACGTGGGGAAAGAGGTTCCTGAACTCCTGGGTTTGTACTAAGATTGCCATGAACATAACATGGCAGAGCAATAGAAGTGAAGTTTTCCAGATTTTTTCTGTGTTTTTAGTTGGCAGGTCTTCAAAAGCCCTCCCAAGGAAGAGTTACCTTTCTGGTCAGACATTGTGCTGGGATTTCGACCAATGTCTGAAGCTGAGCTCCAAAAGTTCCCACAGCACCAATTTGGTCAGGCCTTTACGACCCTGAAATGTGACTGCCCATCCTACTTGCTGTGGCTGGAGAAAAGGTAGGTTTTGCTGCAGACTGGGCATGCAGAGGGAAACCCTGGCAGAGGGTCTGGAGGCAAGACAGGGTCTCCTTGAGAGTCTTAAATTTGAACAAAACTGGGAAAAGGCAGTTTCTCATTGCGAAAAATGCAACAAGCTCTTGCTTGGGGAGAAGCACAGGAAATAAATACCCAACTTTTCTAAAGTGTGAAAGGCCCCATTTATCCAATGTCCGCTTTCTCCCAGTGTGTCTGTACAGTGGGGTTTGGAGTGTGACCTGGGCATAGGGCCAACATAGCCACAGGGGCCATGCTTAGCCAGCCAGACCTTGAAGGTACCTGACAGGAACCTGACATATCCTGAGAAAACATTTGGCAGCTCCACATTTGCCAAACTTCCCAAATAATATCCCTTTGTTTTTGAAGATACATCCAGCCCCTGAGAGAATAAGCATGTCTAGGAAGGTGTCTTATTGTGAAAACTTTGCATTTATGAAGTAGCTGAACTCAAATTGGTTCAACAACTGGAGTAATTTCTTAATCCATTTAGGTGAAAAAAACCCCAAAATGTTAAACAGCATCATTTTGTAACAAATTTTCTGAAAATGTTTGCCTGCATGAGTGATGCACCCACTCTGAGGAGTTGTGGCTTCAGAGTTCATGTTTGGATTGACATCTAAGTTAGAAAATCTGCCAATTTCCAAATTTTTAAGTTTCCCCCCAATACCTCAATTTTAGATAACCATAGGAGAGACAGGATCCAGATCTAACGGGGCTTTGACACCCTGGGACATAGTGGTATAAGTATTTAATCCAAATAAATACCTCTAAAGTGAACAATGGCTGTATCCGCTTGAAAGAAAGAGACAGGCTGCAAACTGATTTGGGGTTAAGTAAAGAGATGTGTACTGACACCAAGGTACAAATTGCCAGCTCAGCTGGTTACTTGGATGCCTTTCATCACACTGCAAAATGTGGAAAAGCATTTCTTGTAGCAGCCAGGCGGGCTGGGAGTTCTCCTGTGGCACCAGTGCCATGTGAGGTCTGTGCCATCTATTTGGTACACATGATCTGTCATGTTTCATTACTTTACTGAAGCAAATTTCTGCTGCAGGACAGCTAAGTTGTACAACCCATTTAGTATCTGCCATGTGATTTCTGCTCCCTCCTCATTTCTGCTGTAGTCTCTTTATTTCTCCAAGGATGTTGTCTAATGAGATGATCAAACTCTTTTTTTTTCTTCTTTTCCCTGGTGATGAGAAGTGAGAGAATATTAAACATGTAACTAATTCTCAAACCCCTAGTGACCTGAGCAGTATTTATAGACCATTCTCCTGGCAATCCACAAGGAAAATTGTTGTTGTG
Source organism: Toxostoma redivivum (assembly GCA_013397375.1). Lineage (NCBI taxonomy): Eukaryota > Metazoa > Chordata > Aves > Passeriformes > Mimidae > Toxostoma > Toxostoma redivivum. The sequence goes on along the minus strand of VXBI01010137.1, from coordinate 2,218,652 downwards.
CCCACCTTGCTTGGCCAAAAATAAACTTCAGGAGTTTTTTCCTGCTTACTTGCCCAAGTTCAGGAGTTTTCAGCAGGTTTTTTCGTTGGTGTATTTTTTACAGCATGGTGACAGAGTCCCAGTTACAACTCTTAGGAGCTCTCCCTGCAAGGTGCCCAGCCGCAGCTGCTGCATGACATCCTCCCTGTTCTTCCCAGACAGCTTCAGTGTCCTGTTACACCAGGCCCCAGAGCATCAACTATGCCCTGGATTCTTGGCTCACTCACTGCTTTGTGGGAAACCACTACCTTTACAGTGGGGTTGATGACTTTGCCAGCTGCTAGAATGTTGCAGAGGATGGGATTTTCCACTTAGTGCATCACAGACCTTGCTTATGCTAAAACCCCCAGCAAAAACCCCCAGCAACAGGATCCAGCTGACAGCATACAGTGATTCCATCTCATACCAGTGATTTTCCACTGGGAGGGGCTTCAGAATTCAGGCAAGTTCAGGGGAGGATTTGGCTTGAAATTGAGCTCAAAAATTAATCTCAAGAAGAGGTGACTTTTACTGAAGAGCAGACATGCATATATAGTACTCTGAGCCGTCCTGGGTGACTCCTGGCTGCTGCTCCAGAAAGTTTTGAGCACCCTGGGGGGTCCCATGTCACATCTGCCCAGCCTTAGTGCAGATCTTAGGGCTTGGCACGGGGCACTAAATGGCTACATAGCTCAGGAGGTGAGTTGGGAATGAATGTGACAGCATATAACAGACACTAAAAGGGGTGTAGTACAATAGCTCTGCCACTAGCATGAGCGAGTTGGAAAATAAATCTGTTGTTTCCCAGCTTGCTTGGGCTGTTAAAGCTTGGTGCTGTTACAGAAATAAATCAAGACCACAAGGACCTGACTGTTTGCCTAGGGTCTGATGCTAGACCTTTCTCTAAAACTGCTCAACTTGCTGTACTTTTTCCAGCCTGACCAGGCTAAATACCTTTGATCAAATCAGACAAATCACAAACAGAACACCCATAGCATTTTCTTTGCTTTTTGTCCCATCTATTGTTTGGTTTTGATCAGTATGTAAAGGCAAAGGCAATCTATCTCATTTACTTAGTGTTCATAATAATTACATAAGGGTTTAAGGGTTTCTTTTCTGCCTCACTTCTGGAGTCTTTTTGCAGGTTGAAAGCAACTGGCACCCAGATGTACACCAGGAAAGTGGCAGACTTGTGGGAGCTGCATGGTGAATATGACATCGTTGTCAACTGCACAGGCATGGGAGCCCAGCAGCTGGTGGGAGACAAGCAGCTCTTCCCTGTCAGGGGACAAGTACTCAAGGTTCGTGCTCCTTGGGTGAAACTGTTCATCCGGGATGGAGATGGCTTAACTTACATCTACCCAGGGATACACAGGGTGACCCTGGGGGGAACCAGGGAAAAGGGGAGCTGGAGTCTCTCCCCTGATGATGACATTACTAGAGACATCTTTGACAGATGCTGCTCCCTTGAGCCCTCACTGCAGGGAGCTCAGGATATCGAGGTGAAGGTGGGCCTGAGGCCATCCAGGCAATGTGTGAGAGTGCAGAGAGAGGTTTTGAGCCAAGGAGGAGTTAAGCTCCCAGTGATCCACAACTATGGGCACGGGGCAGGTGGCTTTTCAGTGCACAGAGGCACAGCCAACGAGGCTGCTCACCTGGTGGGAGAGTGCATTTCCACTCTGCAAGGCTCCTCATCGAGGGCCAAGCTTTGAATCCCAGAGGCTCCTTTTCCATTTACAGCTAGTGCTGCATCTCCTAGGAGCAGCTTGGACTTTTAGTCTGTTACTGTATAGAAGGGAGCTATGTCAACAGTTTATTCCAGTACAGATGCTCAGTAGTATCTTCTAGCACCTTGGAAAAGCATGATGTGTTGATCCAAGTATTAGTCCAGCTGATCATCTCCTCCATCTGCCCTGGGCATTTGTCCTAGCCTCATGAGAAGAAGACAAGATATACATAAATTCTCTTTACCTAACAGTGATCAGATTGCTGCAGTATAATACAAATAACATCAATTCAGCATTTCTGCATCTAAAGGGTGTCAGATGCAGTAGGCTCAGATTCAGTAAAAGTAAGTTGTCTCCTCTTGTACCAAATCTAATCTAGAATTGCCCTTGTTTCTGCCACCTTGCTAACAAATTTTATTATTGTCTATATGATTTAGAAGGAAAAGAAAACCCCGTGCAGTGCTGCATTACAGTGCTCCGGGAGCTCATACAGAAAGCAGTGTTAGGTCACTGTCACACACAGTGACCAGGCAAGTGTAATTTTAACAGCAGTTCTGTGATACCCATCACTGCATTTGCTCATAGCCCCACATGAGCTACAGTTTTGTGCATATTTTCTTACACAAGTTTGCAAATCTGTTTTTTTCCTGCAAGGCCCTCAGATTTTGCTCTCAGACACCAATTATTTCCCCCAGCCCCTCCCCTCCTCCCCCACACAGCAACATCGATATGGCCTTTGTTCTACCGAAGAAGATTTTTCAGAGTGAGCTTCAGAACGCAATATCCCTTCTCTACTTCGCAACAACACTGTCTGCTTTCCTTGCAACAGCTAATAGGAATAATTAGGAGACAAACCGACAAGGATTCTAACACCAGCACCAGTTTCCTAGAAGAGCCATTTAAGACTAGATAAACACTCTAAAGAAAAATTTGTCTGTAAGCAAGCTCCTCTGCTGTAAGAAAGCTGAGTCACCACAGCCCAGATCCTCTCACTCCATGGCAGAGGCTCTGTTGGCTTTACACTCTCCTCAGCAATTCAAGCCCTGTGATGTGTCTGAAGATAATCACTCCCCAAAACTGGATCTTACCACCAAAGTACAGGTCTGACTCTTAGTGATCAAATGCCTCATTAAATCTTTAATGGCTCACTTGAGAGTGTTATAATCCATTTTTGTCTACTTTTTTTTTTGTCCATAGAATTACAAAACCATTCAAAATCCTTCAATAATTCCAGTGATTACAATTAACTGATAAATAAAGTTCTAATAATGGAGCAAAGGTGACTTCTGTAGTGTTTTCTTTCATAAGCAAGGGATTTTCTTTCATTTGGGATGGCCTGACAGGGCCAAGAAAGGCCACATTCAGCCATGGCTGCCAACTCCTGCTGTTCTCAGGGGGAACGAGGACAGTTATCATTTGCAAGGGACAGCTGTCAGAAGAAACATCACCAAATTAAATTATGGGTCAATAAGTGCCTGGGACCAGCCTAAGCCAGCCCTGCCTTCAGCTACCTCATCCTCCTTTTCTCGGCTCTGAAAGCTAATTTTGCACTCTCCCCTTTGTCCCGTTTCCGCCCACCCCCCTTTGTCCTTTCCAGTGGTATGAGGGCAGAGCTGCTGCTTTTGGCAGCACTGTTGGCATAGGGCTTGTCAAACTGCAGCTTTGTCATCAGCTAACACAGAACATAAAAATATGTGGAAAAAGAATATAAGAATGGGCTTCTTTTTCTTAATCTTTATTTTAAGCTATAAAACGGCAAGCAGTGTAACTTAATCTGGAGCAAGAAATGCTACTAATGCTAAAAGGGTGATCATAACCCCATAAGAAAGCGAAGCTGTGCTTGTGTACTTCTCTGCAGAGTGATGGGGTTTCTTCTAATCTACTTCTAAAAATTGTGTAGTTGATACAGTGTCAGAATAGGTTTGGCTGCAAAGCTTAATCATCTGGTGTCCTAGCTCTGCTCATGGCCAGCAGGGGGAACAGCCACTTCTGGCCTAGGATCCTCCTCATTTGAGGGGTAGCTTAGTGTTTCAGATGATTTATCTTCCACATAGTTGTTGACTTGCTTCTAAAACCATTTGTGGTGCTTCTGTACTCCCCAAATTCCTGTGAAAACATGTTCTGTAAAGGGAGAAACTTCTCTGTCCAGAAGCACAGCTTGTTTTCTTCATCTTTGTCTTGAACCTGAAAACATCATCTGATGCCCCTTTCTTGCATGTTACGAGAGGTAGTGGCTCCATGGCCCGTTTGAGTTTGTAGACTCCACCATACTCTCTCTCGGACTCTTCTTTCCCACCTTGAAGTATCTTGATTTACATAATACATAATTGCCTCAATTTCATAAGCCCTGATCTTCATGGGGACATACCTGTTGGAGAAGACAGCACAGTGAAGCATAAGCAGTCCAGGAGGTTCCTTCTCCCTGATAGAGCAGCCAATAAGGCAAGGTGCTATGCTGGATCCTGTTATTACCAACAAGGAGGGGCTGTGTCCCAAGTGAAGACATTTCTCAGGAGTCAGTATTGGGGCTGGTGCTGCTTAAAATCTTTGTCAGTGACACAGATTGTGGGACTAAGTGCACCCTCAGCAAGTTTGCTGACACCAACAGAGGGAAGAGATGTCATCCAGAGGAGCCCTGGCAGATTGGAGAGGTGGGACTGTGCAAACCTCGTGAAACTCAACAAGACCAAGAGCAAAGCCCTGCACCCCTGGGTTGTGGCAATCCCAGACACAAATAAAGGCTGGATGGAAAATGAATTGAGAGCAGCCCTGCGAAGAAGAACCTGGGGGTGTTGGTTGAGGAGAAGCTCAGCATGACCCAGCACTGTGCACTCACAGCCCAGAAAGCAAACTCTGTCCTGGGCTGCATCCAGAGCAATGTGACCATGGAGGAGATTCTGCCCTTCTGCTCTGTTCTTGTGAGACCTCACTTGGAATGCTGCATTAATGGTTCCTTGGTGACAGATGTTGTTAAAGGCTTTCCAGAAGGTGAGCAGATCATAGCGAGTGGATTGCTCTCATCTGCAGCTTCACAGTTTCCTCTGAAGCTGTCAGAGGGTGGTGGAGAACAGCTTCATAGGTTCTCACTGCAAAGCTCTGCCAATTCTTCCCTCTTAGTCTGTGTCTCTCCTTGCAACTATTCTGTTTCTATGGCTTTTGCTGTTTGCCTGACACAGGTGTCAGATTTAATGGCTTGCATTTCTCTAGATCCCTCACAGCACTTAAAAGAAACAGTATCACTTGCCATCCTCTTTTATCTTCGGCTGTATTTAGTAAAAGCTTATACACTGGCTTTTATATTACAACAATTTCCATTAGCATTCCTTAAAAACCCACAAGTGAGTAACATCTGCTTTCATGAATTTGTTACTATCCCTTGCATTTATTTGTTCTAAAGCCTCATCTCATGACCATTCAATCTGAGGCAGCTTCCCTGCATTATCCCTTTAACAACTGGTTCTGCCATGGGAATTTCACTAAGCTTTTCTGTGCTGAATGCAGACACAAGTAATCTGTTTAGCTGTTGTGTTAGGACTTCCTCTCAAACTCCTTAGCCACCTTGATAATCTGCTAACTGCACATCCTGGTCACCTGCAGAACCCTCCAGCAGGCTCCCTGCTCCTGCTAGGATAGAGGACAGGCTTTTTGTCTAGTAGCAAGTTTCCTCAAAATATATTTTTAGTCTTCCTTTCTGTTTCTGCTTTTAGTTTGACAGAGTTCATGTCCTTTTCCTAATTTGGAGGGAATCTATTTTGGTTCTTTCCCATGTAATTTTTATCATGCTATTACAATGACCCAGTAATTATCTTCCTTCTGGAATATGTCTGATATTTCAGACATGTGGTTATAAAGAGATCAAAATGGCACCTTTAAGCAACTGTCATCATGATTCTCTGCTTCTCTCTTCCTCCTCACTTCCCCAGTTTCTAGCTTGAAATTCTTTTTTAAATCTTACTCATTCTCACAGAGATTTTCTCCCTAGTTAAAGTCATGCCACACAAAGATTGAGCATTCTATTCAGAACCTTATCTTCTTATTCCAAAAGCTTTCAGTTTGCCAAGAATGTGCCCTAATATTTTGGGAATAACCGAACATCCTTCTGTTATGCTTTCCTAGGCATGGAAAATTTAATAATATAAAATATATCCTAGATACATAGTGATGCTGCCCTGTGCCAACTGTACACCTGCCCACAAAGAGGAGTCACACTATTTCAGTGCCTTCAGGTTAGCTCACTGACACCAGCTGCTTTCAGGCAGTTGAAGTTTGTTGAGATAAGTCCTGTCTTGCTTCAGCTGCCCAGCCCAGGTGTCAGTCTCCAGCAATATCTCAGCAGCCATCCCTGAATTTCTGTTCCTCACCCAAAATTCGTGCCAGGAGCTGAAGCAAAGCTGTGGCCTCTGTTACCTCTCCAGCTCCAGCTGAAGCTGAGCTGGCAGCTGAGGAATTTTCAAAACTCCATTTTGATCTTAAATCTGTCTGTGCTGCTGCATCAGCTCTGTAGTTTTCATCTGGAATCACAGAACAAGTGTCAGAGAAACACTCACACGTGGAAGAGGATTAGCAGTGGAAGGTTCATTAAACCTCCCAGACCTTCCCGTGCTGCCTGAAGGTGTCCTGAAAGAAAGACAGCTTTCACCTGAGCAAAGCATTTTATCCCTGTGCTGTTCCTTAAGCCCATGAGTGTCTGGACATAAGTTACCCAAACTGTGCTTGAGTATTTCCTTCTTATCCACACTTTCTGATCTACAATGAAGAGGCACCCCTGGCAGATGGCAACCAATCTGTCACACTGACATGGAACTTCAAAGGTGTAATTGTGGTATGGAAAGAGAAGGATTATATTTTCAGACATTTTTATCAATCCTTGTGATTCCAGAGAGCAGATGGGGTGTCTGATGGATTTTAGAGCTTGAGAACAAAATAGTAGTTTTCTTCAACAGGAAATTTTGTTGATTTTCTTTACAGAAACAATGCCATAAAAAGTCATATTTTCTTGATATAGGCTTTTGCCACTGTTTAAAACAAATTCTGGAAATTTGGCATTCACCATTCATTACCATTCTCTTCCAGTCAAGGGCTATTTGAGATAAACTGCAAATTCATTAGGAATAAATGTAGCAATTAGAGATAACATCATAGACCTAGATTTTTATTATTTTGACAGCAATCAAGTGACTATTGTTACGTTGTCCTCTGCTTTAGTCAATCCTGCTCTATTCCCTACTTTCCACCAGAGGGAGATGTTGGATCAAGCAGTTGGTGAAAAAACCCGCACAGTACATCCCAAAGAGCAAATGGAGTGATGCTTAATTCAGTGGAAATCTAGGTGCCTGCCGGGGTCCTACATACCTACAAAGTTTAGGGGACTCGGGTGCTTCAATAGAGCTCTAAACAAGGATCGTGAATCAGTTAGTTACGGAGAACATTTTTAAAAAGTACAATAAAATGTGAAGGTAGCAGCATACCGTAAGTGGTTGTTAAAAAAAATTATTGTAATAGTAATAATCCTAGATAAAGCTGCTGCTGTAGCAGCGTGTCCCAGAGTTTTCCCCTACCAAAAAGCTGGAGAGGAAACTATTGTATTGGATAGCCAAGTGTCCTCAGTTCCTTGTGTTGTGGGTTATGCCTGGGCTGGATGTCCTGTGGGGCAGTCCCTGTGGGGCTGCACCCTGGTCTATGTGTCCACTGCCTCCTAACCAGGCTTCTGGTGAGCCCAGACACCATTCTGAGTCCTTAGATATTAGAAATTACTGCTGCTTCAAGATCTGAAACGGACTGGTTTCTTTCTGGGAATTTTCCCCTCATGTCTGTTTTTCTCAATGAAGAAGTAAAAGTTACATATTTTGGAGAAGGAGAAGCAGACATGAGTCAAAATCCAAGCTTATTAAGAAAGGGAGGTGCTAGGGAAAGAAAGGGGGAAGAAACTTTTCTGAAAGTGAACAACTTCATACAAATGGTATTTCCAAAAGTGAAAGCAGTTTCAAGGGAATATTTTTCCTGTGTTTTGCTTCCATCTTTTGAGACTGTCTTACCCCACTGAGAGCAGCCAGCACTAGGGGAGCACTTCCCCACACCACTTTCCTCTGTTTCTGTTAATGTCCATTACCCACCATAAGGACAACATATTTCTCCCACAGTAAGAGTTATGTAACATGTGCATCATGTGCTGTGCTCCAACTTTTGTCACATCTCCCACCTTTTGATTCAACTTCTCCAAAGTCCCATTCAACCAGCTGATGCCTAAGCCTTACATTAGCCTTTCCTTCAATTTGTGAGCCAAACAAAAGGGGAGGTTTGTTTATTTTCTGTGTCATCAGAGAGTTAAGTGACTGAGCCAGCTGTTGGTGTTTTGCAGGCACCTGTGTGTGAGTTTTCAGTCAGCATTTTGGCTAAAACAAAATTCTGAAAAACAACCCTTCCCTCAGAGAACACAGTAGAGCCATGGAGGGAGCTTCTTTGTCACACAAATGAATGGTTTAAGTTGCTTAAAGAATCACCATCAAATATATTAGTGAAAACAAACTTTAATACAAATTTGCAAAAGTGAGACAAAGCTCAATGGCAAGGCTTACTCTAATACTGCATGGATAATACATATAAAGAATAACCAATTAGAATCAATTTAGAGTGATTTATATGGAGGCCAGGGATGTAAAAATGGGTAAGGAAGGAAAGATTAAGGGAGACTCTCTGATGGGTCTTGAGATTCAGAGTGATCACCCTTGCTTTCCAAACTGCTTCTTGGAGAGGTTCCCACACATGGCTGGATCCGATCTTAGACTCACACGTCATCAATTGTTTATGTCTGAAGGATTTAGCAGCACTTAAATGTTAGATTAACCAACGACAAACAGTAATAACGGTTATGGATCCAAGTTAATAACATGTATACTATATTTGCTATAGGGTGTCCAAGTCAATACATACCCCCAGATATGTGTATGCAAATGTACAAAGGTAATACACATGGAGGCATGGATATGTAAAGTATAAGTACAAAGATATACCTATTAAAACATTTCCCTTGAGGATCAGTGAAACACTCACTGATGTCTAATGCCATTCTGGCATTTCTTAATGAGGGTGAGGTGAGGTGTTGAGGCTCAAGTAGCAGTGTATAAGCCCAGGTTCTGTTGCCAGGTGACACTTCTCTGATTTTTGCAAACTTGAGAATTTGGGCACTCTCAGAGGCATCCCACACATAGGGAAATACTGATGCAGCCCACTGCAGCCCAGAAGAGCTCAAAGGGTCTGTCTTAGGACCACTGTTTTTAGGGCTGTGAGATGGTTGGCTTAAGCCATTGATATACTTTCTTCCTGGCTGCAATCTGGGTTAGTTATTACTGGAATTTTTTAAATTCCAGTAAGGATGGTACTGTTCCACTTGAGCTACATTTCAGATAAGGAACATTCCAAGGCTGTAAGGGGATAACTGATTATTCCCACTGTCATCTCCCACCTTGGTAAGGCAGCAGGAGTTCCTGGTACAGTCAGTACTGCCCCCCACCTTAGCTTTCCAAGAGTTCTCAGTATGATCAACCACCAGTCTCTTGTGGAAAGGCCTGAGCAGGCCAGAGGAGAGGTGGGGAGGGATGAATCAATGCACTCACACTTGCTTTCCTCCTCGCCAAACAAGTGCATGGTTTGGCTTCAAGGAGATGAAGCCTCTCCTCTGCACAGACCTTGCAGCCTAGTGAGTCAAATGATTTTTGGTCAGTGAAATAGCTGGTCTCTTTTGAGCATTCAAAGAACTGGATTTGGGCTTCTCACATCCCATATGGCTGTGACTACAAGAAGAGCAATCCCACTTTTATGTGGGCTTCCAATAAAAAATCTCAAAGGATATTTTTGAAATAAAAGAGCTGAGGCAGCTGAACTCCAGGGAAAGACTCAGAGAAACAGCCCACTTCTCTACAGAGGTAAAGACCTGGAGAAGCACTGGCTACCCTGCTTCTGAAAATCCCTCAGTAATCCTGGGTGGGCATCTTTTTTCTGTGTGGTGAGTGTATCTGCATAGTGTCAGCACTCCAGGAATAATCACAGGACGAATAGACACAGAGATTTGCAGTGGGATAATTGCCTCAAACAGAAGGATAAATAGCTTTTTCTGGCATTTAATGGGCCTCTTAAGTGAACAGCAATAAACTCTATGCGAACAGATGTTTTCCCTCTTTTTCGTCCTTTTGCATCTCATCCATAATTATGCACTAAAATGTTCTTGTCTGGGTTGCTGAGAGCAATCTTGTTGCTGTTTGTCTTAGCAGTGTAAGACTGAGCACTTCAGCACAAAGATTGAGTAAAAAGCCCTGGATTCCTAAACGTTCCTGCCGCTATATATCAGTGATCATATTAAGCCTGATGGATAAGTGAGAAGTTAAGGGGAAAATTTGCCTCTTCTAGCTGCTGCTCTGCATGTCCCAGTGTTGGGATGTCTCCCTCTTGGTGCTCTGGGCTCCAGCTAAGAGGTTTCTTTGCATGCTTGGCTTCTGGCATTGACTCAGCCACAGTTCAGGAGAAGCCAGAGCTTCAGCTTTGCCTTGCAGGGGAGGTAAGTGTCCTGTGAGACACTCCTCCCCACTCCGTGCTGACTGGACCGTGGGGAGATGACAGAGCAGGCTTTCCTCTGTAGCTGCTGGCTCTGCCTCCAGCCTTGCCGACAGGAGAGCAAGAGGCACTAAGCAAGCCCTGCAAAAAAGCCCTTATGCTTTCAGAAACATGTACTTTATCTCCTGATAGAGTACAGAGAAACGACCTTGTTCCTGAGGAAATTCAATACATTCTGGCGAAGGGACGTCCTCCTAAGAAGGAGCCTGTGAGCAAGCCAGGAGCTGGGGCACAGCCACAAGCATTAGCCCAGCTGAGTGTCCCTCGCCGGGAGCGATGCCGGTAGAGGCGCCTGCATTGTCACAAACCCACTCTGTCCTTCCCAGCGCATCTCGAAACATCCGACTGGCTTTGCTTCCCACATCCATAGCTGAGGATGGAGGCAGACGCGCTGCAGGCAGGCACATGCCAAAAGGATGAGCCCTGTGGTAGCACCTAACCTACATACAAACTCTTGGCTGAGGAGATTATTCCACTTCGGATCAATACCGGTGTCTCTGCATCATTGATGCTGCTTCACATGACATTGAGGGCAAACTGCTTGGAAAAGAGCCTGCGGGAAGAACACTGAGTTTTATCCTCACCGTCTGCTCCTAGACAGGCTGCTCAGCTGCAGGGGAGCTGTGGTATCTTTTCTGCTGAGGGCAGACCATTTCTCTCCTCCTTGTTAGGATTGTATCTAAAACTTCAAAATGCAACCAGATGGAGGAAAGGACTGGCTGACCACATGGTAATAGTTCAGAAAAACAATCTTCTTGTTACAGATAAAGACTGAATTTAGTGTCCCCCCAAAAATTAGATGCTTTCCAGAATGTGGATGAAACCTTTATTAAAGGTGGGTCCATATTATTAAATTGGCCTGATACTGGTCCAGAATATTTTGGAAAGCATCCTATCCTAGGAAAGCTGCTTTTCACCCGTCAGGTCTCAAGGATGCTGCCAGCCACTCCAGCTTTAATTTTTTCCTATTGCCTTTAATGATGCATAAATTGTACAGACACGCCAGTGTATCAAACAGCATTGAAAGACAGACCATAGAAGAAGAGCATAGTACCTTAATTATGGGTCTTAATTTGTTTGCAAATCTTCTACCTGAAACATTTTGCTACTGTTCTTCTCCCTGTCAGCCTCAGTGCTTTGGCTTGCACCTCATCCCCTCTTGGAGACCCCTTTTCCCTGAGTGTTTGCAGATGAAGGAAGGTCTCTCTCAGTGATGTCTGCTCGATTGTTCCAGCGCTGTTGCCATTCCCTATATAAATACTTTGGCATTTGTACTGTTCTATGTAAGCCCATTAAAAACATGTAATAAAACGGCTTATATAATTTCTTAAAAGCATCATTACTATTCCCGCTGTGGTGTTTTGTCAAATTCTGACAATTATAGATTAATCCCTATGCCAAATTACACTTTTTAATGAAAGATATTCTTCCTTGTACTTAGAAGTGTAAAAATGTAAGTCAAATTTATTGCATCCAAAAAAGGGCAGAGAGCTGAAGCCAGAATAACACTAAGGTAATCTTTAAAACATATGGAAAATAGGATTTTTAGTAGAAATGCAGGGTAATTTCTAAGCAAAGATGGACATTTGCCTGATGAACTGATATTACAAAAATCTTTGTGCAACAGTATGTGAACTGCATGTGAGCCACCACTACTTAATTCCTCTAAACTGGAATGTCTTTCTTTTACAATGGCAAAATATTTTCAATTTTTATACTAATATCTCTTCAATAAAATTTCCAGCCCTTATTTTAAAAAGTGGGCATAATTTTGCTTGTTCAGAATGATTGGACAATTTAGTAAAATGCAGACTATAAAAGCACTGGTTTTCCTCTCCAGGACTGGAGCACAGCTAAACCCAAGGATTAGGCTTAAATAAATAAAGTCGAGGTCCAGGAGTAGCAGAGAGCTGCAGAGCATCTTCTCCCAAAGGGTGGTCTCATTCTTCTTCCTGCGGCGAATGTGTGTGCAGAGGTACAGGTATGTATGAGTGCAAACACACAAGAGTGTGACTCACAGGTAAACCCTGAGCTATAATCCCCTCTCCAGGCCAATAATTATCAACCATCTCTTTTGTCAAATTTGGAGCACGTGGCAAGGCTGTGCTGTTCGATTCCCCTTGTAGCTGGAGGGAAAGACAGCTTCTGCCTGTGCCTCGTGCTGTGCTGCTGAACAGCAAGATCAATCTTGTGTTAAGCTGCCTAAATGGCCCACGAGCTTGAGGAGAGCTAATGGGAGACTGCATGAACATATATTTTTTCATTGTTATCTTCAAACTTACCAGTGGCGAGCTGAGAAGCAGTTTTAATGATTCACACAGCTGAGCTTTTGCCTTGACAGCTGTTCAGACATATATTTCTCAGCAGCGGTAAGTGGGTAATAGACCAATACAGCCAATTTACTTCTCTGTTGCTAACATTTAGAAGATAACACAAAGAGATTCTTTCATAGTTTTCAGTGGGATTTAAGGCATAGGAAGGAGTAAGGGCTGTACCTACCAGGCAGAGCTGTGTGCAGGCTTCACAGTGGTCTGTCACTTGGTGCATAAAGAAATGCTTCCAGGATTTTGAGCTGGAATTTTAAGGAACAAAACTGAAACCACGCTTGCAAAAAAGCCATCGCCAAGAAGTCACTTAGGGAGCTACAGACTTTTAATTCCATGTTCCTCAGGGCTATGGCAGAGCTTTCGCACATAAATGTGCAAGGCAATAAACTGGGCTTGGACCAAAGCTCTGATTGCTGCAGACTCAGGATCTGAGGCATACACACTTCTGTGGGAAGGACACACCGTGCTTGTGAAATTCTACACAGAACATCTCTGTTTTCAAGTGCACAGAACAGTGTCACTCCAATTTTTGAAGCATTAGTCAGGAGTGTAGGAGGAAGGAGAGGGAAAAAACTCTTCCTTTGCTCTGTCCTGTAGATTTTGTCAAGTAGCTCATATCAAGTCCAGAGCACAGAGTCAAAAAGAGTGTTTTTATTCATTTACTCATTCTATAGGAGGGATTTTTGATTTGTATTAACAGCCTTTGGAGAATCGTAGGGAATCCTAGTGGTGTTTTTCCTGCCAGGGGTTTAATTTTGCATAAGGATTGGACGTTTTAACTAACCAGAAGATAAACAGAAGCCCTGACAGTGGGTGGAGGCAGAAGATGAATGGGGTAGGAAAGGTGTTTGAACTGAAAATAGCCATAAGAGAGAGAAACATTAAATAAGTGCTGCAAAGGAGATATTTCACTACCGACAATATCCCAGGCAGGAGGTAATTTGTAAGCAGCAAAGATAGCACTGAAGCAATTAAGTTTCATTTGTATTAAACTTTTTCCTTCTAGAGGTTTAGCACTGTGTTCTTACTAAAAAAGCATAGTGCTAAAAATTTGTAAATTTGCAAATTTGTAAATGAGAGAAGAATTTTAACAGTTTAAAGACTTTTCCTGGAGAAACTGAGGGAGCTGTAGCTCTGTGGTACCTACATAAAAAGTAGATACCGTAAAGCCAATGTCTGATTTGGTTATCAGGGCACGAAGCTCACTGTTCTCAGCAGAAATTGCATGCTCACATTCAGAGTCACTGTTCCAGTTACTCCTTGCGTTTCAGTTTGTGCTCAGCTGGATCCAGCTTGATGAATGTTCCTCTAACACCATCCATCTTGCTTTAGGAGAGCAAGGAGGGGAGGTTATTTGCAGCCTGACTCAAAGAGAGAGCATGTTTTGCGAAAGATATGAAACTTTGCAGAAGCTGTATTTCCCAGCAATCACCTCAAAAACACCCATCCTCCAGCTGGACTTGAGTTTCATGCATTATGCTAAAATTTTAATTTGCCCTTCTTCTCAAAAGGCTTTGCTCACACACATATCTTTGCAGCCAGTTCCTGGGGGAGGAATTTATTTATAATACATTTGTTAAAATGAAGAAGTGAGACTGTTTAAGGGACTATCTTAATTCTCATGGATTCTCATGCTAAGCCTGATAAGATTTCTCATTGTCCCTGAGATTTCCTGAGATAATTCTCTACAATTCTTCTTTTATTCTCTATCTTTAGAAACCTTCTGTTGTGCTTTTAACAGGCAGACTTACATTCATAAGAAATTGCAGGGCAGGGAGGTGGGGAGGAAGCACAAGAAATTAAATTGTTTGTTAAAACACAAAAGGAAAATGAAAACACTGAGTTAAATTAGTGAACTGTTCTTTATCAGGACCACTCCTATCATGCCCACAAACTGGGGCTTATCAGCTTTCTAAGGAAGGAAATATTTTGTACAAGGTCAGCACTTACAGGTACAGCTCAGTGATGACAAGAAGAGTGGCTGGATTCGAGTATTTGAGGGTTTTGCTGAAACTACACAATGAGAGAAGAACAACAAATGAAACTCTGATGCTAAAACCAAGAAAGACCTTGTAGTTTCTATTCTGCTCAGGTAGACCTCTTTCATCTGAGAATGCATTGTTCAAGTTTTTAGGAAAGCTTTGATTTCTCAAGGATTAAACTTCAAGAGAGAGTTTTAAAATGTATTTCTGCACTTTATATTTCTGGAGTCAACCTGCCTTCAAGATTTCCTCCATAACCATACACACATAAACTTATATTTTAATAGGACCTTCACATACCATTATTTATTGACTAGGTGCTGATAGCTTAAAACAATATTTGTGCTAAGAATTTTGTGAAATAATACCCCTGCATTTAATGTTCTTGAGATATGTCTAAAATCTCTTCCTGATCAGCAACATTACTTTTGTCCTCCATATGAATGTTGCCATTTCACAGAGGAGCAAAGTGATGTACAGGCAGCCCTGCGACAGCCCAAGTGACCTTCTGCTGATGAACCCCGGGTGATGCTCACAAATGGAGCCAGGTACATGTCTCTTAAGTTGATGTTGTGATTGATGCAGTTACACTCTTCCTTTGTCCTCATGAATGTGTTCCTTCCTTACACGAGCACCAGAACTTGTCTGATCCATTCGTGAGCCACCTAAGTGGGATGGGAACAGAAAAAGTGTGTGGTTGTCAGGAAGATCCACTTCCAGAGCCAACTTGCTTCCCTGTGGCAAACACCTGAGACTGTCCCATGTTGCCTGTAAGCTGATCAAAAGATATGATCATATCAACAAATGTGTTCAGATCTATTAGGACACTGCTCCAGATAGGGTTTTGTTGAGTCAGTTGTTGTCTGTGTCAGGCCCTGTTTTGACTTTATGGCAAAGGAGACAACCCCCTGCTACAGGAAAGGCAGGTAGGACTGACACACCCTTCTGAGAGGGGCCTGCATTTAAAACAAAGTGCTTTATAACAACCAATTAACCTAATTCAGAAGGACAGTTTGCCTTAAAAATAAAGAACAGCAATGTTTAAATGGCAGGAATCATGCACCTCACCTGACAGTGCATCTGTGCTTGGAGCCGCACTGAAATCCCACTTCTCCAGACAGATCATTGCTCCCTTCCTTATCTTCCTACATGCAACTCCTTCACCTTGCTGCCAGCAGGTCGGGTTACTTGGCTGCTGGCACACTCCACTTCTGCCAGTGCTCCTCTCTGACCTGCTGCCCCAGCAGCAGCCAGCTCTGGCTCTGCTCCCGGCTGTGAAGAGACAGGAGAGGTCAGAGAGGAGTAGTGCAGCCTGCTGCCCAGGAGAGGACACCAGAAGGAGCTTGGTGCAGCAAGCCTCTCCCTTGCCAGCAGACAAGGCAGGGACACTGGAAGCACAGTACTGCTCACAGGAGACAAGTCACAGCCTCTCTTCCCTGCTTGGCAAAGAAACAGGAGTAGTCATGTATCCAAGTCCTGCATATCCCATCTGGGAATATATTTATTACTCACTGAGCTGCAAATTGGTTGCCACTGCCCGGTCCCTGTTCCCGCAGAGCTTGCCTCCTGTCATTGACCCTGCTCCTCACCTGTGCTCTGCTTCAGAAAATCCCACCAACCACTGCTCCCTGCTCATGCCTTAGCCATGGGTTAGTGTTGTGCTTTAGAACCAAAGCCCTCCTGAGCACTTCATAGTTCTTCGTACTGTGTCCCCATTTCAGAGCCTCCTGTGCTCTCACTGAGATGAGCAGGACACCTGTCCCCTGCACTGGCTCTCAGCTCATCCAGATCCATACCTTCACACATGAAACCAAAGATGTATCCTGAAAATCAGCAGGATGGTGTGACTCCCCAGGAGAGAGGCTAGGAGGCAAAGTATAAACTTAGAAGAGTTACTCATAAGCATAAGGTGTTGCAGCCAAATTAGGGCACCACAACTGATGTTTCACAAAGGCTTCTCACACCTTTCAAAGTTCAGGACCAACATGATTTAACTGGTCTCTAACAGCCACAGCACTGGTTACTAATTGTAGTAAAACTTTCCAAAGCAGGTCTATTTTTGCAGCATTCTTGCTGCTTGTCTATTGGTCCTGATATCCGTGGAGTCAACCTTGCTAGAGTTAGTTATCCGTACTGCCAGACGATACTGGGGGGAGAAGGGAGGGTTTCAAAGATGTGTCAGAGGAGCTAGGATTTTGGTGTTACTTTGGCTGTCCAAAATCCTTTATCCTTCACAGGTAGCTCTAACCTTACAAGAAGTGAAGTCCTTACTTCCAGGGACGGGCTCTCCTTTTGTTCGACTTCAACAAAAGCAATCACTAAGTCTACAGTTAAATTTCACTACCTCGTGACATCACAGTGTATAATCTGAACTAATACATATCTTAACAAGTTAGCGCACTTCCATGCTATAGCGACGGGCTGATACAATAGTTGGGCGGGGGGTCGTGTCCTCCCTCAGGCCCCTGACACGCTCCTGTGGCTGCCCAGCGGCGCGGCCCCCGTTCGTAGCGGGCAGNCGCCCCGTCCCGCGGCGCGGAGCAGCGCCCGGGCGGGGTGGCGGTGGCCGGCGGTGGCCGTCGCAGGGTCACCTACGTGCGGAGCGGGCGGCGGGGCAGCGCCGTGCCCGCCTGCTGCGCCCCGCAGCCCCCGGGCAGCCGCAGGAAGGTAGGGCGGGCTCGGGGAGAGCGGCCGCCGTGTCGCGAGAGGCGACCCCGGCTCCCTGCGAGAGGCTGACGGGGAGCGGGGGGCCGGGGCGGGGATGGGGCTGGCACCTGAGAAGAGGCGGCCGGGAGGGCGGTGGTGAAGCGAGGTGGTGTAGTATGATGTCGACTTCTTGGGAAGTGGTCAAGCGACTTTTTGAGCAGGGAAGCGGGAGTGTGCTGGAGCGGGGCTGGACAGGGTGAGGGATCGGTCTGAGAAGGTGACAGTGACCCCGAGTCAGGGTGGGCTCCGCAGGCATCCCCAACAGGATCAAACTTGGGCAAAGACCATGGCCCTTGGCGTTCTTGGCATCCACGTGCCATTGCATTCGCAGAAGGCCGTTCAGAAATGGTTCTAAGACCTGGTCTGCGTGAGAATTGGAGAGTTAGTGAACGAGCTGGTCAATGAACCTGTAACTAGGTTCCTATGTGGCAGTGACTGTAAAGTGTTTTGGGGGAGTGAGGACCGTCGTTAGGATCTGGAGTTCAGCAAGAGTGAGGAGTGCCTGTGCTACCTCCACCTCCCAGTCAGCTGCGTCAGTGGCAGTAGCGGGATGTTGCCTTCTTCAGTGATCTCCGTGTCGTCCTTGGTTTCGGCAGATGCCACGCTCTCGGGAACTGCTTAGAGATTCAGATAATTATTTTCTGGAGTTTTCTTTGCAGCCTTTCAGGGGGAGAGGAGCCAGCTTTGAGGGCAATGAAGGAGTAGTTTCTCATGTATTTTGGGATCCTGCTGTCCGGGTGCAGTAGTGATGGTCCATGCAGAGATGTGCAGGTTCTTAAAGAAGCTGGAATGATCATGAGGAGGAGCACATGGGATTTTGCAAGAGATAAGACCACCTTTCTGGCCAAAGTAAATAACTCTTTCTGATCTTTGCCCCAACAATAATAAAAACCAGTTTTCTGTGGAGTGGCTAAAACTTGTCCTTACTTCCTTGATGAAAAGACTACTTGCTAACGTCCAAACCACCACCTGACCAGATGTCCTGTGACCTCTCACAGGTCATGCATGTGGTTTCAACTACAAATCTGCTTTCTTTTCTTTGCCTGTTCCACCCCAGTAATTAATTTTTTATTTCAGGAGAAGATGGACAATGAACTCATATGTAGATTGACTTCTAGGTTTGGCTCATCTTCTGTGGGAAACTGTGATGCAAAAAATAAACTGCTACTTTCTGCCTTTGGTTTCCTGAGAGGTTTAGAAGAAATTAGGTAATCCTTCACCACTGGCAGTGATGAGGACAACATTGCCACATATTTGTTCAGAATATTAACTATGTGGTGTTCTTTTGTGCTGGGGTGTTGATACTACTTTGAGGTACCTAGGTCTTGCAGTGTCAGTTTTTGTGACTTGTTGCTGATGCTGTGTTGCTTGACATTATTCTAAAGCTTTTCAGTGATTCTAATTGTGGAAGAATTTCAGCATTAATGGAGAAAAAAGCCTGTAATCCTGTGGATTCAGAGAATTTCTTGAAAATATGCTAAGAATGGCATCAAAAGCAAAAGGCAAAAGTAAAACACATCCTAATTTAGTTAATGATTTTTTAGGAAATCCTAGTAGGGAAGTAGAGGAGAGGCTGCTCATTTTACCTGAGAACTGGCAGTACCTTGCAGTGTTGGAGAGCTTGAGGCTCTGGAAAGCCCAAGTGTGTTTTGGTGCATCTCCAGGTGAAGTGTGTGAAAGAAACATCACTGCTGTGGTTTGTGGGTTTTGGGCATGTTGCTGCTGAGGTCTCATTTGAATCCCTTTAGTTAAGTCAAGGGAAAAATATTAGTATATATAATAGAGGGTGGAGTTGTTGCCAGGTTAGGTTTGAGACCATCAAGTGCCTTCTGTGTTCAGCTATTTGACTTGAACATGTTGCTTCAAGCTAAGAAAAATCTGCTTAGTATAGGGTTTTGGGGATAGCAGGACTGAACTCTGAAATAGAGTTGTTAAATAAAAATATAGGGGAAAAAGTAACGGTAAAATAAAAAGTGAAAGTGGTCTGAATTCTGCAATTTTTCCATGAGAAGAATCACAATAGGTAAAAAAAAAATGGGTGGTTTGTATTTTTTTTTAATCAGGAAACATGGTATTTCACATCAGACTATTGTATGACAAGATGGGGGCATTTACCAAAAAGGGCTGCTTAAATTGGTGGTCCATAACTTCTACCAGCAGCTCTGGAGTGCAGTGGCTACCAGTGTGCTGTACTGGTACTGCTGAGTGTAAATGCTGCCTGGAGGAGAGGGACAGGCTCCTTGCACAGATCTGTGCTGTATTGGGTTGGGATTGCTTTCTGCTGTGGCTTTCAGGTGTTTTCAGTGTCTTCTGTCTGCCCATAAATTATTGTCAGTCCATTTCTGAAGCCTGCAAAGGCTTTTGGGTATGGGAGTTTTTTCTCTCCTGCTGTTTATGGTGTTTATGGGGATGGTGTTGGACTATGTTGGGATGTGTGAGCCAGCAGGATGGAAGCAAGGAAAAATCAGTAGGACCAGACTTTGCTCTGTTTTCCAAGTGCCTCTAAGTTATAACTCAGTCACACTTACATCACTGAATTAATGCAGAAGACTGATGAACAGAGTGTTTCCATAGATGAAGTTGAATATCCTACTTTGTGGCTGTATAAAAAAAAATTGCAAGAGCACACAAGGAAATTATTTGGTGCCTGCTTTAAAGTTTACTGAAACAGGGTCGTGTTATTTATTTCCCAAACACGACTGCAGTCATCAACCAACACCAACACCACCAGAAAGGGGGAAAAAAAAAAAAGACACAGGATAGGAAAGATGGAGACTTGCCCATAAATGGTCCCTAAGTCTGCAGGAAACTGCCTGTGCTTTTCCTGACCACTGGTGAGGCAGAGACCATGGCTGTGCAGCAGATGGGAGGGTTTGACCACCAAGGTCCCAAGTGTCTGTTTGTGCCATAAGTTGCATGCGTAAAAAATGTTAACTGAAAGAGGCAGGGAACGAAGTAATTTAGCTATGTGATATCTCTGGGAGCTGCTAGAGCTGCTTGTTGTCATGCTTTAGGGAGCTGTGCTGCTCCCATCTGTTTTGCTCCTGGTTGAGCCTACCAAAGAGTTCTTGCTGACAAATAACAAGCAAGATTTGGCATTGACAGCATATGATGGTCATCTGAAGAATCAGAAGGGTTTTGTTGTGCTGCAAGAGTAAGCAAATGGAAGTTCATGATCCCACTTACATTTGGTGGAATTTCATGATCTCACTTAAAGCTGCATTGTTGCTAATAAAATAATTTTTTAAACTGTAATTCTAAGGTCTGGTTGTGTTAAGCACTGACCTGGTAACATGCAGTAGATAAAAACTCCAGTTACATGGAAATACACAGATTCTGCCAGATGTACCTGCTCCTGCAATAGGTATTAGCAGGGTGTGCACCCACAGAGTGCTGCAGACGTGTGAGGTGTATTTTAAAAGGTTCTTCCAGGGTGCCACGGCAAAAGGAAAAAAAAATATTGCATTTGGAACTTGAAGTAACAGCAACTTCCTGTCACAATAATTGCAAGAACAAGGTTATGTTGGCTCTTGTGCACTGAATTTGGGAGGAGCCCTCTTCAAGAGTCTGGTTGAGGAAAGCTGGAATTCCTTGCCTTCTGGGCAGATTTATTTCCATGGAGGTGGGGAGTGTGCTACGCTGCCAAACTTAACCTGGTGTTATTTTGGATGCTCTTTCATGTCATATCTAGGAACATGAAAGTATTTAGCTTTAGTGATTAAAAGCAAAGAATAAGATTTTGCTGCTGGGCCCATGTGTACTTTGCCTGGGATTATAATGTGTTTTGAAACATGATGTATATTTGCCTAAAACCAAAAACTCTTTTGAGATTATATTTTTTTAGGTGTTACTTTCACTTGTATACATGTGTCTTTTGGTTCATTATAAATGCAGACTAATTGTCTTTTGCAATTTCTTGTTGGATTGAAGATTGTGGTTTTCTTTAAATAGGAGATATTTCCAAGAAGTTGCTGCTTCTCTGCAGTGATGACTGATAAGAGTCTCATCTTTAATTGTCTGCAAATTATTTTGGAGTGATATCTTTGAAATTATCTGGAATAAAACATGTTTGGCACTTAGTAATACAGCAGGCTCATAGTAACTTCATTTGATTTAGCATTACACGATTGCTAAGATTTTACTTAAATTTGCATTTGGGTTTTAAGTTTAGAATGACAATGCCATTTACATTTGTGTCAGTGATATGTAGGGCTTATGCCAAGAGTCCTTTTAATTCTTATAGAAATTTGGTTTAAAAAAAGTATCAGATGTTTTCACTGCCTAATTGCATGCACAGTGTTTTCAAGGTGGCTTCACATCCTTAAAAGTACAGTAAGTTTTGGGTACTGCTTTTATAGGAAGTTACTCTGACTCTTCATGAGGAAGAGCCAAAATTCTTGGAGAAAACTTGGTTATTCTGAAGTTAAATTGATCCATCTGTCTTTCTGAAGTTAAGTTTATCCATCTGTCTTTCCACATCCCATGGTGTAATAGCTTGTCTGTTTTGGATTGAGATTTAACTTTTATAAGTTTATTAATTCTGTGTGCCTGGAGCAATGATTTAACATTACACCAGAGTTTGACACGACAGGGCTTTGGGAGCTGTGCAGTGAGTCTCATCAGGCTGTGTTTGCAGGAGTGGATTTGCCCTGGCTGAGCCAAACCAAAGGAGCCACATGGCTCTTGGATCTCCAAAGTGGCCTCTTGGATCTCCAAAGATTATTCCAGCCTCTCCCCCTGTGTCTCAGCGTCATGAGCTTTACAGTGTGCAGTGCTGTTCCCTAAGTGCTGTGTTGAGGAGGGAATAACACCCTGGCTTTGATGGATGTGAGTAGCATGTGGGATGCTGCTGCAGAGCAGTGCAAAGCTGAAGAGCTGGATGTTGGTTATTCCTTGGAGTGTGCTACTTCTGGGCACCTTCTTTAATAACAGGTAGACCAACTGAAAAGAGATTCATTCAGAGGAAAAAGGTGTTAAGAAGGAAGATTGTTGCAGGAAGGCAAGCCTGCAGGGAAAGCCTGGAGTACTGGTACTTTTTTAGTATAGGGAAATGTCGGTTTTGAGGGAATGTGCCAAGACTCTTCAGACTAAAAAAAATAAGTTTTTTTGAAGGGCATAATGACCGATTGTTCCCTAGGTCCACTGGAAATAGGACAAGAAGTAACTGGCTTCATTTTCAGGCAAGATATTAGGAAAATCTTTTAACTCTGTAGTTGGTAAGAAATGGAAAGACTCCTTTGAATAATGTGAACTGTGGGTAGCCACACAGGGAAGGTCTAGGAATATTTTTCATTGTGCTTCGGGGCAACCTCCTGAGGTCCCTCTGGCTACATTTACCTGCCCTGCAATTAGAGAAGCAATCTGGCAGATACAATGTGATTAGCCAAACTGGAATTTAGCCTGAACAATGATCTGACATCAATGGAATAAAAAGAGGTAATGAGGTCTTTTAAGACTATAATAAGCAATTTTTGCACTGGCTTAATACCTCACTAGAGAGACCAGACCCACCATAATTGTTCTGTGTGATGACTTAGTGGACCCCAGAGGAAGGGACACTAGTTGACAGCTTTTTTCCCTCCAGCAGTTGGAGGTCTCTTAGCAAATATAAACCAACCCAAAGTTGCTTATCTGGTAAGATTAGCAGATTGTGGCTTCAATCTTTTAGTACCTGGGGAACAGCCTTGGTCTGTTTTTGCTCAAATATTCAGGCTAATAGCACAGACTGAGGGGGGTTATTGTCTTTGGAAGAAAAGAATAAACCTTTCTTGAAAGCAGTTTTCATCAGCTGATAACCAAATTTGGGAAGTATCAGCCAGCTCTGCCTGTAAACAAGGGCAGCTGAGGTCCCAGAAAGTACCCAGACATACCTTCTCCAGGTAGTCAAGCAATGGCAATACTGGGCTTTTATTGTATTTTAACTGCAGATGAAATGTGTTTATAGTATACCATAAAGAGGATATAGTAATGTTTTTTCTGACAATGATGTCACTTGTAAGCTTGTGAGGCAAATGATTACTAAGAATAACCTTGATTCTTACACACTTTTTATTACCTGAAATAGTTCTTCCTTCATGAATTTTTGAGAAGCAGATGGGGAATATTATTCTTCAGAAAGTCATTACAGTGTTATGAGACTTTATATCCAATAGCATAGATTTCTTTAAAAGTCTTTCATATACCTGCTTAAGGCTTTCTTTTGGCAGATAAAGATGAGAAGTTTTTCTAAGTAGCTGTGGCACAGAAGAAAATAAATCTAGGTGTCTAAAGGACACAAGGGTTGAGGTGGTAATTTATTCTGCTGATGCCTTGCTCTGTGGTGGCCATTAGAGTTGTGCCATCATTTCCTTGAACCCAGAGAGACAGTTCACAGGCCTTGTACAAAATGTGAATTCTTTATGACTGCTGTAGCAGATCAGAAAAAGAAGCATTCCTGTTTGCTGTCTTCAGCTCAAACTGTTTCATGGGACTGCTCGGGGGGCCAAGTCACCTGAACTGCCCAGTAGCAGTGACACAGTTAGTGCCAAAAATGATTTTTTGTCACATTTCATGTTTTGAAATAAGAAATGAGGACAGTTTTGGGGACACACAGCTTTCCTTGCTTAAGCAGCTCTCAAGGTGGCCAGTCTTTCTACATTCTTTTCTAAAATTTCCTTCTGTGGAGAGAGAAGAGTCCAGAAAGAGAGATTCGGACAGGTAAAAATTCTCCTGGATAGCCCTAGGGTTTTTACTTTACATCTCCAACCTTTATCTGCCTTCTTATGAGACAAGTGTTTAACTTCATCACTAGTAAGATTTTCATCCCAGTTGGTTCAGTCAGTTCACATCAACATTTACTCAGCCAGCCAGGCAGTTAACAGAGACGTGTCTACTCAGGGGCTGCACAGTAGGTGCCAGTGTGCCAGATATCTCTCTCATGCCACTTTCACTGAGCTGTGGCCACAGTTCAGACCGAAGGTGCAGCTGGGGGATCTTTGGGGTGAGTCTAGAGCAAAACTCCAGCAGCCCCTGACAAAGGGTGCAGTACTGAAATCCCGTGGTGGAGAACAAAACCCTCTCACAGCTCCAGACAGCGTGACAGGAGCATCATCACTTCTTACAAAACAGATGTGGAATTTGGAGATTTAGGTACCATTAGGGAGGGACCTCCAGCCTTTGTACAAGCAGTCTGGTTTGGTTGTGGTAGATCAGGCTGTCTTGCAGCCTGGCAGTGATGGCTGCCACTCGTGGCACAGATTAGATAAAAGATTTGAAACGTAAGTGAGAAAGTTTGTGTGAACCACCACTAATCTTCGATGGCATCCACAACACAGCCCACTCTTATCGCTCAGTCTAAAATTAACTTTGAGCTGAGTTTGTCTTGGATGCAGTGGATGTGAGTCATTTAATCAACTTGAGTGTTTTTTGTAGCCAGAAGATATGCATCAAGATACTTTTGTGCATGATAAAACCTTGTCCAGATCCCTCCGTGTTTGTAAGTCTAAGATCAAATGACCTGGGGTTCAGTAGAACTGAAAAAGGGGAACTAAAAGAGGGTAAAAAAGGTGTGAATCAATTTTTCTTTTGGTTGTGGTATATAGCATATGTATCCGCAATCTGTATGCATGCACTCACCCTAATGCTGGTTCTTTTTAGTGTTTTTGCCTACAAAAATGACAGGGTGATGCACTACCTTATTTTGAGTCCTCCAGTCTCTCAGGGTAATAAAAACCACGTGCACAAATGGACCCATGCCTAGGGTAACAGATGAAAGCCATGATTTTGAACTCACTCTCGTGGCAACAGCTGGGTCAATTTCAGCAGGAGATGGAGGAAATGTTCCCAGCTGTTTATGCTAAGTTGAAGGTCCTGGATTTTCAATGCCTGGTTGTTTCCCCATCTGATCTTCTCATCCATCTTCAGTAGTCTTGCTTTTGAACATGCCATCAAGCTCAGGTGCCCCCAGGAAGGGCTGTGGCTGCAAATGCTCATGAACTGCACTGTCAGAGAAGGGATGGATGGGTTCATTGCTGATCCCTTGGAATGCACAAGTCCTGGGTGTGGTTCTGGGGGAACCCCTTGGTGATGTTTTTGCTCTCTTATTGATTTTTTGCAACATTTAAAAACCAGTGCTGTAATTTATGGCCACCCTGACACATGTATAAATAAAATAAGTAAACCTTTCGTTGTGTCTTTGTGTAATGATAAATGTAGTAGTTCCAGCAGCTGTTAGAAGACAGAAATCTTGCTTCTCACCAAAGTCTTCTCCATTTGCTTTACAGACTGGAACAAAATGGTTTTGCATCATTTAAAAGTCAGAACAGAATTATTGTGACTTTGCAAATCCCAAATCTGGGGTACTTGTGAGAAACATCATTCCTGCTGCCACTTCTCCCCATCATGCAAAGGGGGCTTCTCTTGTCTCTGGCAATGTAGGACCAGGAGGACTTTGCAGTGGGACATTGGCTTTTGAAGTCTCTTAGGACTTTCAGGTCAAGCCAACTGCTTCAGATTTTATATGGAGAACCTCTGGGTTTCCATGCTTGTGGAAGAAAGAGCTAACCAACAGCTCATTTAACAAGTGACCCACTGCAGTTCACTTTGGGTCCCACTTTCTGATACATTTCAGTGCAACTTCAGGTGCAGTGCTAGGAGTTCTTCTGGAAGAGGCACAATTCTGGGTTCTTTCCAGGACTGGCCTTGTGGCTTCTGCAAACTGAAGGATTTGAAACCTCTGTTCTTCTTGGCATGTAGAAGACAAATTTGGGGGCCTTGAGAGCTTAGCAAGGAAACACCTACAAGACTCTGATAGGCAACTTGTCTGTCTTAGGGATGTTGCTAAAAATACATTCTTGCTATCAGTGTTGAGGTGGGGTCACTTTTTGAGTGTGGTGTGGGTGTGTGTGTAACACATTGGTCTGCTGGGGAAAATCAGCAAGACAACAGAGAAGCAAATATCAGTGATGTGCCAGGGTCTGGACCTGGCTGGGAAAGGTGTGCATTTGAAAATGATGTTAAAACCAGCAGACATTAACATCACAGAGTTGCTGTTGTTGCTTTGTCCTTCCCCTCTTAGCCTCATCCATCCCCAGCCCTCTTCCTCGTTCCTCTCCTAGCAGCTAGCTAAGTCAAATAATCAACTGGGAGCTTCAAAGTCAGTGCCCTTTTTTTAGCATCCTCTTTCATATTTTACAAAGACACACTGTTTGAAATGCTAGGGGGAAGAGATGGTAATGTCTATTGATATGGCATGTAATGTTAGAAAATATCTGCCACTTAGAAGCTTAAAAATTATAGGAATCAGTTCCAAATATTTCCTGCTCCCTGCAGAGTGGATGGCAGTGGTGGAGGAGTGAGGTTTATCCAATAGATAAACACCACAGGGTAGGAACTATCTGAAAAAAACCCCAAATTTTTGTTACTGGTGCCCTGTCTCTTTTTGGGCTTTCCTCATGGTTGGTGTAGCACTGAAATTTTCAAAGAAGTGAACTCTGTTTCATCATGAATAGGGCGAAGCAACAACATTGTGTTCCTTTTCTGTCTCTCTTTTGAGAAAATTAAACAAGAAGCAATTATGTGTCAGTTGGTTGCTGCTGAGCTGATATGTTTCTTCTTCGTTAGATGTCTTGATTAATGGTTTGATCTTGCAATTATTATTCATTATGAAATTGGGAATTCTGGGTGCATCATGAGTTCAGGGTCAAACCATGTAGTTTTTCAGTGCTTTATCTGTATAACACTCAGAATTAGTGATAAAACATTGGAAAATATCCTTGATTAAAGAGGATGGTACGTATTTGCCCAAGCCCATCCTCCATGGGATTATGATGATTGGTTCTATACTTGTCTAGAATAAAAGATATTTCAAATTTGTGTGCTTTGAAATGAGCTTGATTTTCTTCTCTACAGATTGGAAAATAAATGCACCATTTTGTACTTAAAATCCTAACAATTTGTAAGCCGGCTGTTGTTCCCTTTCTAGACAGAGGGAACTGCTTGTCCAACACATGGTTTTATTTTATTTGGAAGATTTTTACATAGCTCTAGACTAGGGGCACTAACCCATAACCATATTTTAAAAAGTAAAGGGAATGTATTTAAAGCTAGAATACATGTCATTCTGTGAAACTCCATTATCTTAAGCTTTTATGAAATAAGGAATTAAAGAAGAAAAAAGTGAAGTTTGGCTTTTTGAGTCTTCCCTGGCTATCCAGTAAAACCCAGTCTGACCAAGGGAACTGATGGTGAGTTGAAGGAACAGTACCCTCGGCACCTGTTGTAAATACTGTCTATCTTACCTTAGGGTTTTACCCTCTGAAATCCAAATACCTGTAGAAGTTACCCAGCCTTTTGCTTTATCCGTGGATAAGAGTTGATATTTACTTGTTTTATGAAATTATTGATGTATAGTGACAAATACTGCCCTCTTCTGCTCCCTGGGCATAGAGGATTGTCCTGGTACTTACCCAGGAGGGGAAGATGAAGATGAAGGGGTTTTCTAATGATTCATATCTCCCTTTAGTCTAGAAGTTGTGGTGGACCATTTCTGTTTAGACATTTGCATTCCACTTGGATGAGAGAGAAGGCTGCACAAGTGTGAAATGTTCTTATTTGTGTGAAAGTATTGGTTTTACTCTAAAGCACCTTCTTTTTCCCCAGTTCTTAGCCTCAGGCAAAAGCTCTGAAGTCAGTGGATAGGCTGCCAGAGGCATCCCTATATGTAAATCACAGAGTGCTGGAACTTGCACAAAATAAACTCAGCTTATCTGGCTAGCTGAGTATTCACTGATGAATTTTATTTGTTGTATTCTATGGTTTAAATATTGCAGTGAAGTCAACCTAGAGGAAAATAGCTTTTTTCCCTTATTGTATGGATTATGACATCTCCCTATTTCTCAGCCAGAGCACTTCAGCTACAGCAGTTATGAATACAAGCTGAAACCACAGTCTTGCCTCTGCTTAGCAGAAACTGAATTTGACAAGCAGTGACCAGTAGTTGCTGTATCTGTTATCCTTAAGTGTTGGCAAAGGCATATGGGCACTGGAAGGAATTCAGCTGATTGAGCAGCTTAAGCAGTTTGGAGAATTTACTTCCATAAATTTTAATCTGTTCTGCCTCCTGGTTTTATCTCCATTAGATACATTATCATGCTGTCAGCCTCTGGATAGCGCTGGAATGCTGCTGCCTGATTTATTTATTTTATTTTAGAACCATAGCAAAGAAATCTCACTTGGCTATTCTCAAAGCTGTATGTCTCTTAGAGTAAAATCAATCTCTCTTCTAATAAATGTGTCTCACATATGTTGCTGGGATTCCCAGTGGCAGAGCTGTTAGTCTCTGGTGACCTTTGAAAGTCTGAGGAGAAGTTCCCCAGTGCAGCACTGCCCTTTCTTACCCCTGCAGCCCTCAGATCCTTTGGCTGCAGTGGATTTATTCCTCAGAGGTAGGGAGGAGTGGTAGTTATGCTGTGTAAATTATGAATTAGGTGCAATGCTTTCTGAATTCATAAGTACCCACAAATTAATATTTTGGTGAGTCTTCTGAAACCCTGCTTCCTGTAAGTCCCAAACCTGCACTGGGGGTGATGGTGAATTTACAGGGGTGTCCACAATGGCTAATGTAAACCCGGCAAGTGAGTTCCCCATACCTTTTCCTGGGGAATTCAGTGTTACTATTTGAATTCATTGGAGCATTAGTCATCTAAATTCCTCTACAGATCTGGCTTCCTCATGTTAATTTTGGAAGCTGCTCTTTATTTCACCAAATCCATTTCTTGATTCTTGAAGTGATGTAAATTCAGTCATTCGAAGTCAATGGCAGGCATCCTTTTCTTCTGTTCATGCTTGTCTTATGAGACACTTACTTAGGGAAAAAGACACGAACCTGAAAGCATAGTTGGAGAGAGCTTGAGTGTGGGTTTTGTGTGGGAAATACAGAACCTCCCAGGGCATTGAAGTTGTTGGTGTTTTGCATGGAGGTGGTTTGTGCAGCTCACCTGCAGGTAAGGGCAGCAGTTCCCCCCAGAGCAGTAATTTGTATGCGTGTGGCTCGATTTCACACCATCAGATGGGAAATTAGAAGCAAAAGGAGCAGAAAATAAACATCAGTATTAACAGAAGGAAAGCAGAGGTGAAATGCTTGGTGATTGCTGCCTTTTCAGGGGTTGTTATGTATTCATGTTCAGACTGATTTTCTCTTCAAGAGTACAGACTCTTGGTTTCAATTACCATGCAGTGACTCAAAGCTTTTCTAATGAGAATTGAAGTCAGAAAATAGTTTTCTTTATTTTAATGTAAAACTTTGCCTTTTTTTCTTCCATTTCCCTGCTAAGTATAGGAATTTTACTTAGTGGTGCAAACTGCAGCCTTGTGAAGCAAGAGCTGATAAACTGATTTTAAGTGGAGCCCTCTGGGTGATGTTTGGAGCTTCCTGAGTTGACTCTTGCAGCACTCACATCCTGCTCCCAGGCAGGCAAATGTGTGCTGCACTGCAGAGACTTGGAAAAGATGATGCACAGAGAGTGAGAAGCTAGGGGAGACTTAAATGCATCCTAAACATTCCCTCTTCCATAAAATAAAACACACACATCCAGACATGGAATCCTCCATATACGGATCATGTTGGAAACCCGTTTAAATTTAGGGCACATACTCATTAATGCAGACAGCACTCTTATCATGGGACTGGTTTCCATAGGCAGGATTTACTTCCCTGAGCAGCCTTCCTGCGTGGGGAAGCCAGACTGTATGTGTGACACGTTGCTTGCTTATCTTGGCACAAAGCTATTGTTCCTCAGCCTATCTTTCCAACATCAAATCTTTGGATAAGGTCCTGGAGTGGATCCTCCTGGAAGACATGTTAAAACGTGCTGAGGACAGGGAGTTGTTGAGGCACAGCCAACTTGGCTGCCTCTGAATTGGAAAGATATTGATTTGATGGATAGACTGATAGATGGATGAGGAGTTGGTTACAGTCAGTATCTCAATGTCTAAATGACAAACCAGTAACGAGTGGTGTCCATCGAGGGTCTGTACTGGGGTTTATTTTTGGCAGCCTGATCTAGTGGAATGTGTGCCCCATGGAAGTGGATTGTACCTGGTGATATCTAAAGGTCCTTTCCAACCCAGACCATTCTGTGATTCTGTAATACACTGGAGATTTTTTAGCTCTGGAGTTTGACTGTGGGAGGGACTCCCTTTGTGGCCTGCTCATTGCACTGCACCAATGTGGTGCATGGCTGTGTGTATGTGTGCAGTGCTGTCAGAGATGTCTCTGTCTTAGATAAACTCAGAAAAGTAGAAACATGGAGAAATAGTAAGATTTCCTGAATTAATTTTTTTTCCCAGTTCATCATGGACTTTGTACAATGTGTGGAATCTTCACTGTTGGAGTGGAAATTCTCAGTTTCCGTGGCTGCAGGACTAGGTGTCAGCTACTCTTCCCTGTGATTCCCTCAATGCCTGATGCCTCAGAGGGAGCCCACTGCTTTTCTGTCGATACAGGCACACACATGCAGAGGAGAAGTGCATTAGCAAGTTTTGTACTATGGATCCTTAAGAGAAAACTTCATATGTTTAAGAAAGCCAAACTGCAAAGAAAAAAAAGAAAATAATAGTAATATGAAAGAGAAAAGAAAGAAACAGTTCGGACATATAGGGATGGAATATCCATAAAGCCAGTTGTGTTGGAAATTAATTCACTCAAAGCTTTAAATATGAGTCAGTCACTTTTTAGGCCTGTGTTTTAAATTACAGCTTACTGAGCCTGTGTGTGTCCCTGCTACTCCTAAATTAACGATGTAAGGTAGTTGGTTTTTACGGGTCTTGTGTCTTGTGAGCCCTGGTGGGGCTGGTTACATTTAGCTAAAGGGGACTGTATGAATTGATCTTTCTCAAGGAGTTCTGTGCCAAGGCTGGAGGCATACTTGTTCTTTCCTGCTGATACCTCCGTTTTGAGGTGGAGTTTGTTTTACTTGTGCCACATACTGCTGCTCCAAACATAAAACGTTTGGAATTATTCAACCCTGCTGAAGAATGAAGTGCAGCTAAATGTTGCTTTAGGCTCACAGCTAAAGGGTAGCCTCAGCCCACTAAAATGCATGTTTTTCTGCAGCATGGGGTGTGTGAATGTCTGGTCTGGCGTTTCCCTTCTGTTGATGGTCTGTGGTGTAAGTGTTCCTGAGCCCATCCTTCAGGATTCCTTTGCAGGTCATGGAGAGACATGGACTTTTCCAGTGCTTGACTCACCTTACATATTTTATATGTCTACTCTCTAGTGAGATGAATCATTCCCTTAAAGATCCTGTCTGCCTCATCTGTCCTGTCAAATAACTCAGCTCCCCAGCCCACTGTGGGAGCTTTGTTGATGGCTGTCTGCGTGCACAGTGTTTCTTCCCTCCTGCCTCTCCCTGGGAGTCACCCAGCTAACTGCCTCTGAAATGAAATGTGGGCGTTCACGAGGGATTCTTTGCTGCTGGAGCTGCTCTGTGCTGTCAGCAAGAGGAGCAGTGTGCCAGGTTTGGCTGCCTCCATCCTCAGCATCCCTCCCACTCCCCATAGCAGCCTTCGTGCTGGTCGCGTGTCCTTCACGAGGCGTTGGCGTGTCCTGCAAAGCCAGGGCTTGTGTGGGCTGCAGCACACAGCTTTCACTGTTTAGAGCACTTTTGAATTGAGGGAAAAACCCCAAACAGTAAGACCACTACGAACTAATATGCTTGAGGCCACAGGTGCTTGAGAGAGACCACAAATTTACATCCAAGCTCTGTAAATCCTATCTGGGGACCATCAGTTCTCACAAGGGCAAACCTTCAGGAATGTGGTCTGATAAATTTGCCATGTAGATGTCTGAAGTTTTGCAATCTGAATCTGAATCCCATGCACTGCCTTTCAAACTGATAAAACCCCTGCAAAATTTCACCCATGAGCAGGTTCTGTTCTGCTGAGTGTAGTTGTACACAGGGTACAGACAGAATAATTGGAGATGAAGATGTGTATGTCATTTGTTTCTATGGCTAGCAAATATTTATGGTTCTTGGTGGAATTTATTGCCACAAATGATTTCTGCTCACATTTGGTCCTGCCTCAGACATAAAAAAATTAAATTGTTGCATGATTTAATTGGAAGATTTGCTTAAGACATCTGTGTATATATTGACAGGTCTTTTGTCTCTTCTTTGGATGCAGTTGACTGCTTGGAAAGACAATGGGATTCCCGAATTTTTGTTTACAAAAATGGCTATTATGCTTCTGAATTTTAATTGGTTGATAAAAAAGGAAAAAACAGCTAGTGAATTAAAAAAGATGAAAATATTAAAAACTTATTAATTCGCTTTCAAATGTAAGCAGAAGGGAAGGAAGGGGTTGGGCTTTTTGAATCAGTGCACTAAACCTAGGATTGGTCTGGAAAGAATGTAATGATTTGTGTGTAAGTTTAGGCTGGAAAAGCCAAACATTTGGTGGACCTACAATTTTAGATCTGCTGGTTTGTGAGCCCTTTGCATATTTTGATTTAAATTTTATATTATGATTTTAGATTTTTAGGACAGATTTTAAATGACAGTTCTTTTAAAATATATCACATACATACTACAGGTTATTAAGGGATTATCAAATTACTATCACAGATGGATATGAGGGAAAAAAAAATCTAGGAAAAAGGGGTCTCCAGAGAGAAGTCTCTGCAGATTACTGTCAGATTGGTCTGAAGGAAACATCAGTCCTTATCCTTAAGTGTGAAGTACCTGGAAAAAAATCAAACCTTCAAATGCATCCTAGTTTTCTTCACACAGCAATGGCATTGCTTTAGGATTTTCTTTTCCCTATGGTAATCTCATTTGGTGAAAATTTAGACACCATTCTGAATAACAATTTCTGGATATCCATTATCCTTCAGGAGTAGCTGAAGTCAGTGTCTGACCAGTGCTTGTGATAAAGTCTTGCTGAAGATTGATTTTTCTTACAATGCTATTTCAGTTAATGTGTCTATAAATGAAGCTGTATACAGAGGGATCTCTAAAATATCGAATATGATATTTTTTAAGTGGCATTGTAACTCTCCAGGTACTGTTGTCTCTTTATATTGTGGAATATGGATCTGTTGATGTTTGGGAAGCACAATCATGGTGTCTGGTTGGATGAGTCCTTACTCTAGGGAGAGAGCACACCCATGGTGATAGGCAAAAGTGCAGATTGTCTGAACCCATTTTCTGGCTCCTCCTGGGCAGCCTTAGAGAGGTCTGTCTGAATTTCATATCCAGAGCTGCATAATCTGGGCTGTAATAGCTCCTCTGCTCCTCTTGCTGTAAAGTCCTCTGTGAAAGGAGCTGCTCCTCATCCTGTTTGTTCAGCAGCTACAGAAACCTGCTCTCAGTCATTCTAGAGATTTCCACGATACAGGTGAGAAAATCCAAATCATGATGCCACAGTCAGGTTTGCTTTGAGTAAATAAAACTGCAAAATGAAGAGAGTGGAAAACTCCACAAATAAGGATCGTTTTTTTTATCAGGAATAAACCTGATTTTCACAAAGCATCTGTTGAATTTATTTGAGAAGGCTTACGTAGAAACACTCTGAACCAGGCTGAAAGTTACCTGGAAAACTATAAACAAAGGCTACCAATGTGCCTATGGACCAGGTCCTTCAGGAGGATATTTTGTATTCCTGAATGTACCCAAAACGCATCACCACCATTTGTGAGTTACCCTCTGAGGGGTGCAACCTGTCCGGGAGATGTGGTGGATTTTCACGGCCATTCATTGTCTGTGAATGTTGCTGTAAGGCAGCTCCTGGGGCACCCTGTAGGGATGTTAGGAGGTGTTAGGTACTGGACTCTCTGGTGTGTTCTTTAGTGAATGGAAACAGGCTGCTGCTTCCTAAGGAGCCAGGGACCAAGTGTGAAGTTAGAGAAGCTATTCAAAAGCACTGCCATCAAACAGGAGCCTCGGGTCAGATCTCTCTCACGAAAGTAGCATTTATGTAATGCTCCTCAATTTAAACAAATATACAAAAGCTTGATCTCTGTTTCCGCCCCCCCCCTTTTTTTTTAGTGAAACTGCATTAGTTATTCACTGGGGTTTTTATTTAATTTTCATGTGTTTATCAATAGTTTGGAATCAGTGGGAAGGCAGTTTATCGTCTTTAAGATTTTAAGAACCTGAGTGTAAGCTACAGTGGCTCTTGGACATTGCACTCTGCCGAGGAAGAGCCTCATTCATGTGGTTCATTATAGAGATTTCTTTTCTTCCTTGTCAACTCTGTGCAGAAGCAATTCTTGCTGAATAGTCCACAATGGCCACCCTGCAATTCCTCTACTTAATGAGCTACTTCTCACTCAAACAGATTTCAGAATAACTGGGCACAGATGTGTAGGTATCTGGGTGGTTGGTGGGTTTTTTTGGTTTAAGTTGGAGTTTTTTTGTTTCATTGGTTTTTTGTTGTTTGAGGTTTTTTTCTTTTTATTTTTTCCCTGAAAACGGTTGTCAGTCTTCATTTTCATTTCAGCTTTCAAGCCTGTTGAAACAGCAGCATTCCTGTCATTGCAAACGTTATTCAGCCGTGTGAGCTGTGACTCATTCTGAAAGATTACACACATTTCCCTCCCTGGTGTGCACCTATCCTCCTGCTGCTCCCTGTTTGCAGGCTGCCTGCTGCAAGCAGGGGTCAGGGGGACATGCTGCTGCAGAGCTGGCTTGCTAGCTTGCTTCCAGGCTCATGCTGTGCAGGGTATAGGAGTCCAAGATTGCTGCAGGCAAGAAGTTTCAGGGTGGGAAATGCTACTTTTGTCTGCTTCTGGGGGAGAAAAAAAAGTCTCAATATCCTTTTCAGCATCTCTTTGCAGTAAAAAAAACCAAACAAAAAACCCCCTACCCAAAACCCACAACAAATCTGAAAAATAATCCCTAAAGGAACAATAAACCTCATACAGACCTCCTGGCTCACATTCACTGTAGACTATGTTTACTTAGGCTGCAAAAATATCAATTCATGATACCAGCTCAAGGCAAATTCCATCTGGTCTGGTGGTCCTCTTTAATAATCTTTCTGTTCTAATTTTACCTTCTCTTTCCTTCATTCCTCTCTGGCATCAGAGGATCCCTGCTGTCACTGTGCGGGCTCTTTTCTTGGTGCCACAGACCAGTCCTGTCTGGGTGCTCAGTGCCTCACCTCACTTGTCTGCCTCCATCCTCTCCAGCCAGTTTCTATCTCCTACATGTTTTCCAGGGCTTTGTCTGAAATACAGTCTTATGGGAATCCCGAGTGGGGTTTCTGATTGTATTTTATTGAATGCCAGCATGAGTCTTTGAGGGAGAAATCCCATCCTGTCCATTATGGAAGCTCAGTTAATTGAGAATGATTAAAGGGAAGCTTGACACTACCTGCCCAGCTGCAGAAATGAGTTATGGCACCTGAAGATGAAAGGCCAGGAGGAATCAATCTTGATTTAGTACAACTTAACACCATGCTTGTATTTTTATCTACTTGAGGGCAAGAGATGACAAGTCCAAACTTCCCAGCATGAGCGCGGGCAGAATTTGGAGAAGGTGGCGCAGATGGGAGCACACAGAGCCCTGTTGCTCTGCAAGCACGTGTCTGAAAGACCTTTTCTGTCCCACTCTGTGTGGGAAGTGTTTCTGGAAAAGTTGACAGGATTCTCGAGGTTCAGAGCTGAGGGAGCACAGAAAGCACCCACCAAAGCTACTTCCTTGGGGCTATGTAAATGAGAAGTG
The DNA here is from genome assembly GCA_013397375.1 of Toxostoma redivivum. Classification (NCBI taxonomy): domain Eukaryota; kingdom Metazoa; phylum Chordata; class Aves; order Passeriformes; family Mimidae; genus Toxostoma; species Toxostoma redivivum. Next base: position 2,182,581 of record VXBI01010137.1, on the reverse strand, counting down.
GTAGGGCTACAGGCAGCCACACTTATATTTTTTCAGGGAGACAAAGAATTCTGCTATATCTGTCAGGCAAGCATGGGAGAGGAAGGGGACTTTTCTCAAAGCCCACAAGAAGCTTGTTTTAAAATAATATCTAGATCTTAAAAAAGAAATCAGGTTGCTTGGAGGGGTTTCCTTTGGTGATTAGTGTTTGCAATCCAAGTTCTTGTTTCAGTGTTTCAGTGGATGTTTAATCAGAGATACCTGATAGACATGAAATTAAAATGATTATCACTGTTTTCAGATGTTTTGCTGTAGGATTTGATTATTTAGATCTTGGTTTCCTTAATGCATTTCTCACAGCTAACTTTCATGTTCTAAAATAAATGGGTTAACACATTGGGTTAACCTGGATAACATATAATAATAAATAATGGGTTATCCTGGATGAGGAACACTTTATTTCTGAATTACCTACATCTACTTTCAAAGATGATCATTATAAATCATAGATAGATAATTTTTCATTGTAGTTGAAACCCTGCTTCATTCTGAAATGTTTTTCGTGTATAGACAAACCCCCCGGAAACTATTTTAGTTTGAAATTAAATCTTCCTAGTTTATTGGCCCTTGTAATTTATGGTTGCATTGCCTTAAAGAAGTCTTTTTGTTTTGCTTTGTTTTACAGACTGTAAGATGGCACATTGAACTACAACCATGGGCAAGTCCAACCCCTTCCCTCAACTATGAGGCCTCAAGGTTCCTAAAGTACATTAGCACTTCTCAGGTAGGTTTTTCATTTCAGTCTCCATTTAGAAAACACTTCGCTTGGCACAGATTGTTGCCTCATATCTGAGGAATTAACCTCACACCAAACTTTTTTGAAACTGATTTATTTCTAAAGTTGCTTAACCTAGCACTGAGAGTCAACATGAATATAAAGATCAAAATACAGGTTAGAAAGAATGCATTATTTCCATATTATTTATTTCCAAATGGGTTTGTGTCCTGACAGGAGTATGGTATGACTGAAATTCTAGACGCAGTGTTTCTCTCTCTCTCTCCCCCCTCTCTCCCTCTCAGATGGAAAAATACAGAGCACTCTGTATCAAGACAGTGTATTCAACCACTCTACCTCTTAATAATAATATGATAACCAGGCTCATTTTACTTCAAAAGGAGGCAGTTGAGGCTCCCAGTAAAATGAGAACAAGGCATCAGACCCTAACTTGAACAAGTTGTTTCAATGACACCAATAGAATCTTGATATTTTCAGGACAAAAATGATAGCCATGGAAATTAGTGGGTTTATGTGCTTTTTAAAATACAGCATTTCCAAATCTAGATTATGTTGATGGATACTTCCAGCATTCAGCATACATGGAAGTTGGGCCATCATGTCTTATAAGAGGCATCTCTTATGCACAACAGCATTTGTGTGTGCATTTCCTGTAATAAAAAATGGAAAAGGTGCTGGATGCTCACAATTCCAACAGGGCAGCTGCTTTCGGTACCCAGGTCTGCCAGCAATTGACCCTTGAATACAGAGATGACTGCATCATTACTTACATTGAAGAACAGCAAAAAGCCCCAGGTGCCAACATCACTGAAATGTCATTCACGTATGAAATTCTTTGTTAATGTATTGCCTTTGAGGCTGAGATTAATTTGAAACACCTCTAAAAAAGAGGATAGCAGGGTGTCTGTGCTTGTGTGTACCCCTGGATAAGTTCTCAATAAAATGAGATTTCTACTGCCACTCATGCCAGCACTGAGAGGGCAGGAGGTAAGATGATGCATGTGGGGACAGCAAGAGATGTGTGTGTAGAGCTGCTTGTTTTGTTGTACAGAAGTTTAGACTGTGGCAGACGTATTAAGTTTGAAAACATCCTTCATCTCAGTGACTTAATAAACAGTGGCAGATGCTGCTAAACTCCACTAGTTGGGTCAAAGCCTACAAGGACATCAATTAACAGAGAGTTTATTGCTTTTGACACACTCAGCGAGAAGTTTCATTCCTGGAGTAACTGACCCTGGTTGGGGGAATAAGCATAAGTGAAAACAAAAAATGAGAGGAATCCCTGTTCCTGACCTGGCAGATGTTACAAGATGAATAACTGATGGGATAACACCATGACTGGCATGAGCACTTCCAAAAATGGCATCCTGCTTATGTAGATAAGCATGGGATGTAATTTTCCTTGTTTGCTGAGCAAGTGTCTACTAATTACTGTGCCTAAGTTCACCCCCATGCCATAAGCCTAGAAGGGCTCAAACTGCTGGAGCAGGAAGGTGCCATGTCAGCAGGGTCAAGGTGTGGTCAGAAAAAGCATTTTCAGAGCTGGTATTTCATGATCAGGAGAAGCATCTTTCTTGTATTGTTGTTTGTATAATACGAGTGAGCAGAAGCCCAGAACAAGATGTGAGCTCAGTGCATCAGTAAACCATGTAACATACTGATGATGGTGCTAAAGGCAGGTTCAAGGTTTGATTTTTGTTTGTTTTTTTAAAAAACTATTTTTAGTTGCTGTTGTTGTTGTTTGGGGGATTTTTTGTGGGTTTTTTTTTTTTGACAGCAAGAGCTATTCAGTAACAAGAGCTGTTAAAATTGCTTCAAACTCTGACTGTTGTAATTGCTCATAATGCCATGACTGCAGAACCTTAGTTTTCTGTAGAGAGTACATTATTCTTCTGTGTCTTAAATTAGTGCTTATTATTGCAGTGCCATTTATTCCTTGATTGTTATGTGACTGAAGGGAAATGGGTAGTGGGGTGCAGTGCAAATCATTGCTTAAAACTTAGTGAATCCTGGGAACAGTATGAAGAGATGCTGTATTTGCTTTTATAAATTTTCCATGGGAATTATGAGCCAAGCAGGAGCAGGGAGTTGGTGATGCAGTGTGCAGCTCTTTGAATGTAAAGCTCCCAGTAATGGTCTCTGAGAGCATACACTTCTTAAAGAATTAGAGTTTTATTTACTTATTATAAGGTCCATGGTGGAGTGTGCCTGCCACATTAAAGGCTGCTTCCAGATTTTACTCTCACCTCTGTGTAAAATAGTTTCATTTCTGTGGTTCCAGGTGGGACCAGAGCTGTGCTTTTTAGTTTGGCTAAGACTGACAACCAAGCCTCTGCAGTCTGGTCTAGAAGAAGGAAAAGAGCAAGATGAGAACAGTCTGTTCAGGACTGGCTTTGTCCTTTCCACCATTTCAGTTGTTGCCTTTCTGAGAGTGTCAGCTCCCATTCCTGAAGCTGGAGCTGGTACTGGCCCCAAAGAACAACTTTTCACCGTGTTAGCTCAGCTGGATCCCTCCAGCTCTTCTCAGTCTTTGCTTTCTTACCTGCATGGTAGCAACCTGTGCCCTGCAACCCCTGACTCTGATGTCTGGGCTGCATGGTTTGAGAAGCCCTTCAAGAACAAACTGTGGATGCTGATGCTGGTGCAGAGCAGTGCAGCCTTTCCTGGGCAGAAGTAGCCACAGCTTTGGTGCTTTCTTCTGCTTCCCCTTTGCCTCCTATCACTGCTACAGCGAGAGCTGTACAAATTGTACCAGCTCTCCATTGACTGCTGTGCTCTGGCTCTGGTTCTGGAAAGGGTGCAGCACCCTCAGCTCTGTGCCTGCCTTTTCCAGAGTGGATTTGGAGGAAGAAGGTGGAGTGGGATGTGGTGGCCTGTGGGTGAAATGCTGGCCTGGGCTGCTGGATGGGCAGGCAGAGCTGGTGCTGCAGGCAGGGGCTCCTCTGTAGGGTGTCACTCACAGGGCCGTGGTTTGCTGGCTCAGTCACTGTGGGTTTGGCTGTTTCAGGCTGCTGCTCAGCTGCTGGCAAAGCTGACTTCACCCTCAGTGATTTTTGGCATGTCCAGGTTTCTGATGAAACCAGTGCATTTTCAGTCTTTGCTTTCTTGGTCTGTACAAGGGGTTTGACTTACGGTGTTGCTCCTCCCTGCAGGGTCTCTCTCTCTTCTTTTGCAGGGCTTTTATCCTGGCTTTAGACTCTAGATTTCCAAGCCAGCTCAGCACAGACACACATGCTATGATTCCTCTGTTTAGTTACACACTTCCTTAAATGCCTTTATTGTTGGAGAGGGCATGTGTTGGGGTAATGATTGAATCCCTTCTGGAGCTGAGACCCAGGACACTGAGTAAGGTACACATTGCAGAGACACTGCAACTTTGTAATTACAGTCTTGATTTTAACATTATTCAGGATGAAGAATCCACTCCAAGGTTTGAAAAGAAAAAAAAATTAAGTGAATGCTGAAATATCTTTTCCTCGTGGAAGAAAATGAATTTGGGTATAGTACTAATGCTTAATTATTTGCTTTTCAAACTGCGTTGCTCTCTGGGGAATTATGTAAGTCTTAAATTTCACCAAGCGGAACAGACAAACAAGGAAAAAAAATCATCCAGTCTTTGTAGCTGTGTATCAGATTGACAATAAGTCTTAAATTAAACCAATGAACATTTTTCTTTTTTCCACTTCTCCCCCAGAAGGCAAATTAAAAACAAATTAAAACTCTGTCTTAAAATGAAATATCCTTTGATTTCAACAGATTTCATGTGAACACATGAACCTGAACAGCTTGAAAGGGTACTCTGAAACCACAAAAAAGCCCTGGTCAATCTGTCTTGATGAGAGATTTAGCCTCATCCATCGAATCAGAAGCAAGCAATGCCGACTCTATTCACTTGGGTAAGTGCTCTATTCAAAAGATAATTGTTTCATGGCAAGTACCTTCAAAAAGCCCTAAAAATACAACACAGGCTGCAGCAAGGTTGTCTTCTGAAATATAAACTGTGCTTCTGTAAATTTTATTTTTAGGGAAGAAACATTTCTCCATGAGAGTCTTTATTTCTAATATTGGTATGAAAACAAATTGCTTGATGGTGAGCTGTGAGTGGTAGTTCGTGTAGAAGAAGATGGAAATCAAAGAGATAAGCTGAGAAGCCTACAGCATCTTCCTTGAGCAGAGATGACTTGCATAACTGCCAGGGATTTCAGCAGCATTACTTACAAAACTTCATTAACTACCTCTGGGTCAACACTTTCAGGAGTGACATGTGCCAAAGTGATAGTGGTAAAGGCAGTTGTGGCTTTACTTTGAAATGTTTGCAGTGTTTATGGTGTTTACAGCACTTGAGAGTGAAGTTTTCATTCTTCACAGTACAAGTGCTTTCACAGGTAGCAAAACCACACATGCAGCCTGTTTTCCTGCTAATAAAACATTCTGTTTCCCAGGAGGATGAGGGAGGTTAGTCCTCAGAGTGCATCAGTCCATAAGCACACAGTTGCATTAGGAGAACTGTCACTGGGACGTGGAGCTCGTTTCACACAGATCCCAACGGAGTGCTGCCTAATAAAACTGGGCTTGCTGGCCTAGGAGGCAGCTTTAGGTTAGAGGTGTATTGAAAGGCTTCTCACTTGAACCGGTGCAGTTTATTCCTGTGGTTTCCCTGCTGAGGGTTTACAAAGGGTGGATAGTCAGGAGCCATGCTGTGGTGGCATTTCTCAGCCATTAGTACATGGCAGGTAACACCTGCAGTGAGTGTGGCAGGGAGGCGGGGTGCCCTCTAGTCAAAGGGAGTGGTTTTGGTTAATTTGAATGGGTTTATATTTCAATTGAGTTTATTTGAGCTGTAAAGATCCAGATCCTCTAAAAGGGAGGTGCTCTCAGGTTTTGTTCAACAAACCTCAGTGGTAGAACAAGAACATGCCCCTTAGACAAAAGTCATATATACAGAGAGAAGATTTCTCTTGGCTACTGTTGCTTCCTATTTTCTGAGTGTTCTTTGCAATATATTTCAAATTATACTTACTTGGCATTAATGCAAGATAGAGGCTGACATGATTTTTTTCTTCTCACCTTTTCATATTCCTTTAAAAGTTAGGAGAGACACTGTGTTACCCCATGCTCAATTCCAGACTTTACTGTCTGGCAGTAGTACTGAGTTATTGCCTGAGGGCAATAGTAGTCAGTAGGGAGAGGCAAGCACGTTCAGGTGGAAAATCAGCTAAGCTAAATAGCATTCTGGAGGTAGGTATAGCTCTCCTTTAATTATAGTGGAAGTCTGGGACAAGGTGGCTGCTGATTTTAGATGTCTTGGCAAAGTACTCAAAGTTCAGTGGAATTAACCTAGACCTTGCCCTTCAAGCTGCATGATCATTAATATTAGACCTGAGCTCTGGTGTTGATGTCCTTTTTCCCTGTTGTTAAGGATCAAGTGTGGGTTGATAATGGTATTTTTGTTGAATTGTCCCATAGGCACAACACAGTTGATTAAATCTGTGCCAGGAAGTGCAAATTAAGCATGAAGCTGACCAGCACTGGGGTATTTTGCTGATGGTTTTGAGCAAAACTGAGCTAGTGTGTGTGTATACCAGTGCTTTATATGTGGTACTGTTCTGTGTATGGTCCAGGGAGCATGAGTGCCAGATTTTCTGCAGTGATGGAACACTTGGGCTTAGCAGAGATTGAAATTGATGTTGGCTCTCCCATCAATCATCAGATACACACATGCAGTAAATAACTAGCCAGGATGCATCAGCTAAACATGAAACAGCTAAAAAATGAAAGGGAACTACTCGAGGTTATGGGGAAGCACTCTTAAATCCATCAGTTTGCTTCTGAAACCTTTGGAGCTTGTTACTGCATAATTCTTCCCCCTCAGACTCACTTCCTTTAGTTTATGACAGACAGAAAAGTAATTTTGTTCTAAGGCAAAAATCCCCTTTAAACATTTTTGTTATCTCATATGTTTCATAAAGAGTAAATGGGGAGCAGCTGCTTCCAATGAAGAGCATTCTCTGTGGAGAGGATGGATGGAGGACAAATGTGAAAGTTCAGTGGGAGTGTTACTGGGAATCCTGAATTAAATCCATCTATCATTAAAACTGGAATAAAACATGCTGTTTAGGCTTTGCCTCCTTGAATGCTGTAGAAGAGGTTACTAGTGAATGGGAGTGAGCAGGATCTGGAACATCTGGGGATCTTTTTAGATTAGTATTAGTTGTTTCCACTACTGGGAGGCAGCAATGGTTTTGCTTGGGGGACAGGATTTCCCAGTGTGATACATAATTGCAATATGCATTAGTGAGCTCTAGTTATTAGTGCTAAATCTGCTTAGATTAAACTAAGTCAGTTACAAACACCACAGGCAGGCACTCAAACTGGGATAACATAAATGAATAGGATTTCAGAAACTTACCAGCAGAGGTTTAAAAAGTCTTGCTGCAATACAGTACAAATGCCATTTCAGTTGCATCCTAAAGTGTATGTAGGAGCTTTAGGATTCAGGCAGGGGGTCCTTCGTTTTCTCCTGAGCTGCTGAGCTCAGTTATCTTCGTTTGGGAGGAGAGGGAACAGAGAAAGGGAAAGCTGGACCTTAACTTGCATGTGTTTACAGCTCTGTCCTGTGGGAGCTGGAGTACCTGCAGTTTTCAGGCTGGCTCAGCTACAGGTGGCTTCTGGAGCTGTGCTGGAGCAGACAAAGCGGCTTTTGTGCCACGCTCCCTGTGCTCCCGGGTGATGCAGGGTGTGATCCAGTGCAAGCCAAAGCCCAGTGTCTATTCTGAGTGCAAGGCTCTGTGCACCGTGACCCTCTGTGAACCCTGGGATCAGGGAACAGCCAAGGGACACTGCTCCCCGCTGTGCTGCGCTGTGTCCCGGGTCAGCGTCGCTGCCCTGCTGCCGGCGGGGAGCCGTGCCAGCCCTTCCCTTCCCTTCCCGGTGCTGTGTGTGCTGCTGGCTCTGTCCCCACCGCAGGACACTCTGTCACCGAGCTCCCTTCTCCCCCACGGGAAAAACAGGTCAGCTTCTTCAGCATATTCTATTTTGCTGCTGATGGAGGCAGCAGCTGCTCTCTCCTGATGGTGAGGAAAGGCTTCGCTAGTCTTCCATGACCTTCCTTTTAAAATCATGATCCCTTTTTAAGTAACGCATCTTTCTTTAATTAACTAAATCTTTCTTAGGAGACCTAATTGTTTTATCTTTTTCATGCTGTATTATCTCTTTGCATGATCACATGTGGGCCAGGCATTTTTCAAACCAGTTCCTTTGGAAACCTTCTTTTCTCTCCTGTATATTTGTTGTTGACTGGGACTCTCTTCAGGGATAAATTTGAGCTGTTAACTAGAGTGCCACAAGATACATCATGCCGGTCTTTATCCTCATCTGTATTTTTTCCCCCTATTTTCCACCACTGTGAAGCTCCCTTTGCAGTCCACATGAGCAGCAATCTGTTGGGAGGCAGCCTGAGGTTTGTCTGCACCAGAAGCATCTGGCCCTGCGGATTGTACCAGCTGGTGTGGTTAGAAGTGTGTCACGGACAGATGTGGCCATCAGTCACTGGTGGGCTCAACACTAATGCTCTAACTGTCCCCAACAATTCCCATGCTGTTCATTTTTAGCCAGTGTCTCATTCCTAAGGGATTACACTGGTCTTTGTCCATCACTGTCCCTTCTGTAGAAAGCCACATGCAAACAAACATGTCGATTCACTTGGTTAGCTTCTGAACTTTTTTCCTAATGTGTGTTGAATATATTAAAAGAAAACTCCTCTCTTTTCCTCCCACACAGCTGTATGAGTTGGAATCCTGTGAATTAGGGTTGTTCTTAAAAGCACGCTAGGCTATTTTTGCACACCCCATATCCTCCTGTTTTCCCAGGGAAAAGGGAGGATGGTTGAAGAGAAAACAACTTCCTAGGGTATTGTTACAATGTGCTTAGCCAGTATTACAGCAAGTGTCGTATTGGTAACTTCCAAAACAAGTGCTCTTCCACACTCTGTTTCATAAGTTGAATTCATTTTATCTTACCTGTATGTCATCTATGTAGAACATTTAGTGCTGGCCTAACGTTGTACCATAGTGTGTGACGTGATTTAAAATGTGTTGCATTTCACATATTGATGCAAATATCCAAAATTATTTCAGGCCCACACCACTGCTTAGGATAACTGTGGTGTAGCGTAGCAGGTACTCTGTTAGTACATCGAAGAGTAGTGCCCTGTCATGGTCTGTGCACAACAGATAAATGCTGTGCTGTTAGTACAGAGTGAATAATCTCAGTTATACAATTTACAGTACAACTGGATTAAAAAAAAAATCTTAATTCTCTTCTCAGTGCTACATGTGTGTATACCAAACAGCTTAATTTTGTTTAAGTTTAATGATAAGTGCATTATTTGAATCACATTTGGAATAAGCTTGGAGGAGTAGGAATGAAGAGAACATCCTGTTTTATGGAGTTGGAAAGGCCTGTGGCTCAGATGTGTGATTGCAATGGTAAATACGAGTTTGTTTATTTTTTTAGTGCACCCTGTGGTTCACAGGTGGGCTGAAGGTGGTGGGAATAGGGCACAGCCTCTTAAAACACATCTCACAGAGGCAGGGACTGAGACAATGCTGCTGTACAATAGGGCTATTAATTTTTCTTCTTCTTTGGGGTCTTCACCAAATTAGCAGCAATCTTTTTCTCAAGTTTATATAACAACTCTGCTACTGTTGTAAAGTGCTTATTTTTAAATATGCTTTTTTTAATCTGTGTCTTCTTGTTCACAGAGAAAGAGAGGCATTTTGTTCTTGTGTCTTGTCTGTACTGGTGGTCACTGTGGGTCATGTTTGTAACAGGTGACAGATGTGTGAAATGTGCCAGATTTTTACAAAGTAGTATTGCATAAATTTAAAATGTATTTTCTCTTCTGCTTATGGCTTGTTTATTAGAAGTTTGTGCAGCAGGGACTAAAGAAAGTATTGTAAACTTGTTAAGGAAAAAGCAAATTGAAAATAGAGAAAAATATATAAACAAAAAATATTAATATTAATAATGACAGCACAAGATTCCAGTGTTTAATTTACTTTCATACAAATTTTTTCAACTTCTGAGTTAAGGAAAGGCTCTTTGGAAAAGTTATCAGCCTGGCTAAAAGTGGTTCTTGCCTCGAAAGGAGCCATTAGTTCTAATATTGCATTGAGCTTGAATTTTCTTCAAGTTAAGTTAGTTCATCTTCAGAACATCCTACTCACTAGTAGTTCTTTTTGCTGCATTAATAGTTACCTTTTTTATTTTCCTTTTTTCCCTCCTTTTTTTTACGTAGGCTAGGCAATGATGACAACCAGTTTGAGCTGAGCATGGCCAACAGTGGGTGTGAGGTGCATCGCTTTGACCCCAGCATCAAGGCAGCACACATGCAGCAGGGCCGGCACCTCTGGTACCATCGCCTCTCCATCGACTGGAGGGATCCCAACCCAGCCATTGCAGCTCACAAACTTCACAGCAACACAAAGAAGCTGGGCACAGTATTGAATGAATTTGGACATCAGAAGGTAAGGAAGGACTTGGGTATCAGGTTTCTGACTGCAGGGTTAAGTGTTGGGAAAGTGCCAGATCTCCCTTCTTGCTGCCTGAGGGGACCATGCACTTTCCAAAGTCTTCTCCTGATAATGGGTTTTTCTTCAGCATTACTTGTAATACATTTCTTGTAGGGGTGCCTTTTCTGTCTTGCTTTCTCTGTATGCTGAAAACAGCCACAATGATTTTAAATCCCTAGCCATATACCAAATACTTTCTTTCTCCTTCTCACTTCCTTTTCCCTTGGACTATCTGTTGACATTAGGTGCTAGCACATTTAGTCCTGTGGAAGTTCTGCTCTTTGCCCAAGTATGAAAACTAAACTACTCACACAGACAAGTTCATGAAGAGAAAACAATATTTGCAACAGTAATTAGAAGAGAAGAGGTAATGGTTGGTTTGTTTACATTTCAAGGTCACTGTTCCTAATTACAGTCCTCAAAACCAAAAACATCCTGTTTGGAAATTGGCAGCAATCTGGGGGTGTTTTTTTAGCATTTCCCAGTTTGTTTTTAAGGAACAATAAAGACATCAGGAGTCTTCAAATCTCAAATAAATGCTGCCATAATACATTTCAGGAAGTTCTTAGGTTGCTTTTAAGAAAGTTTTTCCTTCAGGAGATATACAAATATGAATTCAAATGCTAATATACTTCATTGCCTGCAGTTAGTTTTGCTTGTCTTTTTTTCTAAGAAATAGGCAGCGTGGGCTAAGGAGAAGCTCTTCTGTAAGATTTACAAAGCAAGCAGTGCAATGTTTGTTTGGTTTTAAAAATGCAAGATGTCCTTTCGGTTCACTTTTTACTTTTTAAAAATGTTTTCTTTTGGTTCAGCTCTACTGATTGGAACATTTTGAAGATAAGAGCAGAAGAAAGGAGCCTTTTCCTTCTTTCTAGTCATACTGTAACTGTACTAGGCTGTGCATTAGTGAAACATCTGGGGAGACAGAGAGATGGCTTTTCTTTGATGTGTGCCTTGCATTGTTTTGATTTTAGAAGAATTAGTCACACAGCAAAAAATTATTGACTGAATCCAGAAAAAGTGTCCAAATCTTGTGATATACCAGACCTGCTGAGGTCAGTGTCGGGTTATCATGGTAGAACAGAGTGGTTGTAACACCTTCTGTGAATGAGAAGGGTGTAGGGGTGAATTCTGAGTGTGTAACTTTCTGAAAACAGTGGGCTGAATGGCAGCCAAGGAACATAATGCACACTTAACACACGCAACCAGGCTTTCCTCTAGATCTGTACGTGTGACATGGGGTTTGGTTAAGTGTTTTGGTGCCTTATGAGCAGTGTATAAAGCCTCTTGCTCTGGTAGCATTTGAGGAGCTCCTCTGTGCAAAGCTATGGCTTAGTGAAGTAAGTTGGGAGCTGACTTTCTCCCAGTGGAGATAAAGGTGTTACACACACTCTGAGACTTCCTGATGCTTTATACTTGTGAAATACCTGAAAGGGCTGACAGTCCTCACATTTTTCTGTTTTGGTTTTCTTTCACTTAGAAGGGAGGCAGCCTTCTAGTTGTAGATTGTATATATAAGTTGTATATTGCGTAGAGACACCATTCTTCTGGTGGATGTGAGTGGAATGTTCCCTAGACTGAATAAATAAGTTAATTCAAAACAGTTTCACAGAATATTTTCCAAAGCACTTTTTTCAATTAGAAAATTAAAACATGCTCTTCATCCCATTTTTAATTTAAAAAACCCTTCTGCCTACCCTCAGTGTTGTTCCGTTCCCACTTCAAGGCAGGAATTCCAGGCAGCTGCATTTGAAGTTAATGCCTCATTTTATCCATGCTTTTATTCTTTAAGATTTGGGACTTGATCCAAGATCCTACAAGTGACTGAAATATTTCCACTGCTGCTAGAAAATCAGGCTAATGGAGACTGCACAGACAAGATCTCCTGGAGTTCTTGCTGTTGTAGTCTTGAAAAGAAAACTTCCAGTTCAGGGGTTTTGTGTGCAAGAGAATCAAAGAACTTGGATGGGCTCATTTGCACCCTGACTCAGATGAGAGCACACCTGCTATTCTGCAGGCAATACTGGGACCTCATCCACACCAGGGAAACCCATCCTGATATTTTGGCAAGAAATACAAGCACTTTTTTGGAATCAGAGTGGATGTGAGAAAAGAATAGAATAACTTGATCTTCCTACCTGGCTATGTGGCAAAACAGTCCTCAGTTCTCTGAGGAGTGTAAATAGCCTGGAGGCAGAGGACTTATCTAGTACTATATTAGAATGTGGCTCACAAAGGAAACATGTAGTCAGAGTATTTTTGGGAACTCTTAGAGTGTGAAATCTCTTAAGCCCCGGAATAATCTCCAAAGGATGTCATGGGAGCCTTATTTCCTGATATACAGATCTAAAATGAAAATTTACTGGTGTATCTTCTGAGAAGAGCAATATTTCATCAGCCACAGGAAAGCATAAAGATGTAAAAATTGATCTTGCTCCTCTTCTCTTCTCCTCCTGCCCCCTGCCCTTAACTTTTTTGCTGAACACGCACACTCTGTAGTGCACTCTTGATGAGCAGTGGGGAAAAAAGGGAGAAAGCCACTGAGGGCATGGTTCTTATGGCAGTGGAGGAGTTCAACTTTATGAAAGCTTTTACTTTCCTATTCTCTAGCTACCTATGGGGGTGAGGATGCTACAGTGCTAGTGTTTCCCATGGATTAGTGATAGATGCAATGAGAGCTTCCTTCCTAGGGAGCTGTTGGATAATTCATGTTGAAGGGAACTTGAATGGCTTGTGGTTCAGTCCTCTGCTCAAAGCAAGGCCAGCTGTGAAGTCAGACGAGGTTGTTCAAGGCTTTATGCACTCTGGTCTTGAAAAACACTGAGTTTTCTCCAGGACAGAGACTGCCCAGCTTCTCTGGGTCAGCTGTTGTCCTGCTGGACTGTTCTCTTCATGAAAATGTTTCTCATTATATCCAGTCTGAACGTCCCTGATTTCCATTTGTGCCTATTGGCTCTTGTCCTACTTCTATGCACTGCTAACCCTTCATCAGAAATTCAAATCTACTCAAAACTACTAAGTGTATTCTGTATTCCAAAGATTGTACTGTGAAGCACAAGTAAAAACCTTCGACAGAAGGGCCTTGAGCAGTAGAAAAGAGCAAGAATTCATTCTGTCCCAAGTGGACATGTATGGTCACACATGCAAATTCTTATTTCAGTAATAGTTTTCTTCCCTCTGGAGCTCTGCAGGACAAGTCTCTTGTCATGTCCTCAATGAGTTTGCATTCCTTGGCAGTATGGCTCACCAGTGGATGAAATTGTTTCTTGTAAAACAAATTAATCTGGAAAGGAGAATGTGAGAATGCAAAGTAAAACCTTAATTTAATCACGAAGTGCTCATAGCTGTAAATTTCAGGGTACAGCAGAGCTGTGTTCAACTTCTGCCATTCAAGTTATTTCAAATGAATTGTGTAAGAGATCAAACTGTGTCATTGTATGTTATGAAAATATATGGAAATCAATCTTTAAATCTTGATTTTGATTTGAAGGCCTTAGTTTACACTCTCTCTTCATGAAGATTTTTTTTTCTGTAACAACTTGGGTAATTTTGCTTCATTTTATTGAATAGGCTTCGATTTAGAATTTCAGAAGGAAAAACGTCCTTTCTTTCACCTGTTATTTAATACTCAACACAACTTCAAAACACTATGCTCTGAAGTCATTTGGATTAATAACATCATCTCCTCCTAGGCAAGTAATTTATCACTTGCTCTTCTCCTCAAGTAGATACTATAGGACTTATTTCACGCTGCACTTTAAGTTTTGTGAAGGCTGATGTAAAAGGACAAGTATTAAAGAAAAGACTAACCATTTTTGCTTAAAATCAGCTCTGTTGGTAGTACACAATAGATATAAATAGATATAAAATAAAAGTCCAGAGGAATCTATAACAGCTTAGTTGTGCATGGTGATTTTATCAGCAAAACGAAAAATAAACTCTTTGGGTTGGAAAATGTCCATGTTCAAATTTTGTAGCAATGAAATCCATGAAATTATTCTTTACTGTGCATACCTTAGGGCTGTAGGGGCCAGAGCAGGCTTTTGAATTCTTGATCCTGCCTAGACAAAATCATTTAACTTTGGTTATCCCTTGCAAGGCTAGACTTAGGTATTGCCCAGGGAGCCTGGGAGTTGCTTAGTGTGACTTGTGTTCTGCTGTGCCCTAGTTCAGTGTGTGGGTGCCACCAGTGCTTGCACACTCAGCTCATCTTAACTCACAGCAGGACCTCAGTACCAGCTGATGAGCACCTGCAGACTGGTCCTGATGTGGAATCCTGAGCTCAAGATGAGAAGTCAGGGACTCAGAAGCCCAGGAGCTCTTGCAGGGACATGAGTCCTTGTCTCTGGTGCTGTTGCAGCTGGGGAGCAGTCCCCATCACCTTGCTGGGGTGGGGGGCACAAGTTCAGATCTGCTCTACTATGTGAGGCTTACTGTCAGAAAGAACAAATGAGACCAGGTCTTTTGAATTGTTGCATCACAAATCCTAAAGCAAATGTTTGGAATTCTGAGTTCTTGAAATGGCTTAGTTTTTTCTTTGCTTTTTATGCTTATTTGGGGCTTTTCCAAAATCTCAATTCTAGAATGAAAAAACCCACTCTTCATCTGATTTTTAGCCTCATTATTTTTACATCCAATTTTTCTTGTGCAATCAGTGGTCTTTAAGCTCAAGTGCCCCTTTTTCTGCAGCTGTTATTTACCATCCATATATAGCAGTGAAGAACAGCCTTTGCTTTTGTAGGGCTATCATACTGGCCTTTCTAAGATTTCTCCAACATGAGAGATCCTGTAACATTTCCTGTAACATCTTATTTGTGTTGTGCTGCCCCTCCTGCAGCTGGAGCATCAGCAATCAGTACTATTCAGAAGTCCCAGTGGTGTCTCTGCTAAGGCTCAGGCTGTGACTGCCTTCTTCCTGGAAATGTCCTTCCTTGGAAATGTCTACACTGTTACTGCTTATCATCTTGTTTGCTTTTTTGTGACTCAATAGACTGTCTCTTTGGTATGTCAGTTTCTGAATGGCACCGTAGAAAGAGTTTTGTCCCAGAACACTGATTTTTTTCAAAGTGTAAATGGCTGGTCATGACCTATTTGCAGAAGGAGTAACTTTGCACAGCCATGTCCCGTTTTAGTACTGCACCCTTTTGCACCAGGCAGATGCAATACCATAGCATTTAGAGCTTGTAGTCTAAATAAATGACCTGCCACAGGATGGAGGAGCATGAACCTAACCTCCATTAACTTAAATTTCTATATTTGAGATAGCTGTTGAGGTCCTCATGGACTCAAGCTAAACTGTTATAGTACAGTTTGTCTCATTCAAGGGCAGCTATTGTTGCAGTTTGAGCACTAGCTGGTGCCACGTGGGAACCTTTCATTTGAGAGTCTCTCAGAGAGCTGGAAAATCTTACTCCCCTTGCTGAAAAGAGGTAGTCAAGCTGGTGCAGATGTTTCCATCTGCAGTTGGAAATGCTGCCTTCTGTAATAGTTGCCCCTGAGTAATCTACAAGCTCATGGCACACAGTGCTTCTTTCCTGCATGTATGTATTTTTTCATTTTAGGGATAATGAAATCAAGGTGGTGATAGTTCTGTATTTGCTCAGTCAGCTGAGGCTGCTGCTGCCTAAGGTATTTTAATTGCAAGTAGATTGAAAAGTTTGGTGCAACTAAAAATGGGCTTGACAACCTCATGTTTCTGGAAGCAAAGATCTTTGGATAGTGATTTACTGCGCACCACCTCTTGCTCTTGGTGTTGTGTGCACAAAGTGTCTCATGCACTTTCCTTTGTAGGGTTTTCTCTTGGTCCCTTACATCTCCTTTTGCCTCATTTAAATTCTCTCCACCAAAAGCACTTTTCAAGACATTGTTAAGAACACTGGTATTTCTAGAGAGTAACCTGAAGGTACTGTTTAGTATGCAATTGTCAGCATGGAAGAAAGATCTTTTTAATGATACCATTGGCTGAATATAGTGCAATCCATAGCCTTTTCTTCCCCTAGGAAAAGGCCTAGTGCAACGCCTGAATTGTAATGAAAGTGTTGAAGTATTGCACTGTTGAAGCAGAACTTATTCAGGTCATCTTTCAAAAAAAGAAATAAAGGCACTTTCAAAGCATATTATTGTCTGCTAAAAGGTAGATGGGAAGGACAATTCTTTTTAGGGTTTTATTTTCTTTTTTGTTGTTGCCTTTTTTGCGGTTGTTAAGACCCTTCAGAAAAAAATAAGGTAATAAAAGTCTGCTTTACCCCAGCTTTGCTAGAGGACTGTGCAATCTGTGTCCAATTCCACCCCCCTATTTGACTATTTCAGTGTCTAAGAGTTGCATTCAGAGGAGCATGGCACTTGCTGCTGGCACCATGGAGTCAGTGTTGCTGTGCTGCTGCTGTAGGAAACCAGCCAGTCCTGGTTCCCTCCTCCTGCCAAACCTGGAGTTTGGTAGGAGCCTGGGGAGCCTGCCCTGCTTCTCAAGGTGGTACACTAAGATGCAGAGCACCTGCTGAGCTCAGACCTGTATGCACACTCCCCAGCTCCTCCTTAAACCACTAACCCTGACTTAAACGCAGTAATGTGAATCTTATGGTTTTAATTTGGCCCAGATACTGAATATCTCAGTATATTCTCATATACTGAATATATATACTCAGTGTAATATCTCATATACTGAATATGATCAGGGTGGTGATCCATGACATGACATGGGTTTAACGAGAATTGAGAGCAACTCCTTTCTATGAGCATCCTGGTTTTTCTCCACTACTCATTTTTCTCACAATTTCCCAGTGGTGTTGACATTAAAAAGCACTTCAGATAAATGCCCTATCCAGAGTCTCTAGGAGCTTTCTAAAAAAGTGTACTTTTTTTTTTTTCTCCCCACATTTGTCCCTCCTCCTGTCATGGTTTACAAGTTCTTGTCATTGAAATCGGCCATATCATGTTTAAATACTTTCACCTTCATGTCTGGATCCTTTCTGGTCTCTCTCTCCATCTGACAGTAGTTTAAGGTTCCATTCTCCAAAATTTGAAATCCAGAGGTCAAATGCTTAGCAACTCTTCCTACTCCTCCTGAATGCCTGTCCCAGATGAAATCTGAGTTGTGCAAGCATTTTATGATGGATTTTATTCATGTTTTCAGGAATGTATATGCAGCTTTCTTCCTGACATGGTTGCAAGCAAATAGCAGGGTGGACAAACAGTGAAGCAGAAGGGAGGCAGGTTGGCACCTTGGACCAGAACTGGAATAAAACAAATGGATCCCCATGGAGGGGTGGAGTCTCAAAGGACTTTATAGCCCTGGCAATTGCAGATGGGAACCAAGTTCTCCACCAGATTTAACTGGAGCTACTTGGATATACCAGGGCACCTGATTCTCATCCTGCAAGAGATGTCCTTTAAGGTGTGGTGGACCTTTTTTGAAGATAGGACTCTGATTCCTTTCTTCAATTACTTACGTTTTGAAGGTCCCTATGCGCACTGTGTTAATAAACCATAGAAGGTCTTGCAACTAAAATAATGTTTATTCTGAGTGACTGTTTTACAGTAGCCTAAGCCCTCTGTGCCTTGCACTGCACACCCTTGCAGGCCTTGCTCCTCAGGGCTTTGGAATAAATTTTTCCTTCACCTTTTGCCTTCTATTGCAACCTCCGGCACTGACAGCCCCTTTCTCCTGCTGCAATGTGCTTGTCCTGTTGCTGCTGGCTTTCGCTTTTAGCAAGACCAGGATAACATGGCTTTATGCAAGCATGGAGCTGTGTCCCACCATCCACAATTGGTGCTGGGGTAGCACAAACAGACTGCAAATGTTTGTTCCCCTCTAATTAAGAGGCTTGAGGGTCTAGCATACACCACTTATTCCTTTCAGTAAATATCCGTTCCCACAGGCATCCAGCAGCGTCTGGCAGAGAAGATCAAAAGAACAGAAAGGAAAGGGTTTCCCCCCTTTGTGGGGAGTGGGCAGCAGGACATCTCTTGCAGGATTAGATGGCTGAATGCGTGGTTTGCAAAGCAAGGCTCAGCCAGAGCTGCACAGAGAGCAGCTGTGCTCCCAGCTCGGCTGCTGGAGGAGCACATGCAGTATTTAAAATGTCTGTTTGCAGCATGGGCATTGGCAAGCAGAGCTTTTGCACTTCATCAGGCTGTTAAATAATTTAAAGTCAGGGTTTCTGCAGATCCCTTGTGGGATTTTTCCTACTTGGGCAATCTAGACATTGGATTGACCAGGTGAGGGGTCCAGGTTGTTTTCATCTTTTAGCATACAACAAGAGAGCCATGCGAACTGGAAAAGGTAACAGGGGGCAAATGGGAGCTGGGACACAGTGTTTCTGAGCAGAGGTGCACACCAGTGAGCTGCTGCCACTCAGAGCAGATGGGAGATCACTATTTGAGGGCTTACGTCCTCACAGTGACTTTTCATCATTTCCTCTGAGGAAGCATCACTTCAGCTAGTGGTGAGGGTCCTGTTGCCTGCTCTGGAGACGTGTCTCAGTTTAAAGAAATGGAGAGCAAAAGTCTTTGATGCTCAGTTTTTCTTGTGAGGGGAAGGTCTTCTCCCCCAGCCATGTCCATGTGCAGTGTGTGCCTGCTCCATGCAGAGGGTTTGCAGAACCTATTCTTTGGGTCACTGTACAGGAACCTTGATCTCGCTGGGTAGCAAGCTAGACAAGATGTCTGGCTTTAAGATCATTATAGAGTAGAACTAGCTAAACCCATCAAACCTGTCTGAAAATCAATTCAGGATTGGGCACCTGTATTATTGTATGACCAGAAAATGATTAACAAGTGACCTGCTGTCTCTGGCTAGTCCAGTGCCCAGCATAAAATAGGAAAGATGCCAAGAACTGGTCCCATGACAAGAAATTATGTTTGTGGTGACAGAAGGCTACAGGTGAAAACCTGTGACCTCCTGACCAAGTGCAGCCAGGGAGAAAGGATTTCAGGCCATGTTGATGTTGTAAATCATCTGGGGGTTGTTTGTCCAAAGATGAGGTTGTCCATTGATAAAGTATCATTGAAAGGAGCCTTCTAGCAGCTAAAAGGCCTCTTCTTCTCTGCCTTCCACTGGAGTAAGAGGCATTGCTTAACTGGTTCAGGTAACTGGACTGGAGGGGGTCTATGTATCTTTTTCTCCCTATTGGGTCCTCAGAGAGAAATTGTTCCAGATGAAGAGAGTATATTGGAAATGTCTCAGCCTCAGAGACCAAGGGAAGAGCTGTGGAATTAAAGCCTACAGACTTTTGGGCTCTGAGGCTGTGGGAAGGAGACGCTTGGGATGCCAGGATGTATCTTTCCTAGGAACAGTCCCCCATGGGAGAGCATGAACAAAGTGCACCTGAGCACACAGCTGAGATTGATGCCTCCTGCATGTGCTGGGTGGGCTTTCTGGATGGGTGCATTTGTCTGGAGCCATTACTGCATCTGGTGAGCTCTTGCTGTACTGATAGTTGGCTGTGAGAAAGTTAAATAAGTTTTTTTAAAAATAGGATTTTGAAACATTTTCTCTGCTTTAAGTGGTAAACATAGTTTTACTTAATATTCTGTTCCTGCTGTGTAATGGGTTCATGGAAGTACATCACCAGAACTGGGAGAATAGACTGTCATTTGTGAGGCTGGGGAGAATTGGTGGTGAGAGCAGAGAATGAAGCTTGCCTGCACTCACTGAAGGTTTCAGGGATGTATATATTGTATGAGTAACTTCAACTGGACAGTTGCCCTTTACTGTAAAGAAGACCAAAGACCCTGTAAGCACACAACTGCACAAATCAGCTTTGTGACTTCGATGCCTTAAGCAGATTCTTGAAGATGTGCCCGATCTGTCACACTGGGAGTGAATAATCCCAAATGACACATTTGTTCCTGAGACAATTTGAAGCTGGCTGTACAGACCACCACAGAGAGGTATAAATGTGAGCAGGAAGGAAGGGAAGTAATTTGAAAGAGAAGTGCTGCTGGTTGGAGCTGTACATCACTGATCAGTGGTGACTGACTTTTCTCCTGATTTCAGTATCCGTGTTGCTCTGGCCAGGCCCTCAGCAGTCCTGATCTCTCCAGTGGATGGCTCAGAGAGAGGCAGGATGTTTCCTCCTTCCACTGCTCACAGGGAGCATGGGAAGAGACATTCACAAGCTTAATTTGCTATTAGGCTATGTGGCATCCTGGTTACCATCAATTACAGCCTTCACTCAGAATAAAAGAGAATGAAAGGGACTTTGCATCCATGCCATCTCCTGCTGGTGAGGATGGGCTGTGGATGCATTTTGAGAGGAAAGAAAATGAGGAAAATATCATGCTGAAAATCTGCATGTGGGAAAAGGACAAGAGGGAAGTTACAGTTAAACAAAACACACCCAAGAACCTGTTATTACCGTGCTATCAAAATGTAAATTTAACAACTTTTTCTAGAGTTTTGTTTTCTGAGAATAGAGAACTGTACTTTGGTAGAGAGGGGGAAAACAGATGCACGAGCCAGCAGACCTTTTCTTGCTGTACAGCTGATGTCAACATGGTAACCTGCTATCACAGGGAGCCAGAGCAGAGGAATATTTTTCTCTCAAACTGTGAGAGCAGCACTGCAGTTCAGGAGGCTGGGGTGGTTCTGAGCTCTGTCCCTGTGCCTGAAAGCTGTAGGAAAGCCTACAAAGAGGAAAGCCAGCTCTCCTCTCCCTCCTCCCAAGCTTACACTGCAGACCTGCTCCCACAGAACTGGAGGAATCCTCTGTACCCGACCTGCATTTGCTGGTTTTGCCTTTCCTGGCTTCTACTTCCACATGCTGAGCTCATGCTGGAAGTAATACAGCTAAATTGCTTCCTCCAGCTACTCACTCTCAATTGACTCTTCTCCATGGGGAGCTTTAAATGATGCCCACGGGGCAGCACAGAGCCTGAAATCCCCGTTAACCCTGGTGTTTCGAAAGCGATCAAGGCAAACAGAGCCCAGATCTCTGCTTTAGGAAATGATGCACACTTGTAACAAGTCATTACCCTAAAAAGAAGAAATGAACCGTCATACAGTATGTGTTGACCTTCACTAAGTAAAACACAATTTTTTCAGCTATTTTATATGCTTGGTTATGCATGAGCATGGCCCCCTTTTCTATTTTTTTCTCCAAGTGTAAGTGGTACAATGCTGCAGTGCTTTTCCAAGGGAGCTAAACTGAGAAACATTCTAAAATGCACAATTTTTACTTTTCTGTGATAACCTAGTCAGTTCATGGAGGATAAGAGGATTTGTGGAAGATAAGAGGAACCAGCCTTTGTGAGTGCTTGAAACTCACTGCCATACTTTACCTTCAGGCACTGTAGGTCTTTGCCCTCCAGGATTTATTCACAGCAGTAGACTCCAGCTGTGCTCCTGGGTGAATTAGCGCTCTGAATTTATAGATTTGTCCACTAATCCTTTCACTGGCACTTTGGATCAAGGCAACTGGAAGGTGGTAGTGCATTTCTTATCAGTAGCATGCTGCTTATCACCGATGGTAAATATCTCCTGAGCTGTCTAATAATCACAAAACTTGCATTTGGTGTTAGCAGGATGCTTGTAATTTGCTCAAATACGCCAAAACAGAGCTGTTCTGCCATTCATTTTTCACTATCCATGGCATGCAATGGAGATTCTGGGCAGAGAGGGACACCTTGCCTGGAAGGCAGTCACAAATGTTGGTGGGTTGAGACAGGTGCCTTCCTCCCTCCAGGTTTCTGAGCAGTGCAGGGCACTAAGCAGCAAAGAACCTCTGGTTTGTGTGTGCAGCAAATCTCCACCAGCCTTGTGTTTTTTCCTGGTCATTTCATTATGTGTTCAAGCTGTTATTGTGGTAACTCATTTTCTCCTACTGAAACACTGGTTAGCAGGCACTTTTCAGATCAGTTTTGCAAATACAGCACAGAGCATGCAGAGTGCCTGCTGAGCAGCCAGAGCAGCAAGTCAATGTCACAAGAGAAAAACAAACAAACCTGAAGGACTGGAAACATTACCATGGGAAAAAGATGTCCTACTGATGCTTTAAAGTAAGATCATGGGAAAACTAAACCAAAGGCCTAGAAATATTTCTTCTCCTATCTATCCACCCCCTCCCCTCGAGAAAAAAAAAAGGGTTTGAATAATTTGTCTGCTTTCAAAGTTACATAAGTCTCCCAGAGATAAAAATCTGTGGTTTCTTAAGTGCAGCAGTGTGGTCCTGTGGCAATTGCACCCATGTGGAACCAACTGCCTGCAAAACTGCATTACAGGTAGAGATATGAGTTGGTATTTGCAAAATAAATAACCAATTTAAATGTATGAAGGAAAACAAGTGAGCTCACCCATGGTGTAGTTCTCAGCTGAAATGTCAAGAGCTGTATCATTTACATTCAGCCTCCCCTTGAACCCAAAGGAGGGCTGTGTTCAACTGTTCCACTGACCCGCGGATGGACAGACTGACAGGCTCTTTGTTAGAGGCAAGTTAGGAAATACCAGAGCTAAGGTTGTCTGTGCAACCTTCCTTTCTGCTCCCCATGGGGACATACCACAATATGGGCTTTAATTCCACAATCCCTCGGTCATTTTCCACTGGCCCCCTGCCTCCTACAGTGTGAAGGAGGCACAATGCCTCCTTAATGAGCAGAGAGGCGGTGGCTTGGCTTATTATGATTCTCTCTGAGAATCTCTGTGACCATGGGCCTCATTCAAGTCCTGCTCTGAAAATGTGGTGTTTTGTTTCCAAGCTGTTTTACAGCTAGTTCCACCCAAGTCTTGCAGCCCTTCACGTGTTCAACCCCTGCACTCTGCAGAGGGCGTCCAGTGATTAACATCCTTGTTTTACAAATGGAGACCAGAATGGGCAAGTGTCCAGCACCTACAGATTCCTGCTATGCCATGCCCATCCATAGAGCTGGGCACAGCCCCTGAGGAGCCCCAGCACCTCAGACCCTGGCATCTCCAGTCAGCCATCCATGGAACAAGGGAAGGTCCATATGGCCACCCCTTGCCATGGCCCTGTGGTTTCTTGGCTGTGGCCCATGCAAAACACAGCCCTGGTTGTGCTGGAGATGTGCTCACAGCACAACCCCTGCCCTGTGCCCAGGGCTGGGGGGTCTGTGAACCCCACAGATGGGGCATGGCATGCATGACACCAGCCTTGTGCCCTGCCATGGGGCAGCTTAGGAGAACAGTTGCCTTGGAAGTGCTTTTACATTACCTGCCCGAATTTTTCTCCTATACCTGCACAGGTGCCTTTTTTGATACTGCCACAAATGGTTAAGGTAGACTGCCAGAGAGAATCTGGGGGGTTTTATTGGATTTTTGGTTTTTGTTGGATTTTTTTGTTGGTTTATTTTCCCCCTTGGTTTGAGTTTTGGGTTTTTGGAGGTTTTTCTTCGGTTGGTTTTTTTTTAAGGAATTCTTGATTAAATGAAGTCTTCAGTTTTTCATTTCAAATCCATCTTGAGCCTGAGCAGATGGGCAGAAGCATCAGCTCAGGTGGAACTGGCACAGGCAAACCCTACTCTCACAGTGTAGGACTTTCCCCTGCTGGGCTCTGGAAAAGAAGCTGAGCTTTGCAGCTTGTGCTCACTGCTTCACTGTGGTCACTGTTTTCTACCAGGTGTGAAATGGTGAGGAAATGCTCATTTTATGATAAGGTATCAGCTCTCCTCCCCCATCTATTCTCCAAACAAAGTCATCCCGCAGTTGTGTTGGGCTGTGAGAAGTTGAATTGCTGAATATCTCATTACAAAATTAAATAATGGTGTAAAACCAGAACAAAGCACTTTTCTGTTCCATCTGTTATTCCCTTCAATCACCTTCATGTCTTCTTTTCTGCTATCCCTTTTTCTTTGCAGGAGCTGCCCTTAAAATCCTGAAGACTCTTTGCATAGTTATCCTTTGTTTTGGTTCTCCTCTCTCAGCATCAATAGTGATGCCTGCAAAAACTTCAGCCAGCTGCCAAGGGCAGCTGATTACCTGAGTTGCTCACAGTGTTAATATTTTGCTTTGGTGTTCTCTTGCACTTTTGTGATGAATGTAGCACATGGCTCATGAGCACCCTACTCAGCTATGATGCAGGTAATCACTGTTAGTGGGTTTGGGTCTGTCATTTGGTTCTGTTTCTTTTTTTCATAGCTGTGATACCACGCAAGAATTGTGAAGGAACCAGTAACATGTTTTGGTTATAGGAAGAGCTTGGAATATGCAGCTTTTCAACTACGAGCTGGAGAAAGGAGGGAAAGGGCTGTGAACAGTCTAGCATGAAACACCATGTACTGCCTGTGTTAGTCCTCTGAGACTTTTTGATTTATTTTTTAACACAAAATGAATAATTATGTGTATTGAAAAATGGTCAACCCTGGCCTCAGATGTTGCTATAACTGCAAAGTTGCTCATTTTCACATAGTAACAGTGCTTTTGTTGCAGATCGATGTCCTCAAGGCAGACGTGGAGAGTGCTGAGTGGAAAATTTTGGAAAACCTGATCCTGGAGGATGTTGTTGAGCAGATAGGACAGCTGGTCTTTGAGGTGCACATCCACTGGCCTGGGTTTGAGGTCAGTGGCAATGACAGCACCGTGGTGCGGTACTGGTACAGTCTGCTCCGAGAACTGGAGCTGAAGGACTTCAGGCTTTTCCATACCTACAAAGACTTATCAAAACCACAGATGTTTCTGAAAAAGGAAGCCTTCAACGCCAGTAGCTGTTACACACTGAGCTGGGTAAATACAAGATGGAAATAGCAGACAGGAATTTATGATGTGTGACTGTGAGCCATCTGGCCCTGTAGCGTTATTGAAGAGGATTTTGGCGTCACTGGCTAAAGTTGCTAAATATGCACACAGTGACTGCTAACAAAATGAACTGGCTTTTATATTTATATGTTGTCAAAAGAACTGGCGCTAGGAGAAGATACATGGTGCAGATTTATATAGCAATATATTTGCCAGTGGGTACATTGTCCCAGAGGACAGAGGTTTCTGTAAAGGTCTTCTGGGGGAGCCAAGAGCATGGCTTTTCCAGGCTGCCCCGTGCTTGAGCCAGCAAGGAGGGCATCCCTCTGGGACTGCCCTGGGGAGCTCTGCTGGCTGAGCTGGGCCAGCCCTTGGGCCTGCCCAAGCAGGAGGGTGCTTGTGATGAGGTGTCTTTTTAAGAAAGTGTCAAGTGTACTTCTCTGTAAAGTGATCATCTTTGATTTGCACCTTTTCTACTTTGGCCTTGTTTCCTATGGAGCAAGTTTTAGGCAAGAACAGTATGTTCTTGAATCCACTGGCAAATTTCAGCTGAATTTGGCAAAGACAGAAATCACCACCAAATTAAATTCCTACCTATTTCTTTGAGCAGCTTCTGAGTGTCCTTAGGTTTTTTAAGCTAGTCTGGCTGCAGAAAGCGACTCCAACGCTTCTGACACAGGAAATGGTGGGACAGAGACACTCAGCTGCTGGATAAGCTGCTGCCAGCACTTCCCTTCCCTGCCCACAAGAGCCGTCAGCCACAGAAGATAGGGCTTCCCTAGTTCATCTGCTCAAAGAACAGCTTGATTGAAATTACTCATGCAATGGCTGCAGCAAGTGGTTTTTGATCTAGTGAGATACATGTAAGAGACAAAAGTGGAACCTGGTCTTTTTTGTTTGTTTTGGAGTTCAGTTGAACATTTCCTGGTGCCTTTTCTAGTGCTGTGCCTCACCACCTTGCCTCTCCCTGGCACAAGGAGGCCAGACCCTGGATCTGCACTGATGCTGGCAGAGGTGGTGACCAGGCAGGTGCCCTGGACTGCAGCTGTGCTTGGGATCTGCAGGCTGGAATGTGGATTGTCTGCAGTGCCCCTGGGAGCCTTTGACATTCCCCAAAGAGCTAAGGAATGGGAGAAGCAGGTTGGATTTTTTCTTATCTTTAGATGAATTTTGACATTAAACTTTGCATTAAAATACAAGATGTCACCACTTTCATGTCTGTGGTATGTGGACTTTTAACTGCCTTTGGTTTCTGACTTCATCAAGTCTACAGCTTCCTCAAGGGAGGTGGTGGAGGGGGAGATGCTGATCTCCTCTCTCCAGTGACCGGTGACAGGACATGAAAAAATGGACTGAAACTGTGTCAGGGGAAGTTCACATGGGGTATGAGGAAAAGGTTCTTTACCCAGAAGGTGGTCCGTCACTGGAACAGGCTTCCCAAGGAAGTAAATGGTCATGGCACCAAGCCTGACAGAGTTCAGGAAATCTCTGCATGACTCCCTTAGTAACCTGATTTAGTTTCAGGTCCTATGAGGAGCAACGAGATGGCCTTGATGATCCTTATTGGGTCCCTTCCAACTTGAGGTATTCTATGATTCTATAAAAGTAGCTCCTGTTTCTGCTCCTGCACACCCCACCTGGACCAGGGCTTTGCACTGTGGGTGCCCACCATCTCCTCAGCTCTATCTCAAAGTCAAGATGACTTGATGCAGATATGTAGAATTCCCCACATCCAAGATATTGGGCAAAGCACTTTCCTCAGGGCTGAGCTACCTATTGCCATCCCTGAAGCAGGTAATGCACAATCCAAGAGATGCACAACCTCTGAAAAATGAGGAAGAAATGCCTTCTTCGTGACAGCCAGCCTTGCTACAACCCTCATACATTAAGTACTGAAGTTGTTTAACGATGCAGAGCCATGAGGAAATTCATTAGAATGCAGGAGGCTGCCAGGGTTTCCTAAACTTATATCAGGTGTGTTGGAATGGCCACACTCACTGCACCACAGAATGGCTCAACTCCCATTTTTCAAATAATAGGGTGGCAAAAGTCCAGCTGCAAGTCCTGATTTATTAATGAAGTATAAAAATATGGGCTCTAGCACTGTACAGGTTTTTCCTCCCAACTAGTCTTAGAGTAAGTAGCCTAGTAGCTTATTATCGTTTGTTTAAGAAACCAATAGATAGAGGTTAAAAAATAAATTACATGACCTCTCTCGGATGTTAAAATTGAAATGGATGCACATCTTCTGTAGTTTATTTCCCTGAAGTAAAAATGGTGATATGCAAATTACAGAAGTGGAGTGAAGGTCCATCCTGGTTCTTTGGTTAGTAAGGGAGTTTAATAAACTCTCAGCTAATCTCTTGCTTGAGATTGCCAGGTAGTGTCAGGAACACTTCAGGCTACAGCAAATATATCTTTGGCAAAAAAAGATTCCAATAACTATGGTAATTTTAAAGAAAACCTTATCTCTAGTACTGAGTAAATAGAAGCCATTTATTCTGGAGGCAGTTATGTGATATTATAGGAAAAAATGAACAGTGCTTATTTAAGGCACTCTCTGTGCTTTTCTACTTTACGTCTCTTAGAACAGTTACAGCCTTCCTTTCTGAGGTCTTGCTTTTATGCCCTTACCCCTTCTCTTTTATTGATCTCTTTTACCTAAAGGAGAGACCTTTAAATTAATTCAGTTCCTGTCTCCTAATGACTGAGCTGCCAGGTATGTGCCCAGGGACACAAGACAGTGCTGGCTGACTGCTGTAGTGGACAGGCTGGTGCTGAGGGATGCTGTGTGGGCTCTGTGTCTACCCACTGCCATACCCAGGCACGACTGCCCCTGACCTGCTTAGAGATTCTCCAGACAGTAACCACATGCCAGTTTTTCACTCCACAGCTCTTCCCAGATCACACCTGCACAGAAATCACCACAGCTTCCCCCCTTTTCAAGGACTAGGTACAGAGAGCACCATTAAAATCAGTGTGGATGGAGCATTCTGCCCTTGTAGCCACAGCCTAGACTGGGAACTGCATGGCCGTGGAGAAAGTCAGACTCAGCCCCAGATGTGCTCAGCATCACCTTTACATGTATTGCCCAGCTCTGCTGTCCTCAGGTGCACTAGGCATCTCCCCAGACTCCCTGCAGGCACGTGCATCAGCCCTCCAGAGCAGCCAGTCCATTGCTTCCAGCCCAGGAGCCTCCTTCCAGCCCAATCCTCAGGCCATTCACAGTGGCCACAGCCAGTGCCAACCCCACCTAACAAAGACATAATGACAGGTCTTGATCCTGATGTAGAGCCATTATTGCATGAATTGGACAACTCCACCAGGAGATGTTTCAGGTTGCTCTAAAGTGGATCCTTGTAGAGTTTACCCAGGGGTAGGGGCAATTCTACTTGCACAAATCCTTTTGTGGGGGTGAGGGCATTTCTCTTTCCGACAGGCTCACAGTGATTTATAAATCACACACATTTGTGAATCAGAACTTACAGGTGCTGTCCATAACCTGGTAAAGATGAAGAGATGCAACAGCTGTGAATCCCCTCAAACTCCCCCAGCTGATACTGCAACATGAGCTTTCCGTGGCGAGCCCATGGCAGCACAGAGGGGAATTTGTTAGAACGCTAATACACTTCTCCAGGAAATCTGGGACCTGTGAATGTCACATTGACTTCCTTGGAGGCTCCAAATTTTGCCTAAATAAAGGTCTGACCTCCTGCTGCACTCCAAAATCTGTCATTTATTGCATATACTTCTGGCTTCAGGCTTTGATCCCATTGTGACTTGTGAAGGGCTGTTCTTCGAGTGCCTCTCAACTGTGAAAGAACAAAGAAGGCGTAAAGGGAACATATGTCTGGCCTTTCTTGGCAGATGCCAAGAAGACATATCACCCAGTAGCACACCTGAAAAAAATGGAACTCATTCTCTCTGGTGAATAATTGAAGAGCTGAGACCATCTGGTTCATTACAAAACTTTGATTTCATGAGCTTCATTAGCCACTCCCTTGTCCTTGAAAGGATACTCAGGGTTATTCAGTAGGAAATCACTCTTGATTTGTTTCCTGCTTGTTAACAAATGTGACATTTAATTGCAGTCAGTAGAGACCTGGTTTAGTGGCAGTGGAAGTTCAGAGCTGACCTACATTCAGAGACATATTTATACCTGTCCCCCCTCCACTGGCTTTCAGGGGCAGCATCTGCAGAGCAAGTTGGGCTCTTGAAGGGAACCATCTGTAGTAATGAATGAATCTCTGCCCTTAAATAGAAGTCCCTGTTCATGGTGCAGTTTGACCTCATGTAAAGAGTTTTACCTGGTTCAGAAAGAGACCTTTGCAGAGATAGCCCATGTTACATCCCTTATCCCAACAGGCAGCACCTTGCTCAGGAGCCTGCTCTGCACTGCCTAGAAGTGATGACTCAAATGTGAATACCAGTGCATGTCCCTGCTCTTTTTGGTAGATAACCAACATAGATCTTTAAGCAGTTTTCTGAAAGAAAGTGCAGTGGTGTACACTACAAAACTGCTGCAAGTGATGACAATGCTTCAGTGTCTCAGCTGGTATTTCCCCCCTCTGTATTTGAAATTACATTTTTGAATCGATCACAAACAATGTGAATCCCACCCTTGCATCCACCTGCAGATATCTGGAGTGGAGCCACCATCCAGGGTGCCACTGCCCTTGCAGGAGACGGGGACAGGTGCCTGACTGGTGTCAGACCTCCGAGGCAGCAGCAGCTGTGCCCTAGGAGGACCTGGGTCCCTCCACTGGTGTCTCTCCACTGATGCCAGCCAGGAGCAGCCAAGATATAGGGACTAGGACTTCACCAGATTACCCCATTCTGACCTTTCAAACTGACTTACCAGGCAGGAGAGGCCCTGAAATTACTTCCAACTTCTTCTTTATGAAAGAAAAATTGCTCCAAGAAACAGGAGAACGCAGGATCCGAAGAAATATTCCATAATGGTATTCCACTCATTTAATATTGGAGGAATAATGACAAAAAGCAAACAAAACCCACTCATCCTGCTGCCCCAAGGTACTCCCAAAGCATCAGCATCAAGGCAGAGAAAGGAGTTTGCTGCAGGGAAGCTCTGCTGACAAAACTCAGCAAGGTTTTGGAAACTCCAGGGAATGAGCCTTCTCTCTTTTTCCGGTAGATATCTGGCCTGACAAATGATTTCAGGATCTGAGTTCCCTTTTTATCTCCAAGGAATATTGGAAGGGATTATTGTTTGAGAGAGTACATGAGGTGGAGCTTAAAGAGCAGGACTGTATGGGGATACCAAAGCAAAATATGAACGAAAGCCCTGGGCAAAGGCCTGGGGGTGCTTGGGGAAATCAGCCTGGAGCAAGCTAAGATGGGAAATGGAATTGTTACAAGTCTTCTAGGAGAGGACTTTTTTTTTTTTCTTATAATATTGTTTTGCAAGAGTTTAATCTCCACCAAAAAAAGGAAAGACTTACTACACAATTAAAGAATTTAGCTGGGGAATAGAAGCAAGACACCAACTATGGGGCAATTACGCTGGGAGAATGGGAAGGATTTGCAGCTCCCAGAACTATGTATGGGTAACTGTCAGTGGTCTTGAAGCTCCATAAAGTTCCTGTTACTGAAATGACTCCCCAGAGGATTTGTGTTGCTGTCTTCCTTTCCCAAACCAGAGAAGCAGGCTCAGTTAGCCTTGACATCTTCCAGATTAACCAAAAAAACCTCAAGGCTTAATGAGAACCAACATAGCAATGTTCCATTTGAGCAGTCTCCAGTGGCGTGAAGCACGGCAGGGCAAAAGGAGGCTCAGAAAGGCTCACTGCACTTAACACATTTTAAATATTCTGTCATACAAGATAACAAACGGCCTGAGGACAAACTTCCAGTATGCCTGGTGAATTTACAGGTCCATGGCCCGCTGAAAGTTATTGCAGCTTGTTTCTGAAAGCTTTAAATTCTGCACGCAGCTTCTGTAAACATAACCCTACCACAAGAAGTTTTCTCTGAGTGCTGCAAGACAGCCATGGTGTCTGTTTTGCTTATCAGCAAGCCTAACAGAAAAGACATGTTTTACTGCAAAATATGAGGCTTAAAATTTTGAGTGTACGCTAGTGAAGTCAACCTACAGTAACAAGTCCCTCAAGTAGTCTCCAGAGGAACAACCTCCCTGGCAACTGATTTTTCTGGTGTATAGGTTATAGTGTTTATAAAGTCTTCCAAGCAGAACTCCCCTCCCTCCTCCGCTCTCTGCGTGTTCCCCCTGTTGCAGGCTGCTTGTCATATGGAGTTTTCCTAGCAAATGGGAGCAGGATTTTGTAATAACCAGCTGGTAGAAAGAAGGAAAGAAAGTACATTGTGTTACTGGGCTGCTGGAGCTGCAAGGCTCCCTGTTTAAATCAGCTGTTAAAGACCACAGCGTTAAAAAGCATACTGAACATCTGCGTGCTACTAAAAATTGGATTTTAACAAGACAATCTTGGACTTTTCTGGATGTACAGTAATTTTGATGTTTGTTCTTCATAATGAGGGCAAAGACTGAGCAGCCCCATCTTACTGGGGACAATTATAAACTCTGAGCAAGACAGATGCCAAGACCATCTGCTTCAAGACAGCCAGCCTCCTTACCAGCAAGATGCACGAGGATATGTGGGCTATTTCCCCGTCTTGCATATGAAAAAGTCAAAGAAAGAGCTGGCAAAAGGTCAAAGGAACTATCCATTTTCCCAAACAGAACTCCAAGAATGATGGAGATAGTTGACTGACCTGTAAAACTTCTGCTATAAAAGCAATCAGTATTAATAAAAGCAGCAACATATTGGCATGTCATTTCTGAAAGTTACGGGTGCATGGTCAAGGGGAACAAAATAATGATGCTGTGATGGCAGCCCTGCAGTCCAGCTTGCCTGTGTTCCTTCCTGGCAGTGCAACACACTCGCATCCAGCCCCACCCCCGAGATGTCCTTTCAGCTTGAATCACTATACTGCATTCTCCACTAATGTCCCAGGAAAATTAAACAGGGATCTTGAAACTCTTCCCTTTTCTCCCAATGCTGCCTTTTCCCTGGATCTGTCTGCTCACAGGCCAAGTTCAGCATAGAGGTCTCAGCCTAGACTTGCTCTGTCCAACGCCTGTAATAGACCAATTTCTGGTCAAACATGAAATTGGGAAGAGAAGGACATGATTTGAGTTGATAAGCCCGGAAAGAAATCTCCTCCCAGGTGGCTGCTGGAAAATCAAGCCTGGACTCACACTTCACTCACACACATATCTATCCTTGTGCACAGCAAACTAGCTGACAACGTGAGCTTTGCAGTTTGCAACAAGAGGGAATTATCCTTGTGAAAATTCCCCCTGCAGGCTTCAATGGAGATGTGAGAAATTCCACAAAAGATTAATGAGATGACCAACTGTGAGGGACAAAGGATTTTATCTGAAAGTTTCTAGGGCAATTTTGATTCTGAGCTTGCTGCAACTTTTTAATCCCAATTCATCAACTCCAGCAGAATTGATTGAAGCATTTCTTATGTCTTTGCCTCCAAAGACAACATCCAGTATATGACTACAAGACTTTATACACTTGTTTTTATATTTTGTATATACTATTTTACAAGTACATATCTAAAGTTCAGCCTGGTAACTGACACATGGAAAAACACAGTACCAACAACAGAGCAAGAATTTTGTGTATTATTATTTAAATGGTTTTAAGCCATTTGGGAAAGGTGTTTCTGATGTGAAAGCCAGTATGTGTTCCTGTGGGAAGATTTTCTATCTGCTCTATTCCTCTACTCCTCCTTATTTCCCTGTACATATAAACTGTTAACAGTCAGGGCACATTGCCACATATCCATTTGGAAAATGTATTTGAAGGAGAAAATCCATTTCAAATTACTCCAGCCCACTTTCTCTTGAAGCAGCACCTGGCACAACACACACCAGAGCTCAACTCCCAGCTCAGGAATCAAACCTTCCTTGTGAAAAGCGTATCAGAAATTCATCCTCTGCAAGACAGCAGCAGCTCTTTCCCACCCACATCCTGAAGAGCAGAGAAGCAGGAACAGTCTCTTCTCTCCCTGCAGATGATCAGTCCTCAGGACATGCTGGCCCAGCTCTTTCCTCTCTCTCCAGGCTCTATAGTTTTTTATCTCAGTACTCGCATGGGAACAAGGCTAGTCAATACCCAGTCACCACCAGGACGGTGCTGGTGAAAACAGTGCATGGAGTTTTTCAGGCACACAAGGCTGTTGGGATGGGAAAGTAACCAGGAACGTGTAAACTCAGTGCAGTTACACAACAGCACGGACTGACAATGGAATGACTCTCTAGTTCAGCATTACAGAGTTTGCCTAAAAATGCTTAAGCTTCCTGTTCACTCACAAGGGCCTAACTTGTTTAACTCACTCTTTGAAAGACCAGAATTTCTTGCAACCAAACAACCCAAAACCCAGAAAATCAGCCATTTCCTCCCATCTCGACCATTTGGGATTCTTTGTCTCAGCTTCTCTCCTGCTGTCAATTAAGGCAATTATTCCTTTGCTATCCTTTGTAATGGTTGAGCAGTGATTGGATTTACAGTAAACAATATAGTATAATTCAAAACTGCAATTAAAGACTGATCAATGTGATAAAATCTACTACATGCTTTTATTTTTATGTGCCCAAAAAAGTAAAAAAGTTTTTTTTTCCCTCCTGCTGCCAACTTGCCTGAGTTTTAAATGAACACTACAAGAGAATGAGTTTACCTGAACACTGATACGACTGCACATTAAAATACCAAATGGTAGGAAATATTTTATATGGACACTGCAAGACAGAAAAATTGAATAAAGATAAGCAGAGTTTTTATCAAAAGATTTATTAAAAATAAGTTCTTTAAAGAGAAAAAGTGTGACGTATATACATTAAATTGCCAAAACCTTCATGGCGCTTATAATACAAACTATTCCAAACAAAACAAGAGACATTCACTTTTTTAAAAAAAGATGTCATGCCTATTGGAACAGAATAGCATATGGGAAGACAAAAAACAACACACAGCACACAACAGTTATGAGGAAAACCCTGAAAATGAAGACTACTTGCAAAGGTGAAAGTGAGTGATCCTCATGATTCTACAAACAGAAACTAAGACTATGAATGGCATCTTCAGTTGATAGAGTTCACCTGAGAACTGCTAGCTTCCAATTAATTCTTCATTTCTACTGTGAATTAGCAAATCTCAGCAAGTGGATTTGTGCTTATCTTTTCCAGCTCTATTGCAGTAGGTACCAACTATTTCTTCTTAGGAAGAAAGTTACACAATTGCTGGTTTTCTCTTTAAACTCTCTGACAGCCAGAACCACAAAATAGTTTTTCTTAAAATTATTTTATTTTACAAGACTGTTTTGCACAAGCAGAGGCAAGACAAACTGGCACAAGATTCTGCATGCTTCAGATGACCTCAGCTTAGCTTCTCATTCCCAGATGCCATATTTAGAACTATATCCTTTCACTTGACTCTTCTGAATTTCCTGGTGTTTAGTGCATATATACAGTGAGCTGAGAATTGCAGTATTACAAATGTCTAGCCATTCTTACAGCAGAATGCACCCTAATCTCAGATGTATGCAGGACTTGCACCTTTATGTCTCTCTAGCATCCTCTTTAGTCCCACAGTTTAATCAGACCATCCCAGCCGCACGTGATGACTTTGGATGTTTCGTGTGGATGCCACACTGCACCAATACAGACTTTGTCATGTGCTTTTAACCTGCTGTAGAGTTTTGTAGTCTTCCAGTCCCAGATGTTTAGTTTCCCATCTGCATCTCCAGATATCACATAGCTGTATTAAAAGGAATAAAATGAAAGATGTATCATGTGTGCAGACTGCTTGCATGCTATTATAAGTAGCAACTGAGCAACTGAAAAGAGCTTCCCCCAGGAAGCTTCCCATCTGACACAGCCTGCAAACATACCTACCAAGGAATTAGCATTCATGCTGTGCTCTAAGAGCACACAAGTCCTGCAGAAGGTGATTCATCAACTGCAAGGTAAATGTGCTAAGCAGTGTGATTATACCCCTGCACTGTGTTACTGGAACCCAAGAGGAAGTGCCACAAGTTTCCCAGTTATTATAGTAATAATTCTCTCTCATGTACATACAGTACTAAATGTATGGGCATATTACTAAGCCAACAGGAATAAAGAGATGGCTCTGAACAGTAAATGAGGATACCCACACCAGACCTACGGATTGGGGAAACTGGGTGAGTTCAAATCCCAGATACTCTAGACAAGTGCATGTTGTGGGAACAGACCCTGCACTGCACACCACGTGCAAAAAGGTGGGACAGATGTGGAAGCCTGTCCTGGTCCTATCGGATGCTGAGTTAACTGCTCTGCTGCTGGGCGAGGGAGCTCTGCCCAATGTTGAGCTAACAGGATGACTGTGCATTCATGAATGCTGCAGGGCATTCAAGAGGAAATTTAGTGTCTGTACTTGCAAGTTTTAAGAAGTTCATTCCCACAAAAACTTACCTCATATCAGGTGAAAAATCCACTTGACAAGCATAGCCAGCTACCATGTGACCTTTGAAAATT
The DNA here is from genome assembly GCA_013397375.1 of Toxostoma redivivum. Taxonomy (NCBI): domain Eukaryota; kingdom Metazoa; phylum Chordata; class Aves; order Passeriformes; family Mimidae; genus Toxostoma; species Toxostoma redivivum. The sequence continues at coordinate 2,146,981 of VXBI01010137.1, read as the reverse complement.
TTCTTTTTGTTTAATCTGAATCTGTTCTGAGCTCCAAAAATCAAGATTTGGTTATCCATCGACTGGCAAGCCAACCATTTCCCTATAAATGCAATAAACAAAGGTGGTCAGAGTGCTGCATCTGAAGAAACAGACGTGACTGGGATGTTGTTAGAGATTTTGACAATTTTTCTTGCACAATCTTAATCCAGATTTTCATTATGTAGCAGGGTTCTGGGTAACAGTTGATACTGCTGCTGCCTGGTACAACTGCCAAGAGTTGAAACCTTGTGTTTGACAGGATTTGGGATGCCTACTCCTACAAAATGCACTCAGGGCTCTACTAAAGCTCTGACTGTTCCAGCTATGTGCTGCATCAACCCCACTGACTTACTGTTAAATTTTTAAGATACTGTGTAATCTTGCTGGTGGCACATAATCACATAAGTCAGTGAGGGGAAAAAATCCATCTAGCTGCACTCTACTTGATTGTCTGTTTTGTGGGTACTCTATGCCAGTCACCCCCTCTTTTCTTTATAGGAAAATAGGTCTAAGGTAGACTGAGGAGTTTGCAACTATATAGTATTCTCTGCCTTAATGGAATGCAGTTAATAAGATATTTTAGTGAAACAAAAATAGAGGCTTTTCTCATCATAACTTCATCTCATTTTGCATCTTGGCAGTGCATTAACCCCTGTTTTAGAATCCAGTGAAGTTAATGTGTTACAGAACACTCAGAACAGAGACTTCTGTCCTGAACTCTGCCTATTGTCAGTGCTCTAAAGTATTTTATGCAGTGACAACGTAACATTGGCTGTGCAACAAGTTGATCAGCCTCTACTCAACATAATGGGACTATTAACAGCAAATCTGGCAACACTATAATAATGGTGACACTAAAGCTATTTAAATTTGGCCAAAACAGATAACAGGAATTTTGTCCTGTTAGAAAGACTTTCACTGATTACTTGAGGCACTAAACAATTATCCTTCTTCAGCATGATTCTAATTGAAAAACATAAACACCAGTGAAACATTAACATAAAGAAACACTGAGATAATTTGGGATTTCTCTTATTCAAGAATTATTTGGACTACTACATAACAGAAGGGAACAGGATCATGTACGACAGGAGTTTCTGCTTTAACAGTGGCACCACAAGGACTGCTGAACTTGCTTAACACTTTGCCACCAGTGTCAGTTCCCTTCACTGTTTCTCTTAATATTTTAAATACAGCAAAGAGCATATGGTAGCTCTATGGAGAGCCCTTTTAGCTTTGTCTGGATAAAGGCCTAATTTTAAACTGATACAGTTACCCTGATATAAAGCCTCGTTTTGACATACCTGTTCTTTAGAATTTTAAATCAAAACAAGATCCAGTCCAATCTTGGAATAAGTGCACAGAGTGATGAGAGAAGGTTAGTCGGGGGTGAAATGGGGATGCAACACAGCAACATCACAGAGATATAATCAGTAAGAGGTGCCTATGTAAATTAGGTCTAGGAAGGCAGTAAAGTGTTAACCTACCATTTGGAGACAAAGTCACGGCTGGCATGGAATGCATACTTGGCTCAGCTATGTACTTGAAGTCTACAGGAATGTCCCTGCAAAAGGAAGAAGTATGTGTTTTATGAAGACATGGAGATGTTCCAAAGAGCTGCTTCAAGTCAGCTGATTTACGTGGCAACTGAACCATGGAGAATGTATGGTGGCATCCAAAGGAAGATTATGCAAAAATTCAAAAATATTATGAATGTCCACCCAAGAACTCCGGATGTGGAGCCATCTACAGTATAACCTCAGAGTGTGAATATACCCCAATCAAATGAGCCAGAGTCTAAATTAGAGTCGTAATTCTAATTGTTAAGAGCAAAACTGTAACACGAAGTTCCTTTATTGCTTCCAATAAGGCTGCAGCTCTTACAGAGTTCCTATTTAGATAGCAAGAACATACTGACAGTATGCATGGATCTTACTGGAGCATCTTATTGACTTGAGTTTAACTCAAATATTTCTGCCTTTTTTTAAATTCTTCTTTTTTAGACTTTTTTTTAAAGGAAAAGAAATCTGGATTGTCTCTCTCATATCTCTCTGACATGCCCTTTTCCTCCTGATCTCCCCAACTGGGATGCCAACCAATTCCAAATATTCACAACTGAACTCAATGCTGAACTCCCCAGCTCAATTGCATAAAGACTGTGTCATTGCATGTTCTTAACATACACTGTCCTGCACAAAGGCCTAGGGTAAAAACAAGGACAGTCTAATCCTTACTCTGCAGAACTGCCATTTGGTTTTGACTATACAAATTGAATTACTAACGGTGCGTGCATATTCACAGTATTCCTCATACACTGCACTGGAAGACTGGAAAAAAGGGAAGGCATGTACATGGCTTTCTCATTAAGCAAAAGAAACCTCCAGCAGAAAATAGATTAGATTAATGTATTCTGCAGAAAACACACGCAAAATGTTCTGTAGCAACGTTAATTAATACAAAGGGGATGTTTATGACTTCATTGTCTAATTCACAGAGCAGAAGGGCTGCTGGGACACTCTCGGAGCAGGGAGCGTGGGTGGTTGCCTTGTCCCAGCTGCCCGAGCCTTGTTGGATGGCAATAGAGTCAGCATTAGCAAGGTAATTATCATCCTGCTTTATTGTGGAGGAAGTTATTTCCCATCATCTTCAGTTAAGCAACACACACAGGGGCTAGCAGGGTGAGAAGCTGCTCTGTTGTCAGGAAGCGACATAAATGCTCCTGTGAGTTAAAATCATTTATTCCTCAGAATAAGAAGAGCAACCCACTTAATATGCTCCATGGATAAAAGCATGCACTTTAGGCCAGGGATAATCAGCTTTCAAACAGGCAGACCTAAGACTGCTGTTGGGCAGCAAATCTGTGAGGAAGTAACTAAAAATCCACATCACCTCTGAGGCCAATCAACACAACAGCACAGGAAGTGCAGCCCCTGTGCCACATCCTACCCAAAGAGTTCCCAGCTCCATTTGCAACAGGACACAAGGTTATTGCTGGAGCAAGGCCAGGCCCTGATCCACTCCCACCAACCAACACTCCTGCAGACCAGCAACCTTCTGGAGTCCTCAATGCCAGGTAAAACCAATCCCACTGGAAGCACCATTAAAGTCTCATCACAGAAGACTCATCTCCACTATGAATTGTACTGCTGTCAGAAATTTAAATGCAGCACTGGTTGTTTTGCCTTCTTTTCTTTTAACAAATGAAGGCAGGCTCACCTACTAGAATTTATTAACAACAGCTCTGCTTTATGTTGATACCTACCAGGCACACTTAGGACAGCAGTAGGATATGCTGCATTAAACTATTAGGAAGAATAAAGAGATGCATTTTGTGTTTCACATTTGCTTCCAGTCAAATTGCTAAATAAGTAATGTCAGCCTGCTCTCTTAAAAAAATTACCAACACAGATGCTATCATGGTTGCCCAATCTCAAAACTCACGTCATATATTTGTTTTTTGTGACAAATATTTAAAATTTAAATATTTTAAAGTCCTTTCCCCACTCCATAGCATTTCAAAGGCCAAACAGTTTTAAATAACAGAAGTGATATCTGCTAGCCAAGATTTAGAAGTGTTCTACTCTGAGGTTCTGATACAACTTCTTCGCCAGGCAAGAGGTAGAAAAATCTTTTTAATGAAAGAAGGAGAAAAACCAAGCCAACCCAAAGTCCCAAAACCAGTCCAACTCAATCCGGTTTTGGGACCTACACATCATGAAGATGTCTCTCAGGAGACTACACTATCTCTACCAGGAGCCATGGGTGAAAAGGCCCACTGAAGGGCACAGCTTTACAGAGATGACAAGCCTCTCAAGCCCGTCAGCATAACAACTAAATTATCACTGCACAGTTCTTGCTTTGCTGGCTGTCTTGGAGGTAAAAAGAAATAATGGCCTCCAAAGTTAAATGCTCAAATCATTTCACTGCTTATCCAAGCAGGATCAGATGCATGCAAAGCAAAGACAAAATAATATTTTGCATTTCCAGAAGAGAGAACACAGTATATGATATCTATGCCAACTTTAATATCCCATTCACGTGAAATGCAAAAGCAGGCATATTTTCAAGTGCTCCCATTAATATCCCTAAATAAACTATGTAATCTACAAGAGTCTGTACTATACTTGAAGTCTGAACTTTCAGCAACCAACCAACTGCAATTCTATGTACAGTCCAGTGAAATCTGCGCATGGGATGAACTCTTGGGGAAAGGAGATTTAAGTTCTCAGGAGTTCCTCACTGTGATGAAGTCAGATGTGCCATCCCGTTACCAGCTCTGGCCAAGTCAAATTGTTTACAAAACACACTACAGAATTCCTCTAGACAATTGAAATTAAGCAATTAGACCAACTTCTAATTACCAGCTTTTAAGGCCATACTCCGGTCATAATTACTTCCACGTTGTTTCTGTAGGATACTGAAGAAACATTGTGCTCAAGAACATAGAAGTGTCAAAAGGTCCAGTAACCAAATCACTGCTAAGTAGCAAATAATTTTTCTTATCAATTTAGGAAATAAGGATTTGAGAAATAAATTGCCATGGAAGTTTCTGAGCTCCAAAATCTTCCATAATGTATGCATTAACTTAGTTTTGAGGCATTTAAAAAATCTGGATCTTGAAATTACAGAAATATGCTTACAGACCAATTAACATATAGCATGGCAGGTTATGGGTAAAGATTTTCAAGCCATGTCCAGGAAGATGGCATTACATTTGCTCTTTATAAAACCAAAGAATTTTCCAACAACTGTATTACAGAATATTGCTTAAAGTCCAGTTTCCTATCGTTTCAACAAGGGAATTCTTTCTTCAGTATACAACAAGCTATTACACATTTTTTTCTTCAGAAGGAAAAAACTTCTGCTACTGGAACAATCAGGTTGCAATGTTCCCATGCCAGAACCTTTTTGCCTTTCCTGCTTTTCTCCACAGACTGACTAAATCCACCCACTTCACTATTTATTTCAGCCATCACACAAAGCCCATAAAACAGGGGCAATCCAGTCTCAAGGAAATAACAGATATGTGCGAGCAAGATCATCCTCCTACTCAGAAAAGAGGAGACATTCCTTAGCAGATATGGTATTGTAAAGATTTTCCTTTAAGGAGCTCAGTAACTGCATGGGTCTACTTATGAAGTACTAAACAGAGGTTTTCTTGGAGAGGCATATGGTGACAGCATCTTATGTCTAGCCTAAGCCTGGGTTCCCAGACTTTGGTCATTCCCACTGCTACTGGCAATGACAGCAGCTGATCACAGACAAGCTGAGGATTTAGCTGGCTGCTTGGGTAACATTCCAATACCACAGACTGAAGTCTCTTGTCTAGGCTACAGGAAAAAAAAGAAAGACAAAAAAAGCAGCTAGGAAGGAACTGATTAGTCACAGAACTGTTGAACTAGTGTCTGTATTATGCAACACAGCTTTGCATGTGTGAACAGCAAAAGGAAATGAATACCTCAAGATATGGGACTGATTATTCCAAAAAGAGAAATCTTGAAAGTATTAAGTTCAAGATCTTAGTACCTAGAACTTTGTGAAAAACATTTCAAATAGGAGTGATCTGTTTTCTATGCAGGTTAAATGTTAAAAACTGGAAGCCATTTCAAATATTTTGTGTTATTTTTTCTTGGACAGACTCTCCCTTTTCTGTCATCTGTTGTATTTATACTGTGTATATCAATTATTGCCAAAAAGCCAGACTAACAGAAAACCAGAATAAAGCTACACTAAACTAGTTATTTCAAACATGGGCCAAGTATCATGTAATACTATGGACATCCAGGTTGAAAGCATTCAAAACCAACACACACACATACCAATTGTAATACAGAAGACATGGCTTTAAGAGTTAATTTAAGGACTAATACACCCTTGGGGAAAGGGAGAGAGCAGAGACCACTAACAGAGTGCAGTGTGCTTCAGGTTGAAAGGGCTGTCTTACCTTTTTTCTTTGGGGAAGAGGAAATCAATGAAGTGTCTCAGGCATTAAGTCAGAACAAGGTTTTAAAGCTTTTCCTGAGCTAGCTAGAACTCAGTACGCTCCAGTGGCCTGTGTGCTATGTGTACTTTTAGAAATGAACTCTCTTTTCAGTTTGCTCATAATATACTTTGAGGTAAAATTCAAAAATTTAAACTTACCATTCCCAGACTCTTAAACTCTTGTCATCAGATGTACTCACAAACCTTCTATTTTCATCTACAAACACAATGGTGTTGACAGCTCCCAAATGCCTATCGTATTCCTGCACAATCTCACCACTTCGAATATCCCACTACAATTAAAAGAGCCAGAATAAGAACCTGTTTTCTATTAAATACCAGTATTTTTAGAGAAATAAATATTGAGTAGACATACCTGCACAATTTTCTTATCTGACATCCCTGCAACAAAGAGATTTTGTTTATCTTCATCAGGGTTGAATTTGACACAATAAGGAACCTTCCTATTGGTGAATCTTGAAATACATTGCCCTGCAACAGAAAACCCATTTATAATGTTATCAGGTTGGAAGTGCTATGGGCTGATAGGTTGTTTGCAGATACAGAAAAAAAGCACTTTACTAAGAGCAGACAACACTTATTTTAAAGTCCATGAGAGAATCAGAGGGCATAATTTGCCCTGCTCTTTGATTAGATCTTCTTTCACATTTGTGTGCATGCACCTGCATAAACATGCACACACACAAACTGTTCTTTATGTTTACTACAGCTTCCCAACCAGTAGAACTGCTCAGTACCTGTATGCCATCAGAATATAACAAGAACATAAGGACAGGTTCAGGATGATAGCTTTGCAAAACATCAGTTCCTTAGGATCAGAGGTCTTCTCAACAAGAGATACAAACTTGGGCAAGAACTCAAGACTAACCTTAGAAAAGGGTAACAGTAAGCCAACTGCAAAATAAAGCCTTGATGTCCCCTCTTAGCTTCAGCCACAAATACCCTGATTATACGTTATCCATAGCTTACAGGAGCCATGTTAATCCAAAAGCTCTGTCTAAATAACTGAGTTCAGACTCAAGTTCAGACTCAACACTGGAGAATCAGACTTACACTTTTCTGGCTATCACCTGTAAAAAATTAGTGCCACAGCTAACCCAGAAAGCTAACAACTCTTTCAAACACGGGAACTTCCTGTCTTAGGAAGAGACCAAGGTTTAAAAGAATACTGACAAAATCTATCCTGTATTTTTTTTTAACTGAACAAACTATTTGTAGCAGACTGTTACAGAGCATCTCCCAGGCATGAGAGCATCAGACCTGCCCCTCAACTCTCTAGACCAGCAACTCAGCTATCACTACCTCTTCTAATTTGGAGTGCTCTTCAAGTTCAGGTTAAGCAAAAGACCAAGTGAGATAATTTTTCTAAATTAAGCATATTTAGGTAAAGAGTAATTTTATGCCTGTAAATGTAAATATGCAATTAAATGATTTGGCAAGATGTCTTTTTGTTGAAAATTGTTCTAGCACTACAAATAACTGTCAAACTTCTCAGACAAAAAGGTATATGAAAATACAGGTAGTGTCAATTGAAGATAACAACATTACAGATAACAACAAAACATATGTGAAAAACAACTAATTATCCTGCAATGAAAGCCTAAACAGTGAACTACAAGACAATATGAAGGACAACTGGAAACAATCTAAATGCTAAGACATCTTTATAGCCACTATTAATTAAAAACAGTGCCAAATGACAGCACCTACAAAAACAAGCCTACCTGTTTCAGTGTCCCAGAGTTTTAGATAGCGGTCATATGCAGCACTAAGGAACTGAGTGCCTGCATTGTTAAAGCAGATGTCTCGAACAGCTTTACTGTGTCCTACAAAATAGAAAAAATGCAATGGTAAGCTTCCATCCATTTATACTTAGAACTAATGTGTTGGGCTTTTAAAAAAAAACCCCAAGCCATATTACTCCAGTTAAATGCTCTAACAATGGAAAGAGAAAAAGAAAATCACTTATTGAAGTTCGTAATGAGAACTTGTAAAGAATAATTCAAGTGAGAAAGAAAAAGTAACTCCTAAACAATGATGAGAATAAAACCCCATAACACCCCCACACCTCTAAGACACTGGAGAGAGAAACAAAAGCATTACACAAACCCACTTGATAAACAAGTATAAACTTGTATAAATTGATACACAAGCAGAACTTCAGAAGAAATTTAAAACACTCTAATGAATGGCAACATCTAATGAAAAAGAGGAGAGACAAACACTACATGAGACTAATTTAATGGAAAAGCATTTAAAATTACAAAACAGGCACAAAATATGAGAGATATTAGATCAGAAAACCAAGAATGATTTCATCTGATGTTAATGTTGCTACCTCTCAGCCTCAATACATTTATCTGACCACCACAGACTTGCAGTTCTTTTTAGTTTAAATATTGACACAGTAATTGAAATATAGCAAAATGGCAGCCAAATCTGGTTGATAATAAGAACCTTTTCAGAAAAACAGTCACACTGTTCAGAGAGAGCAGTCTATTGAGAGAGAACTTTTTTGAGCCATCATCTTTGCCACACTGCTATCATCAGAAATAATAAATGAAAAAAGACTTCTCTCTTGTTACTCAACATATATTCACTCAGTGTTCTAGAAATGTTCCTATTTCAATAGGAGAATCAGCTACTTTAGTTCTGCATTCAAGGCTGCTAAGAAGTTTGAATTTCTCTCTCTCAGCTATCTGCTTTAAAAAGCACCTGTTACATGAACACAGACCACACCTGAACCTAAAAAAGATTTCCCATGCTTTTGCACTAAAAACTCAGCACAGATGGAATGACCTATTTAAGGAGGGATCAGACCATGAGACACTCTCACTGGTTAAATACAGAGGGTTGCTGTTTTCAACATGAAGATGGGGCAATTTCATGTCAAAATTTTGCCTTTGAAAAGGAGTCTTGCATAAAGTACTGATGACTGTAGTACACTAATGTTTTGTTTTAAGGGTTGTAAGGTGTTACACATCAACATTAAATTGCTTGGAATAATGACAAAGTTCTTAATGAAACATACATCTTTTTCAGTTCTTACTGCCAAGGTTATTCCGAACTTTCACTTGGATGTGCACAAATGCTCTCTATGACAAATGAATAAGCTAACGTAAATCATATTCTTCAAGGAAATTGTTCTAGACATAAATGAGTTTCAAAAAAGACTATTACCAATAAATGTTCGTAGACATCTTCGATCACCATATACTTCCCATAGCTAGGAAAAAAGGATGGGGGAAAAGATGTCAATTGTTAAATGATAGTGATATTGAAATTTAGTGCAAACATATATGGCAACATCTTTTAAGAAATTAATAACAAACATATATCATCTACTGATCAATCACAATCTATCCAGAAATTCACTAGAACGCTGTCATCTTCCTGCTAACAAAATCCCCTCAGAATAACTAAAACTCCCATATCATATACCAACTTTACGACTTAAGGTTTTGCTACTAAAAAAACCCCCAAAACATCAGCTTTCTGTTGATATATGCTGGACTGAAGTGAGACTAGTTCACACCACAACTGCTTCAGTAAAAGTCTTCAGCAGAGACCTATTGTTAGTTGTAAAACTAGGCTTCACAGCAAATGAATTAATATAACAACAAAGGCAATAATGTGAGAAACTTGTGACTTTCTAAATGCTATTAAAAATGACTAATACTGCTCTAACAGCCTCAGTCGTGTGTAATATTTCTATTTCTATCTTTGTTCTAATGAATTTGTAATTTAAAACTTAAGTGAGAAAAATAAAAGCAACACAGACAAAAGGCATTTGGTAGAAGTACCAAACGTTTACGTATCCTAAAATGTGCTGTCTGTATTCCAGGATGGTGTAAAATGTAAACATGAAAACAGAAAAATAACTCACCTTAATTTTGCAATCCATAGAGCAAGACAAGAGTATATGCCCAGACAGAGGAAACAATCTGACTGCACTGACACCCTGTAAATAAGAACATAAGTTAGTAGGTAAGTTGATCATCTAGATGTTTCCTCAGTTCGTTTACCCTCTTTTCCAAGCAAAAAGCTGAAGTTTATCTTCATAAAATTTAAAGATACTGTATCTTTAAAAGAAACAACATGACTACATTCCATTTTAGAAACAGTGATGTGTTTTGAAGAAATGTTACTGGAAAAAAAGCTGATTAATTTTTATGGCTGTATATATAACCTCCTTCAACATCCACACCATTACTGTGGCAAACACAGCAAACAAGTACAAACTGGGAGTTGGGGAACTGTCTGTGCATAACAAGCCTTTTCAGATAGGGCAGGTATGGAATTAAAAAAAAAAAAATTTGGCCAGCTCAATTTCTTACATATATTACCAGTGCCTTCTACCCACTGAGCTCAGATTTCCTGGGCACAGCATCTTCACAACTGTCTGTATTCCAGATACTCCTTTCTGGGAAGTTCAAAGAACCTCCAAGTATTCGTGGTTTTAATGTCCCTCCTTTCCATTTCATGGTGATTACTATATTCATATGCCATCCAGTTCCTCCCTCCCACCCCTGGTTGGAGCTGGGTACTTTTGTCTACTTATATCCCCCAGTTCTTCTAAATTTGTCAGTCTATTTTTCTTTTGCCTTTCTCATCGATATTATAATTCATCTTGAAGGAAAAAGCCATTTTTCACATTAGGCTGTTGTAACAGGATAATAGGCAGAGGAGGGACTAGAGCTTTGGGGAGATGTCATTCTGGAAAGCCCTGATAGCTGCAGTTATAAGATAGTTGATGCAGCAATCATTTAAGAAGAGCTCAGTGACTCAACTAAAAAAAAAAGGGTAAAAGCTAAAAACATTCCCTTGTCCTCCTTTCTTCCATCTTCCAAATATTATTAAGATGATGTCCATTGCAGTGCAGCATATTCCCCCTCAAGCAGAACTTAAAATTAGTGGCAAAAGAAGCAGCAGATTGAGTATATGCTATACAACCCTGAGCAGTGAAACACCTTTCTAATACCAGAAATGTGTATAGGGTTTTGGTATCTGGCACAAGAAGAAACTGTGGGTGTTAAGCGGCATCAAAGAAAACTCTTACCAAGACACACCTCTCAAAGGTATTAGCTATATCTGGGAGACCTGTAATGCTGATGTACCATAATCACAAAACCTATGTAACTTTACCTAAGTTTGATACGAAGTAGTCTTTAAGTACTCTTACTACAAAAAACCCTCAAACCCCAAACACTCTCAGGAATCTCTAGAATTAGCTTTATTGTTATGCACATTGTAGTTTAGGACATAAAAAATGCCCCAGAAGTCACTGAATAATACTTTTCCCTTTAAGGTAGGTCAGGAAGTCACTATGTTAACACAAAAGCATATGCAGTTAGACAACTGCAACTGAGCAGGCAAACACATGTGTGAGCATGTAATTCAACTAATTACATGCAGAGTATGGTAAAGAAGAAAATACTCTTTCCTACTACTGATTCTTCAGTTTCATAGAAACTACTAGCCTCAGACAGAAAATTAAATGGGTTGTTACGCTGTACAGTCACAAACATTCCTACCTTTGTATGCCCAGACCACACATGGATTTGTTTCTTTGGAAGATAGCACTTCTCAGGTGGTACTGTAGAACGGAGATTAACTCCAACATCTTGAGGGACATGAAGATAAGATCGCCCCTGATAGTCATACATTTCTTTAACTGAAAAGGTAAACACAGAATTCTAAGAATCCATATTTTTAAGAGGTTATTATCTTTGAAAGGCTCAACAACTCACACAATTATGGTTTTCTCAACACAGCTGCCCTGCTGTGGAGGGAGAGGTATAGAGAAAGAGAGAAGGGGTATAGGAAAAAACAGCTTCTTCATAAAGATGTGGAATCTTAATTTACATCAGTTAAACTCAAATTAAGTCATTTCAGCAAAGTCTGCTTGGAATCTTACAATCCAAACATTAACATAATCTTTCTCCTATCCATTTTACTCATCATGAAACAGCAAGAGAGTTCCCCTGACCAAAACCACTTTGTTTACACTAACACTACATAGATTAAACTGTGCAACTCTAACCCTGACATTTGCTTGCAACTCACATTCTGACCAGCTCTGTGCTGTGTCAGTCACGTCAACAGAATTACAAATCAAGGAAAAAAAGGATTCATTTGGCCAGCATGAAGCAATATTGGTCAGCAGCAGCCAACAGCTGCTCTTTAATTAGACTGAGGAAGTGATTGGACAGTCAGAAACACAGGGATGCATTGTGCATGAAAATAGATTATTTCAGAGTAGCCCTATGTTGGGTAGCCATGACAATAAACTGTGCAGTGATTAAATTAATTTCTCAGTTTCTGGAATGTTGTCATGGCAGTTTTAATTGTACTCTTGCAAGCTTCATGCTTACACACATGTTCAAAATGGAGTATTTCTGGAACGTTTGCATGTGAGACGACCACAGTTTATAAGGCAAGGTCCTTCACTGCAAAATTGCAGGTAGAGAGCATGGAAAACTTGGATACAAAATAAGTAGTCCATAGGAGGCTCAGTGGCTAAAATTTCCTGTTTGTTATGCTTACTGCTGTTCAATAAATACCATCATGATCTACTATACATAAACAAAAGAACGTTCTAATGTCAGCAACGCTTATCTCACAGCCACCACTTTTTCCTCAAAACACATCAGAAAGGATGTTCACAGCTCGTGTGAGCCTGGCTGTAGAAACTGGTATACAAAGAGAGACCCTGTCTGCCAAACTATCTGCACCAAGCAGTGTAGCACAGGGCTGTTCTGTATGCAGACAGCTGAAGCAACAGTTTAAAATAATTACTGAATTTTACTTAATTACCAAACCTTTTTCTATGAAGGTACTACATACTACAGGTTTCTGTAGGGTAATTAATTGATACACAATTATTCATAGTATGATGGCAAGAACATTTACATTAAAAATTGAGGAATTGTAAAGTCCAAGAGATTTTCTAAATTGTTCATAAACCATAACTCAGAGCACTACCTGCTGATGAAAATACTGACAGATAAAACTACAGTAATGCTGAAGCTGAAACTAAGCCAAACTCATAACTTTGATATGTTTGCTCTGTGAAACAGGAAATGGATACATGCATCTAGTAACATTAAAAATAAATAAATCAAACCAGTACCCTGAAAAATGACATTTCCACACTGCTCCTCACAGTATGAAGTGGAATTAGTCCAAGTTTATCTCTTTTCCCCCTGTCCTTTATGCTTTTGCCAGTGAGTGCTGTTATCTCCAATACAGAAACATCAAGGTGCTGAGGCTGTCTGCCATCCTTACTAATTAACACAGCAGGCAAGAAAACACAGTGAGCTAGAAAATGAGAACAGCCAGGAAGATGCCATTACCATGTAATATAGTCTTCTCCTCTCCAGGTTTATCATCTTCCAGTTTTCCTCTCTTCTGCCTCTTAGCTGTTATTTCATCCAATTCCTTCTGCTCTTCCTAGAAAAAAAATAAAACATGGTCTCTTAAAAAGTCAGCTTTCAGAATAACATATCCAGAACTGTATTATTGTTTACTCACTATTAAGAACACATTTATTTGCTAAATGAGATTAGAAATATTTTTAAGCATCAATAAAGAGAATACCACAATCAAAACCATAAAGGCTGAGAGAGCTACGTACACTGAAAAGAACTATTATCTTTTTATTCACAGACTAAAGCTAAGCACTGACTGGATAAGAAGGATATCTGTTGGTTGGATGGTCCAGGGTGTGTGATATTGTGGGTTTTCATTTGCCAGTTTCTTTCAAAAAAGTTTTACTTTCACCTTTTTTTCCGAGCTGTTTCTTTTAATCTGACGCTACACGCAGATTGAATTAATTTTATTTCCAAAAAGTGTTCCAAATAATTGAATGCAGAATATCTGGAACATCTTATTTGGACATATTACCTAAAATGTTTCTATTACCCCAAAGCATAGCATGGATCTTTTGTTTGGACAAGCACTAGTGCAGCTGGATCTGTTGAAACCACTGCCATGTACTGACAATTTGTATCCATTTTGTTAAAGCAGTACTTACTTCAGATGGTTTGGCTACTTCTTTTTCATCAACATACTTTGCCCATGGTCCCAGAAAACCATCAATATTAGATGCATCATTCTCCTTGAATTTCTTCCTTTTTTCAATTTTCCTCTGTCCTGTCTCAAACACTGTTAAACCTGAAGAAGGAAACAATACACTGACTAACTGCTAACACAGAATACATCAGAGGTTGCACCATAGTCAGTTTAAAATAAAAAGCCACCATCACAGCTTCTTTGAATATAAAAGACAACATGGAAAAAGTATTTGAGTAAAATTGGCCAAAACATTGCTTTCTTTTCCAGCTATGAACACTGCTAACTATGCACAGTAACAGAGTAACCATTTTAACTGTGTATCCTTGCTTGTTAGAATATTTAACCATGCATGTACCATACATTTTTAACAGCAAGCCTGCAGACTGTATGAATACATCAATTTTCATGCTTTAAACAGTGTAGTTTTTGAAAGTAAAGTCTTCTGATCCCTCTGAACCCTCTTGGTTTGAAAAAACACCAGCCCCAAAACAGAAATAAGAAAAGTGTCCCAAAACCCCAGCCACAATTGTGTATTTTAATTTAGAAAAAATCATAGAATTATAGAATGGTTTGGGTTGAAAGTGACCTTTAAAGGTCACCTACTCCAACCACCTTGCAATAAGCAGCAACATCTTCCACTATATCAGGTTGCTCAGAGTCCTGTCTAACCTGAACTTTTCCAGGGATGGGGCACCCACTACCTGTCTGGGAAACTTATTCTAGTATTTCACCAACCACATTGTAAAAAAAGTCTTCCTTATAACTTAGTCTGAATCTATCCTTTCTTAGCTTAAAATCATTACCCTGGTCCTATTGCTACAGGCCCTCTTAAAAAGTCTGTCACTATTGACAGTCATCTCTCTCCAACCACTATCTTGTTCTTCCATAGAAATACTAGATTTTCACAAATACTGCACCCTCAGAATTTCATGTGCCAAACATCATTGTCATACAACATAGATATGGGAGGAAAAAAGCTCTAGGTAACTATTTTAACATATTTTAAGTTTTTCAAGCTTGTATACACAATTATGTTCAATTTTCAAACAATGTTTTTCTGGAGCAGCAGAAATACTCATCTAAGAGTAAAAGAGACAAAAGAAGCCTAATACAAATAAGGGGAAAATAGGCAATGTAAAAAGTTAAGTAGTGATCAGAAGGAATTGCACATTAATCAAGGGTTTTCTTTTAAAATGAAGTACAAATTACGTTAAGAAAAGTTGTTAAATTTTTTTTTTAAATGGCTTAATCTTAGTAATTTTCTTTTCTGGAAGGAAGGATTGAAATAAGCTTGGATATATTCTGAGGAAGAGGACACAGAAATAAAGATCCTTTGTATACCCATGTGAACAGGATATTTGAAAAAGACATGCAAGGGAAAGCATAACCATGATGTTAACACAGGTACAGTTTTCCAATGCCAACAAGTCCCTTTGAGTGTTAAATATCATGTATCAAAGTATTAATTACAAACCCCATGCCTCTGGTAGTCAATCCTCCCAGTGGCATGCCACGCTGCTACCATTTGGCAACCTTCCAGTGGTTTTTCTTTTCCAAATAGCCCAAAGAGCTTAACTTTGCTAAGCAGAGATAGCATGCAGCTCCCAACAGGAGTACCAGAGGTAGCACACAGTTTGCTCCTGAGGAGCAGTTATGGTGATTAGCTCAACACACAGGTATCCTAATGCAGACACATGACAACGTTAGCTAAGACAGAATTTAAGAGGACCAAAAAGCTGTTTCAAATCATAGAGATAAACTGTATTCAAGCAATGGCACATTGCAAATCCTATTCTGAAATTTGTCATGACAACTTGAAACATTTGCTACTTTCAAGAAAACAAAATACTCCAATATCTCTTTTCCCCCTCCACATCAAAACTGCAACACATCTTTATTGTGTTTTTTGACATAGGTAAGTCTCACATAACACCTTCCTTTGCTAATACCTATCCCATTTCTTAGTAAAGAAGAAATGAAAACAGTTAAGAGACGCAAATAATTTATACAAGATTCTGAATTAATTACCTTGATTTTTTTCAGCTTCTTCTACAGAACCAATATATTTGGTAGCAGCTTCAGGGTTATCTACAGAGGGATCTAATGCATAACCTGGAACAAGAGGAAAAAAGTACTGTTATTTCAAGTTATTTCAAGCTTTACTGTTTTGTACAGCTTTTACTACTCTGCCCCTCTGCAAATTCTTTCCTATTAACTCTGAATGAGCTGGGGATGAAGAAGGGTTGAAACTCTGGAATCCCATTAACTTTTCTCTTGGACTGAGTATGAAGATTACTATGAAGTAGTACCATGAGGCCCTTGAGTACACATTGCTATCAGAATATTTAAATTTGCACAACACAGAGAAACAAATAAATGTAATAGGCAACAGTTAACAACATAAGATACAAAGAGTGGGTAATCACAAGCAGCCAAGTCACAGAAACTGGTGGGAAGGGACCCCAGGATGCCCCTGCTCCAAGCGAGGTCAATGATGAATTCAGGCCAGTTTGTTGCAATGGAAACATTAGATTTTGAAATACCATAGCAACCTCTTGTAGGAACATGGTATAAGGAAAAGACTAGCTCAAAATCTTATGTCAGAGACACAGGATGTTAAATGGATGCTGCTTTAGTGCAGGGCACTGCTCCTTGGTTTGCAAAGCCACTAAGTCACGTGGAAACCAGCCAGTGGCTGCTGCATACACAGAGCCCTCAGGCTTCAGGAGCAGCCTTCTGCTCTGTTCACTACTTCTGCTGGGTCAAAGACAGTGCTACTCATCTTTGGCAGTCCTGGGGTGGCAACAGCTGGAAGGCAGAGGACAGAGGTGGGGGGAAAAAATAAATCAAATAATGTTTTCTAGAGCTTCGTGTGTATTCTGTCTCCCACAGCAAAAATTACTCAATCCTCCTCCTGCCAGAACTGGGAAAGCTTCAACCTGAAAGGAGTTGCTTTAACTAATGTAGGGGCAGTCATGGTCTATAATTTTTAAAATAATTAACTATTCACATCTTCATTTCCTGACAACAGCTATTGAGCCTCAATAAAAACAAAACAACCCAAACCACAACAAAATCTGCTGCATTTACTCCCATAAATAATTTAGAAAATGAACCAGCGTTTCACAGCTATTCAGGATATTTACAATTTTAATACATATATCCAACTCCTTTTCTCCATTTCTCCTGAAGTGGATAGCATGATCTTATAAGATAAACAAATAAATTCATTTGGTTTCCAAGGAAGAGGTGGTACACTGAACACTTACTGACCACCATGGCTTTTTTTTTGGGAAAGACTGCACCCTGGTGGACATAACACCTTATTAAATATTAAAGTGACAAAATGTCTCTTGAGGACTCAATGAGAATTTCTCTGTATCAAGGATGGAAAAAAAAAAGAGAAAGAAAGATATTGAACTATCAGTAAAAGTAATCACACACACATAATGAAGTAAATCCTAGAGCATACAATCCAATTCCTGTATTTTTGATTCACAGAGACAATCATGAGCAGGGGGAGATTATCCAGTCCATTCTGGAGAACAATGGCTCATAAAGGCACATACAAATGCATACAAGTTGAGTAGCTATCAACATCATTTCCACGGCCAAAGGAGATTGTCTGCCGAACGTTTTTCAGAAAGACTACTCTCCTAGAACATGGTCCAATCAATTTCTCTTTAGATGCTGGGAAAAAAAATTAGTAGAAAAGCCATTCTAAGAACATAGCAGGTATTCCCATCCAAATAGAGCAATCCACCTGCTGACCAGCCCTGTAGTTTCCAACTTGGTAAGACTCAGCTGTGCAGAAATGTATGTCCAGATGATATAGAGAAATACATGCCACTGTCATCTTACAAAATATACATTCCCACTGTATCTAGGTTAAACAATAAAATAATTTATTCTAGACTCTTAGTACGATTTGCTTCTATGGACAACCAAACTGACCCAACACTGCAATCAGACTTCCCCTAATTTAGCTGCCTGCTTTTACTAAGCCACTATTTCAATGTGTTCTCTTCCAAGCTATAAGGTTTCTGTTAACAGTAGAGAGATATTACTTTGGATTTCTGTCAAAATCAATACAGTGGTTTACTTGTCCTCCAACTGTATTGACACCATCTCCGGGACTCTATTTGCTTGGTACTTGTAAAAGAGGGACAGTATTCCCATGAATAGGGCCCCTGGGCCAAGCACAGCTTCCCGTGGAAGTGGAGACTTCTTACAGTTGAGTTGAATTTGGTCCAGCATCATTCTCATAGAAAAGCTCTGAACAATTTCTACTTTCTAGTGGATATGTGAAAGGGAATATTTTCTTTCTGGCTGGGACTCCTAAACGCAGCTGCAAAAGACAGCTTGCTTTTATCCTACTCAGCTGGTATCCCACATAATGTGCCCTGACTTCTATGTCTCCTTCAGTTTTAGTTAGGAGGCAGATATTTCCCACAACATTTTAGCAATGAAAGATGCAATTCCACCTACATCCATAATTTCAGTGCACCTGAAAATGGTTGGTTAAATAATTAGACTTTGATGTGCATTCCAGAAAGACAGCTCATTAAAGCCTGTTTATGCTGTACTGTGCAGTGCAGCACACAGAGACCTAAGGTAGCTCAGGTATGAAGAAAAATACAGCTGTACTAACCCACTCTGCACTGGCATCTCTGTAGAATCAAAGTAATCAGAGAATAAAGTGCCTACAATTGTTAGCAGGTAATAGTGACTGTAGGTGTTGCATGTAACATGAGTAGATTAAAAAAACCAAACACACAAGTGTTATTTCCACATCAGTTATTTTAGGCTCTTAAAGTATCAATGTTAGTGATACATAATCCTGCTATAACCAAGTTACTGAGTACTCATAAAGAGCTTTGAGATTCATGGAGAGAAGACTATTTCTTATTAAAAGGGACATTAATATCTTGTGAAGAAGAGATTTAAAAATACCAAATATTGCATGAATGAAGCAGTCCACTTTTAGGATGATCACTGATGCTCAAATAGCTATGAAATGGCTAAAATATTCATGAACAGTTTGCATGCAGCATGTAAAAATTAATCTGTAATTCTGCTTCCAAAAATGTATATGTGCTCATATATTGACTTTTTAATCAATACTCAAAAGGGAATTTTCAAGAAAAAAGACTCCTTCAGCTGAGAGCACAGATACAGAAGAATAAACGTGTGCTGTAAGTTAGGACTTCCCAGTCGTTTTTGACATGCTCCAAGGAATACAACATTGTAAAAAATAATGCTAGATAACCATTTAAAATCATAATATGAAGGGGAATTTTATTTTCTAGAGAGACAACCTTCATTTGATAGTTGAAATTAAAATAAGAAGCCTGCCTTACATCAATGGAATCAAACTAGGGTAGATTACCTAGGACTGCAAGCTAAAACTGGTTACCAATTAGAAAAGTCAGACTCCCAAAGAGCAATTATTAATCACTTTCCATTAAACTGGGAGAGTACCTTTCACAAGATCATAAAATGCCTAATTGGACTATTTTTTTCAATGTCTTTTATGGATTATGTAATCAGCATACTCCTTTCAGGTAGCAATAAGGTCTCCCCACCAGGACTCCTTTTT
Source organism: Toxostoma redivivum (assembly GCA_013397375.1). Classification (NCBI taxonomy): domain Eukaryota; kingdom Metazoa; phylum Chordata; class Aves; order Passeriformes; family Mimidae; genus Toxostoma; species Toxostoma redivivum. The sequence continues at coordinate 2,127,282 of VXBI01010137.1, read as the reverse complement.
TCCAAGCCAAACAGTCCCAAGCTCTCTCAGTCACTGCAGATTTTCACCCTAATGTTGAAAACATCTCCAGCGCCTGTGACAACTTCACTTCCCCAAACTCCTGGAATAAAGGGAAACTTACTGAGATGGGTAGGTCTCATTAAAATTAAAAAGCAGATGGCACTGAGAAGGTTGAAAGAGTACTTTTTGATAAAATACCTGGGGTACTTAAAGAATACCTAAAGAAATATAATACTTAAAAAAATATTTAAAGAAAAATAAGCTATTTGCAATGACACACAATCTTTAGAAACTCATATCCTCAAGGAAAAGGTAGCACAGAAATCTGAAATCTCAGGGAACAGGGACAGTAATAATCACAGAATCCTATTTAAACTGAAGGCAGGAAAATGGGAAACCCAAGCACAAATGCAAAATGACAGAAGCTAAAAATAAAACACAGTAATATTGAAATATCTTGTTTTAAAATAATAAACTAACATAACTGGTAGGACAGTACTGATGTAATTGGATAGAATATATGCTTTACCAGGTAGAAGGAATACAGAAATAAGATGGTCAGCCAGTGGGGAAAAACGTGCTCTATGCCATAGAAAGCTTAAAGACAAATCAGATTAACAAGTTAATAGTGTTAATGAGCATTAAATGATCCTGTGGACTAAAACTCTAGATCTATGTAGTGGTGAGTACAGTTGCCAGAACTCCCAGAGTGACCATTAAGACAGAAAATGCAGTAACCATTAAATGATAACAGAGATGGTGCCAGGGAAAGAAACACTGTAATAATGACATATTTTAGTCATCTCCTTGTAGCAGACTGCACAAATCTCACACCAAGATGTGATGATTTTTACACCATGTACTTGTACCACTTAGGAGCCACGTTAGCGAGTCACATGAAAAAAAAAAGACAGTTGAGCAGTGCAGGAAACTTGATTTACTTGATTTTAAGATATTCTTTCTAAGGACACACATTTTAACAAAGGCCATAATGGGGTATAAAACTAACATTGTTGACAAAGTGAAGAAGATATAAAAACATTTGCAACAATGATTTCAATCTCAAACCAGGAGGGTTATATTAAGAAAAGATTTTTAAAACGAACAGAAAGCGAGCACCAAAGGGTAAAGGCTTTTTCAAATGCAGGGGCACTTCAAAGACACCATGTAGGAGAAAAAAAACTAATGCCTGCCAGCTAATAAAAGACAACTTTAAAGCAACCAGAAGGAAGTAAGCACAGCTGAACAGTAAGTAAAGAGAAACTATTAGAAATAAGAAATTATTCTTCAAAGAGTTGAAGTTGCAACCAGATGTGGAAAATACAAAGACCAAACTCCAGCAGACAAAGTAAACACAACACTAAGGCAGGCTGCCCCCAAAAGCAAGGAAAACTTATAAGATATATAAACTAACACTTGTCCTTTGTCAAAATTGGCAGGAACAGAAAGTGTACCTGACAATGTGTAGGCCAACAGATGATCAAGGACTGAAAAGAGCATCTGTGAGGGTTGTATTAAACATATGTTGATTATGGATTATGATTATGGAGCTTGGGTAGACTCCTATGCCAGAACTTTCTTTATGGGCAACATGACACTGTATCTACCTCAAAGTGAAATGCCAGGAAACTAGAGTCAAAGAAGTTGTAACAAAACACCAGGATCAGTGGCAGTCACCCAAGATATCGAAAGTCAAATCACAGTGCAGATACTCTCACCTAATATCACCAGAATATGACAGAAAAGGAATGTATCAAATACAATGCTGTCTTTCAAAAGTCGTTTCAGAGGAGATATGGAGATCAACCTACCAGATATTTGTACAGTTAGAAGATTAAAGGAGTAGAAACTACAATAAAGAAAGGGAGTATGCAATCGGATGAGCATCATATATTGCAGGAGAGCAGACACCACAGTTTCCTCTACAGGTAAATTACAATGACAAAACTCCAGAATATTTCTGAGGTGACAATCCTGCGATTGAGCAAAGCTTAGCTGATCTTGGATACCTTTACTAACCAAGTTAGACTGATTACAGGGTGCCTCAAAGACACTTCAAAAAATCTACAGGTCCTTACATGGTCAATTGATGAAAAGTTATTAAAACACTGTCAAGAAAAAACAGTTGGTTTGCACAGCACAGGAAAGTTGCTGGTGGATTCATGCTCAGGCCCATGACATTCAACATACTGATAAATGATCTGGAAAAATGGAGCAAGTAGCTTTGAGCAAGTTACTCACAGAACAAATTCACTGTGAGATTAACATGTAGCCAGTGTGCACAGCTTTGCTCTCCATCTTAGGAGCAATATAGTGGAACTAAAAGAGAAACAGAAGAGAGACAGGGACAGCCATAGGCATGAAAAGGCTGCAACTTAGGAAGAAGAAAATCGATCAGATCTATCCAGGTGGAAAAAAAAATGAGACTGAGAAGAAGCTATGGCCAAGATCTATAAAGTAAGAAATCACACAGAAATGGGGAATAAGAAATGATTGCTCATTTTGTTTTCTAGCATAAGAGACTAGGGAATATGAAGCCAAACTAGAAAGCTGTTAAGTTCCCCAAGTTGGAAACAGAGATACTACCTCACACAAGGAGTTGCTAAGCTGCAGAGCTGCCTGAAAGAGGTTACTGTACAAAGAAAAATTATATGGGTTCAAGAAGCAGCTGGAAAAGTTTGTCAAAAAGAAACAGAAAACCCCCAACAAATTGTCTGAAAATTAATAAATATATAAGCATGGCCCTTGGTTGACAGACTGCGTATTAAAAAGAAGTATTCAGATGTATCACTATTTTCTTGCTTCCTCCTTCTACTCCTCACTAGATGCCCATTGCTGGCCTCTTGTCTAATAGAATAAAGGGCTGGAAGGACCTTCAGTCAGTGACAGTATGGAGATTCTCAGCTACCCAAGCATCACAAGAAAAATGTACCTTTGAGAGTAAATATTTACTGCATAAGAAGTAGATAAGTAAGACTAGTTGCCAAAAAATACTTGGATTTTGTTCGTGATTAATATACAAGTTATGACTCAGTCTTGAAAAAGATATATTGCTTGGGTTTATGCCTATCAATTTTAGTTGCATTTTTATACCTGGTGTTTTCTGAGAAGATATTTATTACATACTTCCAAATGGAAAAAGAGAACATTGAAAATGTTAATAGATAACTTCCTGACAACTTAAAGGAGTGCTGTTTTTAACAGATCTTCTACTGAGCCAGAATATCATGCTCACTTACTGCATCTTCTCAGTGCTGGTTTGTTCTTGCTGTTTAAATTGCCTGTATCTGAGCCTTTTCATAGTAGCATTGTCACTGTATCCAGATCATAATCTACTGAACATTTCTAGAAAGCTGAAAGATAGCTGCACAGTTGCCAGCGACGCAAGGTTTAAAAATACACTTTTATACACATTTTTAATACAGCTTTCAAGACAGTTGCAATAGAAGTAGTTTTGAGTAGACTCGCTAGCTTCATCTTTCTCCAAATGAAACTTTACAAATAAAAAAAATCTCTAACAAAACACTATATGCCTACAGGCACTTTTTCCCAGTATCTATTTTACACACAAAAATGTTACATACAATTTCAACCCAAAAAAAATGTTACATTTAATTTCACTGAAGAAAATCTAATCTGTCTATTCAGATCTTGAACAGAGGCTCCTACTTGTATTGTCTGTCAAGTTCTAATATCAAAATCACAGTCAAGTAAGTTAAAATTATGCTATGAAACTAGATATCCATTTCTTAATATTCCCATTTTGCTTTTATTCCGCATCCTAATAACTCAGTGAAAAGTACCTATTAGCTAAAACTATGTAAGAGAAAAACTGTCATTAATCTATTTCAATTTTTAACATTTAAAAGAAAGCTTCAAATTAAAGTCAAGTACAAAGAAAAATTGAGTGTGGGATAGTCTCTGGTGTTAGGTATTTTCTTCCACTGTAATACCTAGCTACCACAAATGTTAGCAACAAAGTCCCAATCTCATGCATCACAGAATGTAGTAACCGAATTCAGGCATGCATAAAGCCCTAATGAAATTAAGGATGCTTGTTTAGGAAGTTGATTTTTGAGGCAAAACAGTTTGCAAGAAGTAGTATTTTGAATATAAATACAAATAAAGGAAGACGCAAATCTGTTGTGCAAAACGTTCAGTGTTGTGACATTTTAAGTTAACACAGGAAGTATCAGATCTTGCCTAAAAAACTGAATTTCAAGCATATAAAGACTACTTCATCTGAACAAGCATTTGCAATCAAACTTAAAACAGAAATGAAAGCTTACAATGAAACACAGGAAAAAATTAACCATTGTTATAAGTAAACACACGGCAGCTTTGTTCTTCCAAATGTGTGCAAAAGAATGTTTAGAATCCACAGACTTTCCATATTTTTCCTATCTAAAAAAAAATACATCAATTTTTCTTACAATTCATAAAAAGTCTGCTTGAACCTCAAGCTTCCCTAAGACTTAAATGTTTTATTATTTTTCAAGTGCCACTTGAAAATGTTATTCAAGATAAGAATACACTGACCACCAACACAGTTCTTGGGGTCTGTCTTTGCTAAGACTATTTTAGTAATGCATTCCCATTCTCTGCAAATCTGATTGATTCCGTTTATATCAAGAGGCAACCACTGAAGAACCTGACAACTCAGTAAGGCTTCCTTATGGTTTTGAGGCAGAATCACATGAAACAATCTATTTGCATAACAGATCTACACTTTGTCATGTGAGAAGCATGAAATTTTGATTTGTGTTTTCTACACTTGATGCAACTAATGGAAGGATTAATTAAGAGGGGCTTTCTAGGAAATAATTCACTGGATTCCAGTTCAAAAGAGAATTACAAAATGAGTTTTCCCAAATAAATACTATGATCTCTATTCATATGGATTCTTATTCAAAAGCCTTTTCCCATTTTATTAATTCTGATAAAAAACAATTTACAGAAGTTACAGTCCTATTAACTGTTCTGTCAAGACCATCATAATTTGTCCAACTTGAATATGATAACGATGGAGGTGAATTCCACTGTTAGGGACTTACCATAGGTTGCAAATGTTCTCCTTTGTTGTTCAAACATGAAATCATTGATGTGAGCTGGTTCTGCATATCCAGAAAGCATGTTTCTAGGTGCAGCCATTTGCTGAGTCCTAAATGGGTTTTCTGGTCCAAACTTCATAAAAAATGTTAAAACAAGGTGGAGCAGAATTAGCAATTTGTTATTTTTGTGTATTTACTTTTTCAGAAAAAAAAAAACCACAGGAAAAAAAGAGACCAGTCTTTCAAAAATGGTAATGCAAAATCACTTCTTTGTGACTACTGAATAAGCTTCATCATCTGTTATTTCACACAGTAATCACACAGTTGTTCTAAACAGTTGATTTCAGGATTGAACTTTCTAGCCTGTATTACTGGCACAGAGCTCAGGTTGATATTGACTACTTGACTTGTTGGTGCTTGACAGAACCAACACATACCATCATTCAGTATGGGACCAGTGCAAGCATTCAGAAGACAACACCCAAGGTTGGCCACATTAGGTTTCCCTAGCTAAAACATTTACACACAGCAGCACTGAAGCAAGTTAAAAACAGTACTTTTGTTTGCACATGTCATGGCTTTGGTATGTTGCAAGCTCGCTATGAAAAGGCCAATTTATGTGGTTCCTCAAAAGGCTTTCTAAACATAAAGCATAACTAATGTAGAAATTTGAGAGTGATGCAGTATTTTTCTACCTAGAAGGCTACCCCTGGTTGAAGAGAAGACAAACTGTATAAAGAAGTTAAATATAGTAGAAAGTTAAATGCTTGAACAGCTATTTTTTCTTTCAGATAGCCTGTCAGTTATAACAAAATGTGAAGTGGTTCACATGGCACCAGGCAGTCTAAATTCAGTCTTAAAAGGTTTTTCACTATACAAATTTAGCATAGCTCAAGTTACTAAAATTCTTAATACTGATATGAAAAATTAAACTGAAAATACTTTGATTTTAATGCTAAATCCTCCTCTTAAAAGTCTTGTATCTGCAAGTCTTACAAATGTTAATTCTGCCCTAATGAGCACAATGAGTAAATAGCAAAAATGTGAAAATAGTAAACAACCACTTCAATGCAGTTCATGTTTAACTCAACATCTTTATAATGCTATTTTCCCAGTTTAATTTTAAATTTTTATAGCTATAATTCTGATAAACATTTGAAGACTCTTCTTAGAAGAGCTTTATGCAGAATATTAAAATTCAAGCACTAAAAATACCAACACACTTGTGTAGAATCTATTTTTTAGTTTGCTCAAACTATATTCCAAAATGCAGCAAGCATCCAAAGAAGTTGTCTTATAGTAAATTCACACAAAATTTATACAACCTTTGCCCTTTAAACCAAAGGCATTTCTGCTCTAAAAACCAACATGGTTTCTTACCTCAGGTGCAAACATGGTTTCATAAGTGGGATTGTACTGAACTTCCTTGATAGCAGGATCAAGGTGGACTCCTGTTTCCACGTCTTCCTGAAATAAAACAGGCATATTAATAACCCATTTTACACACAAAAAGATTTAAATATATGACATTACCTTCTTTCAGTCCAAAGTAGGGCTGTAGTTCAAGTTGACACTTGCAGCATTATGAAAGAGAAGAGCACCTTGGCCAAAGTTTCTATTTTTAAAAAATATTGATTGTAAAACCAATGTCAGGCGGTCACTGAGAAACTCATCTAAAATGCTTGAAGACTTTTGGATGGAAACAATTATTTATTTTTATTTAAGGATTTCATGCACACATTTTAAAAACAGCAGCAAGATTGAAGGAAAGCTTTTTTCTTAGGATGTTTGAAAACCAGACTTGTAAAGAAGAACCAACTAAAATGGTCATGAATTTAATATAAAAGTATGAAAACTAGAACTCTACAAAAGGTAAAAGGTAGAAATCACAAGTAACTATCCTGAAAGACAGTTACAAAGAAAAAAATTACATATCAACATTACATACAAACATTAACTATAACAATTATTATCCAATAATCCAATAATCCCTTATTTCCAAAAGGTACATTTTTATACTGAAAGGCATAAGTACAAGCTTTAGTACTTGAACACATTTGCAAGTCTGTTGTGACAAGAATTTGACAGATGAAGGGACAAGAAAGAGGGATTAACCGAAAGAGTAACTTCAAGCAACTCACAGGGAAAAATACAGAAGGGCACATGCAGCTGAAATAGAAGACAGAGAAGAAAGAAAATGGCTGATAAGGTGGCAGTGCCCAGAAAGACCTGGTTTCAGAGCTTTACAAAGGTTCTCTCACATCAACAGAACCCTTCCCCTCATCAAGACCCCAGTTAATGAAGGAGAATGTTATTTTGCAGAATTATTACTGTCATTGCTTCCTGTATCTTTATTCTAGAAAAACAGCAATTGAAAAGGACCCAGGATGTGCTAGTATACTGACAAAATCCCTAGTAATCATATTGAAAAAGCTATCCTAGCATCATTGCTTAGTCAGTGCTTACCTACAAGATCCCAAAGCATTTGTGACTTACAAAAGAAAGTGGCACAACAGAGGATCAAATTTTAGCAGTTGCTTCATTAATAGAAAATTATCTCAAATAAACTAAATCCTGCTTTATATTATAGTATCTTGAAAGAACAAAATGGCACATTCTTAACTTGTTTAATATTGTTAGCTATTCTCTGACATGCTATGCCCAGAAGCCTTTTTTCTCCCCAATTTAACAGCAGGTCAATTACAAATTTGCTCATGCATACAAGATTTAAAAGATTTTAAAACCTGATTTTCTAGAAAACAGAAAAGAAAAACAGTACCTAAAGATCTTTGGCTTGGTACCTGATTATATTTGATTAAAACTGCTCAAAGGAAAATAAAAGCATGTTAAAAAACTCAAAACAAAAACATGACATCAGCAATCCCATTAATTGTTTTTCTACTAAGGCCACTGTCTTAGTAGAATTGTTAAGCCCAACCAGAAAACTTTACTCTCACCACATTATCAATTATTTTAACAGGCAGGTCCAGCCACTGCACTGATCTTGCCTGAACTCTCATCACTACGAGTTCTCAGTCTGACCTCATTTCTCTCATCACACAACCTTTCCGTTTCACTGCGCTTGGATGTCAATAACTACAGGTACATTCCCAGCCCCGACTTTCATACACCATGAACTTGCCTGTAAACAGCACAGCAGGCCTAATCCTGTCATTCAGCAAAAACCCCACAAGTCCCCAGTTAGAACAGGAGCATACCAAAACCACTTCCTAACCTGTGTTACCTACAAACTTACACTTCCTTCCACTGCTCCAGTCATGAGGACATTTTCCACAGACAACATTCTCAAGTCAAATCATACAGCTTACTCTTCCAGCTACACTTCACATCTTGTTCACAAAACTCAAAATTTGAGAAAATAAAAATTAATATAATTGATAATAAGGCAAAATTTATCTGATCAATAGTTAGTGACATTTAAACAGTGATCAGCTTACTTGAAATTAGGACAGTTTTTTTCCTGCTCTTTAATCTGAAAAAGCAAAAAAATCAGGTTTGCAAAAATGCCAAGCATTTTTTAGTTCTGCTATTTTTCCTTCTCTTTTCTTCCTGTGAAGTTCTATTATATGTTGCTTGGTAATTGAGAAAAGAAACAGATTGTGCCATAAAAGCTGATCCTCTGCTGGAGGATTATAGCAATTCTGGTTCTACTTCGCTGCTGGTGGAACAGTGCTGAGTCACTCAAAAGCCACACAATATGTTCACTCCTAGACCACCACAGGCACATTCTTTCTGTGTGAAAACCACAGAGCCTTGAAATTGAAGCACATGTTATATTTATTAGAGCTATGCTCAAGACCTCCGGTCTTATTAATGTTTTTCATATATTAGGGCATCAAATAACAATCTCATAACAAGCTGCTGAAGCACATAATGGTTATCTTTTCATGACGTCATTTTGCTTTAAACTGTGTAATAATTTGAATGTGGTCCAACTACCCACTTTACTTTTTCAGTATTTTTAAAAAATTGAATCTTGATGGGAATATATATACTGACACAACATATTGCCAAATGTTAGTCCATGGCAAGAGTTCAAATTGCAGCAGACAAATTATCCTTTGGTCAGCATCTGGTAAGTGCCATTTTGTACAGTGCTACGAGACTCTAGCAGGTAGCAGAAACATCAAAAATATTAACCCAGCCCATATTTCACCAACTGCCAAGCTATCTGCATTGGAGTATTTTGATTGTGCCTTGATTATTTTTTTTTCATGATGAGAGAGAAGAACTCATTGGCAACCTCTGCACATGGTGAAGATCTCTGGGTACAACTGCACGCATTGCCAGAAGACCATTTCAGCAGAACTCATCTTTTTAGGACCCAGAAAGCAAGAAAAGGTAATACAGGTCTCATAACACTGTCCCTTTATGCTGGCAACAGTCTTAACTGCAAGCATTCCAGATGCATTTGCCATAGCTCTAGCTAACAGGGAAGGGATCACAGGAGCAGCAGTCTGGCAGAGCTGTGACTGAGATAAGGTAATCTAAGAGATCGCCTCTCTGCTGTGTTGTAGCTTTTCTTTAGGACTTTAGATAAATCATTCCTGTGACCAAAGGTGAGCAATCAATCATATAGCTTATGTGCCAAGTGTGACACAAGTGGCTCTGTGGGATGAGAGATGATCAGTAGTTAAGCTGAAAGAGGAGGGCATCTGTGATTTCAGTGAAGGGCAAAGTATTACCCTAGATCACTTCCACTCTGAAAGGCACTGGAAACATAAAAAGGGGGTCAAAAAGCTCTCAAACAGACATAGTGTTCCTCTGGAGATAGAGAAAAGTTCAGCTGTATGACTGGCAGAGAAGCAGCTGGTGTTTGCTGCAACTCAGAAATTGTATTAATATGGGCTTTACAGTATATCCTTAAAGGGCTGTACACCCCATATAACCTGGAACCAAATAATTGAGGTTTTAGGAAGTTATGTTTTACTGAATATCGCTATCTTGAAAAACATAACAGAAAGAAGCTGCAAACTTAGCTCTGTGCGTCACCTCTGCCTTTCTCAGCACTAGTAACAAGCATCCAGCTGAAATACAGAGGCTATACAGGGCATCATACATCGGGTAAGATACATGCTACTGAAAAATGTTCAAAAGAAAAGATAACATGATCGAAGGCCCAAAAAAATATGACCTGAAAAACTGAGCAACCTCATTCAGCACAAAAGAGATTCAGATTATACAACTTTGCAGAAATAAGGACAACCAAAATGCTCACTCCATAGATCCACTGAAGTTTGGTAGACAGGTTGAATGAATGTCTGTCCAGAGAGATGCAAGAATCACTGCTGATACAAGGCAAAAAGAGGCAGATGATGTCATTTCACCAAACTACCTACTGTGTTGGTTGTGTTGTTTTGGTTTTTTTTTTTAATAGATGTGATGTCTATTTACTTGCAATATCAGATTGCTTTACAGTTCAGAGATGGTTTGATGAGGAAAAAAATTCTTTTGATAGTTAAATGCTGTCCTTTTGCACCTTGTGTTTAACAAAGCACAATCACACTATTATAGGGGAACGGCACACAGGGCTGTACTCTGGAGTATTAGCATTGCCTAAGCAATCTATCTTGAGACAGAAAGAAGCTTTTGATGCTAAGTGAAGACAAGGGGGTGCTTCATTATAACTCCCCAGAGATCACTGAATGTCTGGTTCCTTCCAAGGCATGCTCCTTCAGTCCTACCATAAAGCTTGCCCACTTCAAAGCATAAGAAAGAGGACAGGAAATAGAAGGGATTTCAGGCTACAAATACAGTAATCAGATTAACTTTCCTCCTTAACAGGTTCCTTAAACATCCCACAGTCCTCTTTTACTTCAAAGAACTCCTACCCAAATGCCATAGAACAACAGTGTTACTTTCTATGAAAATCACTTGATTTATAGAATAAAAAATAGTTCAATAATAAAAAAATTGTGTTAAAAAAGCTTGCTAGAAATTTCTTTATGTGCACGCAAGACAAAAACATCTCTTTAATTAAACAGCGGCAAAATCCCTGTAACAGGAAACAAAGCAAAGCCTTAAATATAAGGCCAAGATGCACCGTGTACTGCAACACTGGATGGCAATTCTGCTCCTTAGAAAGAATATAATGTGACTTATGTTTTCCAGCTTCATCTCATGCAAGCAGAGTATTATGATGTCTATATGTTGGGGTTTTTTTCTTTTTTTTTTCTGGACATTTCAGATAATAAACCTACAACATTCCATTTCCCCAGGTAAAGTAATTACTAGTTAGTCAAACAGCTAAAAAGGGCAGGCTGCTTTGCATAACATTTAATTAGTTTTAATTATCAATCACATTAAAATGTGGTAAATTAAGACCACATCCCATGAGTCGCTGAGACTTAAGCAGTTTGTCACTTATCAATTCTTGCCTAAACCACTTGGGCTGTCAAATGCACATTATCTCATTCTAAAGATTTACAAATTTATTACCAAGTGATAAATAGCATTTGCAGTGAAGCTCCAGCATTAACACATGGCTGTTATCAGCTTTTATTCTTTCTACCTATTCATGCACTCCTAACAGTAAATGACCGCCTCACTCACTTCAATAGAATAAAAATAAACCAGCAAGAAAAGCATAGGCTAAATGGTTTTGTTGAACTAGGGCTAGATTCTCAGGATCTTGTAGGATGACAAGTCCTAAACATCTACTCTCAACAAGATATTTTGTGTCAAAGAAAGCTGGAAAGCCCACCATGTCAAAAGAAGACAAACATTACTAGCAAGTAACACTTCCCAAGTCCACTAATCACTGCTACAGAATTGTCACCTGCCCCTTTGTATCATTCTTCTCTCCATAGCTGGCATGTTTAAAAAACATGAAGAAGTGCGACTGAAGTCCATTTCCTCCACTTATGTAAAACTTTTCTGGAAACCTGAATAATGCCAAAGGTAAACTAGATCCCTTCTCACATTAAAGGCAACACAGATCCTCCAGCTTCTGTACTGGGCTGGGCCAGCCTAGTTATTTTAACCCAGTTAAATGTCTTCTCCTCAAGACCACTGAAGGGCATATTGTAGAGAAGTATCATAAAATCTGCTCTGATCTGAGTCTTACCCAGAACAGAGATCAAACAATAATAGTTCTCTCAAAAGCAAAGCTTATAGCTGCAATATTTCCTGTGAAGTGATTTCTTCACAGAAAGTGCAATTTCCTGAATTTCCTTGTACATTTATAATTTGAAAGTGAAGGCAGAACTATCAACAGTGTTAGGGTGATTTTATCATAGAAGCAGAAATTCTAGGAAAACGAATTATAATTGGGTTTGACAACGGCCTAGTTGTTGGCAACTGGGCTCCCTTCCCTTTCTTGAACAGTCTCTATCTACAACACAGTCATGCTTACCTACTGCTTGATGATGTATTTGGAGAAAGAAAATATCTTGATTAACCTATCCACTGTTCCCACAAAAGAAAAAGTCTGGCTTATGGAAACTTGGCATCTAGGACAGAGTAAGAGCAGAGCAAGGGTATAAGATGATACTTCTGCACTCTCCCAACAGCCAAATATTTCCAGGTCTTGGTGAGACTTCTGGAAATCTGTGTATTTATTGACACCTCATCCTTCAATAGATCTCTTCCAAGCACTTGTCCAAGCTCTCCTTGTAACAATGCAAAATTCTTCAACACACAGGACTTCTTGGCATGACAATAAGCCCTACTACACATTGCATGAAGCACTGCATCCTTTTATTTGCTTTGAACCTAACTCCTACTAGACAGCTTATGGTTCCTGTAATGGAAGAGACAGCGAGTATTTAACTCCTTCTCTGTGAGGGAGTTAAATAATTGAATGATTTTGTAGGTGTCTGCCATACTTTACACTTCCACTGTCTCTTTTGGCTTCTCAATACTCTCTCAAACAGAAGCAGAACCTTTCTTCAGCACCATTTTCCCTCTCTGAATGTCCTGCAGTTACAATCTATCTTTTTCTGCATGAAGGGACCAGCAGCATAAACTTTCATCCTCTGTTGTCTTCCCTCAGGTGATTTTAGTGGTGCTAAAAACAGTAACAGAAACATGCAACTTTCTCGCAGTGGGCTCTTCAGTTTAAAATGAGAGCAGAAGCATTACTGGAGAGGAGTCGCCAGTAATTATAGCTGTTATCTATTATGAGCAATTTAACGTCAAGATCAGCAATAGGCCTATTTCAAAAGCCAGCCCCTCAAACTTTTAAAACACAGTTACCAACCACTAGTACAGTTTTCAATTACGGAGTAATTATTTTCACAGAAATGTGACTTAATGTAACTATGATGTACTTCAAAACAAGGACTCAGCAGATCTCTATAGAAAAACAAAACACATATTGGAGTAACATCTTAGGGCTATATTTGATATGCTCACTTCAGTAGCCCAAACGCTGTCAGCTGAATGTGTTAACAATGATGCCTGCTATATAAAGAGAGTGAGGACCCATTCCTCTTTAAAGCATATGCAAGGTCTGTGCCAGTTAATAGGCCAAAATTCTGAACCAGAAACAAGGAAAACAGAGTGCAGAACTGGTACCAGCCATTTCAGTTTTGAACTCTCAACTGCCAAAAATGCAAGCTGTGGTTTATATTTATTGTATGACTAACCCTTCTAACCTCCCTTCTCACCATCAGCTTTTGTTACCCATTCCTGGTCCTTTGTGCAATAAATACCTATGCACTTAAGAGTACTTGATCCTAATTCATGTCAAAATAGCATTTGCACAAGTGATATGAATGAACTGTAACTTTGCTTTCCTACCTACTCAGGTCCCTGTTTTTCCAGGCCTGTACTTAGAGAGGACTTATGACTTACACTCAAAACACCACGTCTTTCACATTTGTTCAGGGAGGACTTTCTAATTCTAAAGAATCAGGGTAAATTCCTGAGGGGTGTCTGGCAAGCTCCCACTGCTGACCAGTGGGACACTATCATTCTTAGACATGGAGGGTGTTGAGAACATGTGGCACATGAGACTGGCAGTTATTTCTCAAACCCTAAAAGTCTGATATAATTCTACAAAGAAATGACCTGTTGCTACTCAGAGTAGGTTGTGGTGCTAAAAGAAGCTCCCGTATGCTGTGTTCTGAAAGTCTTAGCTTGAAATTGTTGCTATTTTCAGTTATATGCACCTCATCTATGTTCACAAGTGAAAGTTATAGACACCATTATAATCAAACATCTTGATATTGAAAAGCCTCACAATCTTTCCATCTTAGTTAGCAGAGGCAATCCTAGATGTGCTGGTGGATAGCCCTTCCAGAGTACAGCCTGGCAAACAGCTTTGAACTGAATGTGCTGCTGACACCTAACTCTTTTCTCCAGCTGCTTGTTTCTGCACTGGCACTGGAGATTTATCTGCACCAGCACAGCATTTGTGCAAACCAGATCAAGGAATGAATCCGAGGACAAATAACTTCACCAGAGTTTTGTTTTTTCAAAATTCAGATCAGTTCCCTGACATCAGTCCCTGAGCAACTACATAAACCCATGTGCTGGCTTGGCAAAAGGAAAACCTGTTGCTACAGGCCTAAGGGTGCTGGAAAGCACATCCAGTGCTACTTGCCACTTATCACTAACACTCATTAAATATTACAGATGTTGATTAGCATTTCTTTTGAAATGTGCACAAGCCAGCCTGCTGGATGCTGCAACTTGAGAAGCCAGATTTCCAAGCTTCTAAGAGATAAACAAACGGAGTCACTATATACAATATAATATCTACGCAAAAATATGATAAATTGTGATAGAATATGAATTAACTAATGACAACAAAGTGTATGAGTCTGTCCACCTCTTGGTTGCTAGGCAATAAACTTTTCTGAGCATATGGCAGCAGGACAGTAACAATGACAGTTATCATTGCAAGCAAGATGCCTGCTTTGGATTAGAAATTTGTTTCCTGTAAAAAGAAATCCCAAAGCTAAACCAGCACCCTCTCCCCTCCCTTTCTGGTATCACAAAAGTGAGCCAATGCTATACCGTACTTAGAAAATAAACGTTCCCCCAGCAATAACGAAATAGAAATACCAACCAGCTTTCAGGCTGCCCTTTAGAACAGGATTTGGTTGCAGCTACCCTATCAAGTATCTACTTCACCCCACCATTCGGGGAAACCACCCAGGAAAACACCTTATACTGGGAACAGTAAACAAATATCTAAAGAACCATAATCAAGGCACGCTTTGAGATCGAGCTAACACGCTTTAATAAACTTAACCCCCGTAGCTGGAATCCACGGGAGCTCCCCAACACACGACCTCCCCTCCACAGCTCCGACCCCCACACCTCAAGGCAGGGCCGGGCCGAGCCGGGCCAGGAGGCGGTAACGCACCCCTGCCGGCACCACGTCCCTTCCGCCCCGCTTCTCCAGCCTGGGGCTGCTCCAGGGCTGTCCCCAGCATTGTCCCAAGGCCGGCGGTGCGGACACAACGCCGGGCAGGCGGGCGGCCCCGGCCCTGGAGGGCTGCCTACCTTCACGGCTACTTCCGGGGCCGCATCGACGGGCAGGGCCGGGGGCGCGGCGGGAGGCGGCCGGAGGTGCAGCACGGCATCGCGGCTGGCGAGCACGGCGGCGGAGCGTTGGGAGCCGCCCTCGGTCTCGGGCTCCGAGTCGGGCTCCGAGTCGGAGCCGCCGTAGGAGGCGAGCGCGGCAATCGCCGCCGACATCTTGGCGCGAGGGATGATGGGACGGGCAGGTCCTGGCAGCTCCTCAGGGTTCGAGGCGTCCCTTCCTCCGCAGAACTAGCGGGGTGGGGCTGCGTCTTAAAATTGCAGCTCGTTAAAACAGAAAACACACTCTAAAGGATAAGTTGTGGTCTGTTACGGGATATACAGGCGTTTGATGGGGGAACATCCCACTTGGTTGTTGATGGTGCTTAACCTTTCAGGACTCCCTAGCAGGACTACAAGCTCCAGCATGCAACGCGACACCCAGCGCTCACCTGCACTTTGCGTGTCAGCAAGGGAAAATATTCAACAGCCCAGGGAGAGCTCCCAGGCGCTCAATTCTTCCCGCACACAAAGTGTCTTCGCCGTCTATTCGACAGAAGGCAGCTGAGCGGGGAACCCAGCCTCGCAGCACCCCCGGGCTCCCACCGCACCAGCACCGCGCCGTGCCCCGAGGAGCTCNAACTTCCAGCGCCCCGGCGACCGCGGAGGGAGGGGCTGAAGCTGAGCGGCGTGAAGGTGCGCGGCGGGGGCAGGCGAGTAAGTGCCCCCCACCCCTGTACCTCCCTTCCCTCGCAGTCCCTGGGGCGGCCGGGAGGGACCGGCCCCCGCTCCTCGCTCCCCATCGCCGGCGGGGCTACGGGACGTGCCTGCCCCACAAAGGGACCGGCGCTCGCCAGGTGTTGGTCCCCTCCCCTTTGTCCGCGCCCGCGCGGGGGGCGGCGGCGGGAGGGAGCGATGGAGGGAAGGAGGGAAGCACGCCGCGGAGCCGCTTTCCGTCGTCTCCCCGCCGCACTCGTGGGCAGGGGCATGAGGGGGGTGTGTTGCGAGGCAGAGGAGGGGAGGGGGCCGCACTTGTGCCGGAGCACGGCGCTTCCCTCTCCTTCTCCCGCTCCCGGCCGCCCCGTGTGCCCGCGGCCGGCGCGGCGGCGGGATCGGCCGGCGGGGAAGGTGCGGCGGAGCAGGGCCGGGGTCGGCGGGCGGGGGGCAGCGGGGTGACGTCACCGCCGCCAGGTGCGGGGGGAGGCGCCCCCTCCCCTCCCGGCCCCTCCGCGGGGACCGGCGCTGCCCAGGGCAGGAGTGCGGACGGGCGGCGGGACCGCCGGTCGGAGCGCAGGGGCATTCGGTCCGATTCCAGGGCAGAGCTGCCCGCTGGAACACTGTACCATTGTTAGGAGGGCTTGGAAATCGCGGGGGATGGCCGGGAGCGAGGAGAAGCACGTAGGTTCCAACTTCTCCCAGCCCGCTCCCGAACGCCTTCCTGCGTGCCCGCGGACAGGAGAAATGGGAAGTACGGAGTGCTGGCCAAGGGCTGGCTGTAGCGCCAGGTGTGTGCATTGCACGCGCTTGCACCTGGAGCGGTACAGTGCCATGACTTCCCTTCGAGCTGCATGTGCTTTCAGAATTAAAGTGAGCACACAGTGACATCTAATTGTGGCACAGTGGCATCTAATCTGATTAAATGCTCTACTTTGAATTTTTCACCCTTTTCAGCAGTCTCGGTTTGAAACATTTGTTTTCTTAGCTTGAGAAGGTATCACTTGGTTTCATTTGTTTTTAAAAAAAGGATAGATAAATGTAGAGGGCATATAGAAAGTGTTGATAGCGTGAAGTGAAGCAAGGTGCTGCATTTAGATCTGTTCTGTTAGACACAGGTATGCTATGTCTTTGTATGCTAGAATCAGGATTTTAGGTAAAAGTCCCACACATTGCAACACCAAGACCTTTTGTTTGCATCTCCAACAGCTGAAATATGCTACATTGAACTAGCATTTCATATGGTAATGAGCTGACTTTTTTCATCTTAAATCTATGGATGATGAATCCATAAATAAGGAAAGCTATATCATGCTTTACATGAATCACTGCTTGTTAATATCAGAAGTGATTCTTTCACTGCAGTCAATTGGTTTATTGGCAGTAATTGTTAACTGATTCCATATGACTGCATTCCTTTTTCTGTTGGCATGCAGATCGTAGGTATTGTCTGAAGTTGAAAGGTGTAATTCCTGAAAAGTGAAAAATTTCAAGGTCTGTTTGTGCAACCATTTTATATATTATATCTGGAGAACTGTGTCGAAAATCGTTAAAGCAGTTCTGCCTTGTTATCCTTTTAAGTGTTTAATTCACAAAGCTTTGGTAGTTGACTTAAGTATGTTCAACCATGTTGTGTCCAAGCATTGGAGTTTACTTGCCAGTGAAATCTAATCATCTGGGATTCTAGATGGTTTTGTTGTAGAACCTATGAAAATTACTTACTTATTTAAATTAGCTGCCTTTCTGGTACCAGCAGTAATACATGGGAAGGCATCCAGGGCAATATTGTCTGAGGTTTCTCGTTGCTTAAATAGTAGCAAAGATTAATTTTCAGCAAGCAAGCTGATGTCACTTCTGGGTATGAAAAACTGACTTGCCTATGCTTTAAAAGTGTAGATGGCTAATATATGCCATGGTCTAAAATCTAGTTTTCTTAAAAAAGCGGAGGAGTTACTGCTGGTCGCTTGTGCTGAGCTAATATACTGACTCATCTTGGCTATCAAGTGCATATTTGTAATTTCAAGAAAAGATTGATCAGTATAAAACAAACTGGAAGAATGATACTGCTTTTCTAAAAAACTCTGCTCATTGATTACTGTATATTCTTTTTTAACTGAGTTCCACAAAATGTGTTATTTACACATTGGATGCTGCTGGTTCCGAGGCAGACTGAAGTAGTGGGTGGGAGGGGGTTTGGGTTGCTTGGCTTTGCTTTCTGTCCAGCTTTTTCACTGCTGCTTTTCCTTGCAGTCACTTTGCTTCTCTTGCTTTAATTTTCCAAAGGAAGATAACACTGTCTTCCTTT
Organism: Toxostoma redivivum; assembly: GCA_013397375.1. NCBI lineage: Eukaryota > Metazoa > Chordata > Aves > Passeriformes > Mimidae > Toxostoma > Toxostoma redivivum. The sequence goes on along the minus strand of VXBI01010137.1, from coordinate 2,108,718 downwards.
GTACAGCACTTTTACATATCAAGAGGACCTTTTAACACCTGTTTGTTATTATTCCTAGTGGTAAATACTATACCAAGCATTACCATGACTTTTCTGCTGGTACAAGGAAAGAGGAAGAAGTATTTTTAAAGAGTGGTTCCTCAAGCAGTAGAAGCCTGGCTTTTACCTTTTTTCCTTCTTTTTTTTTTTTTTTTTTCTTGTATGTGTGGGTTTGTTCAGGGTTTTTTTTTAAATCTTGAGAGTGGTTGTAAGCTCTAATGGAATTTTTTTTTAGTGCAGTCTCTTCCTTTTGTGGATCATCTGTTGTCCATCAGGGTGTTAATGCATTCTGAATCCTTTCCCTTTGTCAAGACAACCACAGCATCTTGATTCCATGAACTAGCATTTTATAGGTATTTTTGAGAATTCTATACCTCTGACAAATTTGGTTGGATTCAGCCATCCAGTTTCCAAGTGGAGGAACACCCATTTGGGGTACAATATATTAAATTTTAACTTCACATTTCACAGATTTTCCTTCACATCAGTCTTTTTCTCTCCTATTGTTGATCATGAAATCTGTTCCCTCTGCTTTTAATGTATTCTATCCTACTTTCTCTTCCCTTTACTTGCTCTTTCATACTTCTTTTTTTGTTGCTTTCCATGATGGATGTGCTTTATCTCACACCCTTGCTTTCAGCTGGTTTTTCTTCCACACAGAAAATGTTGCATATAATGCTGCTTATTCTAGGTTTTTTTCTCTATGTTTTTTAATACTCTTAAATTGCTATCAGCTCACTTGCATATGCACTCACTTCTCATCCACCAAGATCTGTAAGTCTGCAGTTTGGAGGAAAGGGGAAAAAAAAAAAGCATGATACTTATCAGACAGAGGATTGAACTAAAATATGAAGTTCTATTGTCTGTGGGAAATAGAGCATTTGAAAGAAAACGAGGTTTTTTGTCTTTGTTCATATGCTTTTGGGTGCTGAGAAAAGGTATCATGATGTAAGTCTTTTGTTACTCCTACTGCACTTGGATTGGGCCCTTTTATAAGCACCTGCTTATGTGTCTCATGCATCTCAGTGTTCTCTAATTTAGCTGCTTGGAGACTGAAGCACATTTTATAACTCGCGCTCCGCTATTTCTACCACCTTGGAGCCTCTGACTGCTGCAAGGGTGATAATACCTCTTTTCTAGTTTTTGTTATTTTGGACTATGTCCCGGATTCTGAAAGATACCAAGGCGCCAGATTGCAAAAAGAGTTCTCTGTTCCAGTACATCTGTGAATCAGTCTCTTTAAGTTTTTTGGAAGGGATCTTGAGGTTGTCTGACACTGATTACATGCTATATATTTCATGTTTACAAGGTGTGGTTTCACAGAAAGAATGATATGGGATAAGACTGGAACAACTTAGACTGTTGTACTTATTTCAGATGGCTTTCTGAAGTTGAACTATATAATATTTGTTGCAGAGCCACCTCTTCCCTAGAGGATGGAAGCTGCTGTGCAGCTTCTTGGAACTACTCAGCTACATATGCAGTGCTATGAACTGCCTCTTACAGCACAAGCTGAATGAGTACTTCGTCGAAGAGGCAGCAAAACTAATTATAGACTTCCGGGAATATAAACTTAATTAGCATAATTACAAATTTATATTGGTTTTCCTAATTCTCTGAAATTTTTTTTTTTTTAATCAGTTAAAGGACTGAAAATTGTCAAAAGTATATATGTTTCTGAAAATACATGAATGTATTTTTGGGGGAAGCTTGACAGCGTGCTTCTACTAGTCTGTTGGTGGAATAAATTACCTTATACATTCAAAGAACTACAGAATAACAAACAAATGTAGTTACATTTTAGCTAAGCACTTAACAAAGAGAAGAAAGAATGGATAATTTTCAATGAGTTTATACATTTTTGTTGGTTGATTTTTCAATTAGATGCTATGGTTGCGACATGAATTTAGTCTTCTGACAGCTGACTCCACGCAGAAGTAAAATATTATAAATGCCCTAGCAGTATGACATTTAAAACTTATTAGAAAACAGGAATCTATTGTAAAGCCAGTTGTAGGTTTTTGACATATGATAAAAGGCATTAAATTCTGTTGAAGTTCTTCTTTTATAGCTAAGGCATTTGTACTGTTTTTTCCCCTATTTTTCTGCTCTGTGCTAAGCTGTATTCATTTTCTGCAAGTATTGTTAGGGTGTCTGTTCTCTATTTGTCTATTGTTTTCATGAATTTGAAAAATAAATTTGGTAGAAAATTGGTCAGTAGATTTTAAGTTACTGAAGGAGAGTTTCCAACAAATCCTCTGCAAGTGATGTCTCAAAATTTGCATAGGGAACAGGTCTGGAAATCGTTGGGTGCTCTTAATGAAAAAATATGTACACTTATTTCTCATCCTTTACAATCACAATTGCCTGTAGATGGAAGTACGTGATGACAGCAAAGACTGATGGTAGACTCAGTAGTACTAACTGAAATAATTGAAATAACTGAAGTCACAAGTAGTTGGTACTGTTTCTGCAATGACGAATGTGCCTCACTAATCTACCAGGGGTTTTGATTGCAGTAGTAGCATAGTGGATTAAATTTTAATATAGTTCTAATTTGCATAGCCTTTTAAAAGGTATAATTGAAGGTTTCTCACACCAGGCTATTAAATGAAAAAGCCATGATATGAGAGGTAAAACATTTTCATGGATCACAAAAATCTGAGAAGAATTAACAGAAATATTAACTTAAGAGACTTAGTTTTTTCTCTTAAATTTTGAACAGATTCTGTCCAATATCTTTTACTAGTCATCTGTAGAATTTGATTAATAAAGTAGAATTATTTACTAAGGATTTAGAACAATTTAATCAAATTCACAGATTTTGGAATGGTCACCTGAGAAGTCTAAGCAAGCTTTGTGAAAGGACAGCAGTATGATAGATAAAACTGCTTGTTGGTATATCAAGCCAGTGTGTTTTGGAAGCAGAAAATAAGTTTCCATTTACATTTCTGAAGAGTTTCTAAATTAACAATATTAATATAACAAAAAATTTGAGCATTATTGCGGTTTGATAAGGTACTGTTATCCAAATTATAGCTATAATCAGAAGTGGGCAAAAAACCAGAGAAAGAACTGCCATTGTATACAAATTCATTAATTCTTATCTGCTATTCAAAGTGCATTATTAACTGTCAATTAGTTTAAAAGAGATAAATCACAGTATTGTAAAGAATTTGATATGATGGATGTGGCAGAGTTTTTCAAGAGGATGAAAAGATTAGAATTATTTACCCAAGGAAACGAAAGAAAGTGAGGAGTGGGCTATAAAATGCATGTGAATTTAAGTTCTCCAATAGCAGATGTAAAAGCAAAAAATCCTTCAGTCAGTAAAAAGCAATTTATTGAAGCCATACATTTTTTTGTGAGAAGGGAATTGAGACTTTTTCCCTGTGTTCACTAAATGTACCTGTATTTCTCTCAATATATGTATGTATCTGTATATCTGTCTGTCATTCACTGTTAGACTATTTCTCTTGAACACACAGAACCAGCTTGAACGCCTTGTTTTACTTGCTTCAGACCAATAATTGGAACTTTGTTCTTTCTTATCAGAGGTGACTGCTCAAATAAATTAATGTTCATTGCAGTGAGGTATTCTCAGTTTTCTATAGCTGAAATAAATGTTATAATTTCTGGGTTTTGAAGTAATTTTCTGGCTGTTTGATGTAATTAACTATTTTACACAAAATGAAGGAGTCCAACAGAGGGATACTGAGTAAAACTCTACATCAATAGATTGAATATGGAAATGGCTTGTAGTATGGGGATGGGAAGTTTGAAAAATCATGAATGAAAGTTGATGTATTGAAGGGAAGCCGTCTTAGTCCAGGAAGTTTATGAGGGCCCTTTTTGGGTGTGGAGTTTTCTTTCAGAGTAACTCTGGTCTGGTATCTGCGCTGCCTTGTAGATGCGTAGGTTATGGAAAACTGAAAGAGGGATTGATACTAAGATACTTTACTGGTTGTATTGATGTTAAATTGAAGTGGCTTGTCCAGCAGCTCCCAGTTGCCAGTTCTGGTGTAATGCCTGCAGAGTGGCCAAAATTAAGAGTTGCTAGATATATTTCTCTAACGTGACACTGTTCGTGGTTTGAGAATCTTTTACCTTCCAGGCACATTCAGGTTCGCATAGATTGTCTGACAGATCAGCTGTACCAGATAAGTGGTCTTCTACAAAAAGTTATTATTATCATAAAACAAAACCACACCCTCCATAGTGATTTTGGTACAGGCCTTCAAGTAATTTAAAAAAATTTGTGAAAATCACAAGTCATTTATAACTTGATAATATGTGGGAACTTAAGTAGTTCAACCAGCACTTGCATAAGTGGCATGCAGAGTCAGCTTTTCAGTAAAAAAAGGAAATGCTTAACTTGTTAAATCTTGTTCAGCCACTAGCCACTGAATGTCTGTGCAGAAATGCTTAGAGAGGTCTTTTAACTCTCAACTGGTTCTGCCTTTTGTTGATATTAAAGGAGAAGGCTGTGATTGTCAAACTTTCTCAACTGTGCTTCCATGTGCAGTTATGATACTTAGCAAACTTGAGAACACAAGTGAAAATACAAGTAGAGTTTGCCATAGGTGCTCTTTCTTTGGAAGCTTCTCTTCAGGAACAAGGGCTTTACAAAAATTGTCTAATTTGTGGGGAAGGAAATTTCACTTCTATGCCACCCAGCTACCCAGTATGGCAAATGTTGGTCTCTGCTGGTAATACAGAACAGTGATATTTGTTACATCGTAATGCTCTGAGCAGTACTCTGAGGCTGATCCTGTTTTGGGCAACCTCGAATGTCCTATGATTAGATGATCTTCACAGCAGGAGGAAAAATTATCAAGCAAGTTCCATGCTACAGGGAGAGATTCTGTACAATTCAGTCCAAAAAAGAATATATTGTCTACCTGCTGTGATGTTTCCAGTAATGGAAGTCAGATATTAGGCATTATTTGTGTCTAGCAAATTTAGCTGGACTTTTATTCTTTCTGCTTCTAACTATAAAGATTTTACTTATTTGTCTAGAAAATGGAAGTAGTTTTATTAGCAAGGAGAAAGATTTTTGTTTATTCTATTGGTCTAAAAGAGGTCCAGTTATTGTGGGAGGAGAATTGGACCTCTCTTTTATACCTGTCCCTACTCGGCTGCTCAACATATTAATTCATTCTGGAGTGACAAATGTCTTGTCTTACGTGTCTTTAAGCTCTGGACAGGTTTATATTCCTCCTATATGGTTATCTGTCCTATCTGCAGGAAAGTTCAGAGTGGTGCTTCACGGCTTGAATTTTTCCAAGTACTGGCAATATTCATTAAAAAGTTGATAGTAATGATATTACATTGAAAGATAAAAGAAGCCAATTGAAGTAGATGGGATTGATTCTTAATATCTATCATATTTCATAGATTCTTAAAGCACTAACATATTTATAGGCTGTCTTTTAGTAAGCTATAGGCTCCTCATAAGTTTACTATCTGTTTATTCATTACAGGTCTGATCAGTGTTGGAAAAAGTTCAAAACCTCTGGACCATTCCTTAGAGTGTCTGATGATTTGCTTAATACAGTATAGCATGTAATACTTGGAATGACCTCGTGGTGGATTGCTGTGGCCCAATGATGGGACATCTTAATAAGTGTATGTAAATTTGTGACCTAAAATTTTTATTAATTCTGAACTTCTCTCAGCTTCTGACACCATGCTCTCTGCCAAGATATTAGAGAGTTTCCATGGGAAATAGCTGCTAAATGATCAGTGTTGTCCTAAAGTAATACTTGTTAAGAAGTTTCATGTAGAATAACTTACTGGTAGAGAAAAATCCTTGTTAGTTTTAATATTTTCAGTGTCTTGGCCTTTCACATAAGACAGCCCTTTAATTTTATCTTTCATTGTTCCTGGGAATAAATTGAAAAGCAAAGCCATTTGTATACAGAAGCAATCAAAATGGGTCATCTTCTGTGTCTGAGCATTTTCAGAAATAAGTGCTTTCCAATAGCTCAGTGCTTACATATGGAGCGCTGGCTACCAAGGCTGATTTTTGAGCCTGAATGTGGTAAGAAGTAAGTGTTTCAGATTTTTGAAATCCTAAACCATATGCTGATTATGGATATTCTGGTCCATCCTTGATTATAATGAGCCTCTTTAGTAATAATAACTTTTTTATTTGAAAGAGTCTGTTTAGAAAAAAAAGATTAATTTTATTAAGCAAAGAGATAAAGATGTGGTTCTAAAATAGAGACAGTTGGAAAAAAGCTTTTAAGAGCTGTGAAATACAGTCATAAGACATGTTAGATGTTGAGATACTGTTCTGGTTTTTGGTCAGTTTTTGTTTTGATGTATTTTTGCTAGAGGGAGCTAAGAACTCTGCTTGATGGTAACTTCCTAGAAGACTAAGAGACTTTAAGGACAGATCCTTCTCCAACTGTTTTATGTCTCCTTTTTTCAGGAATTCATGAGATCATGTTGCAACACTTTCAAACATGCACTGTAAGACCTTTTAACTTAAATTTTCCACCTTTCTCAAAAGTCTGACTTCCAGCATGAAGCTTTTAATATTTCAGGGTTTTTTTCCTTGCAGCTTGCATGTATGCCATTTTTGCAGGTTAGCAGTTTAGCTTAATTTCTAAGATATTATGTCCATTTAGATCCCAAGACACATCTGTTAACTTTATTTTTAGAGTGCTCAACTACCTGTTAGCTGGAGTTGCAGACAAAATGATAGATGGCTTTGATTTCATGTTGAAACAAGAGCAACCATTTGGACACTGTTGTTGAAAGGATTGTAGAGAAGCCTGATTCACCTGTACTTGGGAACAGTATTTTAATTCAAAAGAAACACTTCAGAAAAATATATATTGTGTGTGACTGTTGGAATGTTGAAATATTGGAGCCTTGTAGAAAGAAAATGCATGTTAACCACACAGACTTATGGCTCTTCAAAAAATGGAAACATTTTCAAATTCTTAAAGCAGACAATGAAACACTTTGATACAATTATAATAAATTGTTGTTCAGATTAGCATGGAGTTTTTTCTGAACTTTCTTAATGAAAATTTATATCTGGTACATGGTGGTCTCACTGTAGTGCATGTATGAATTTTGGCTAGAATTTGCAAGCCTTGGTGATAAGATTTAATAAGTGACGTGCATATCTATTTTAAAAATATAAGATCTGGGGGATGTATTGTGTATCCGAACTGCTGAGTCATACACTAATGTTTGATCTTTTTCTGCTCTTGTTAATTTTGAATTGTTTTGTGCTTAGTGGAACAATGGCAAAGGGAAGGAGAATAGTATTCCAATTTGTGTTTGTCTATAATGTATTTTTAATATAGGTGTTGTCCCCCACAGGAGGTAGGAGGTATGCTTTTGAACTCCCAGAAAACCAAAGAAAATGCTTCTGCTTTGTAGGGGACAGACCTAATATCAAAGATAGGTACCCTGTTTCCTGGCAACATTTTGTAAGAGAAAATAAGGACAGCTGCATCATTTTTTTTATGGAATGGAAGTAAGTAGCTGTGTTCATCTTCAGTGGATAGAGAAGGTTCCCTATAGGTTTAAATCTGGCAGATGAAAACTAGAAAAGGGATGGAATATAAAGTTGACCTGTCTTTACTGTCATTCATAGATTTTAGATTCATTTCATACTGTATGTATGTGGGTAGTCTGGAAGAGGTTAAAAGAGGTTTCTTCTCCAAAAGGCAGTTCATACTGTCATGGGCAATATGATGGGGCTGAGGCAGTGCTGGCTTATTTCCAGACATGACAGATAGCTGTCTTCAGCTGTCCATATAGGTGTCCTGTAAATGTTGTACTAGATCTAGGCTTTAACAGTATGGTCAGATTTGACCAAACTGTATGTAATGAAAAGTTGCTTGACACAACATGTAAATAAAAGCAAGGTAGGGTGAGGTTTTTAGGTCTGTTTGTTTTGGTCCTTTTATTGTTGTTGTTGGTTGAGGTTTACTGTAAAAATAAACTGTCTGTGCAGTATTGAAAAAATATATCTTTTACATAAAAGCTGATACACTTAAGTCCATGGAAATGGAGTCAGTGTCTCTTAGTGTATTTATTAGAAAAACTAAATATGCCACAAACTAAACACTACTGGTGATTTGATTTTTTTAATACCTTCCCTCCTCCTAATATTTCAACATGGAGTGGTTAGGTGCACTTCGGGTAATTAAAATTTTTTTTTTATAGCATATTACTAGTCTTGAATGCTGTTTGGGGACAGACAGAAATTAAGCTGACCAGTAACTATCACATCACGACTTGGTAAGGAAATGAGAGTTGATAGACCATGTTTCATTGTGATTACAAACTTCTCTCCTTCACCCACACTTCAGTCTCAGCAGTATCATGTTCTTCTCTGTATGTATTAAGTTTAAAGTCACAGTACTTTCCTCTCTTAGATATGGCACCTCTGTAAGTGCTGATTTACTGTCAGTTTCTTTATTGCAATGGAACATGAATTTATGAAGGTGGTCTATAACCACAGGCAGCAGAGAGACTTTGAACAAAAAATTCAACACCTATCAGTGTTGTTTCCCCATTTTTAGTACCTGATATGCTTAAGCACCTCTTCCTGAATCTAGTGGTGTGCTGCAAACCTTCACGGTGATGCAGCTAATAACAACGTATATCGAACTTTTTGTAAAACAAGCGTTTTCAAACCTTTTTCCTTGAAGCTGCTGAGCATCTGTTTGCTGCAGTTTGAGAAACACTGCCTTGGCTTGACTATCCCTGCTCAGTTGTATCTCTGTGCATACCCGCAAAACCGAGCTGACAACGAGGAATGCAGAGAGGCAATAGGATCACTGTCTTTCAGTGGAGAAAGGAAGGTACCCACAACTGCTGCATTGCTAAAGGGCAGTGATGACCTTCCCTTAGAGAATGCCATCTAATGCCTTTCTTCTCACCTCAGTGTTTGCCGTCCATGGTCTGTCACACCTACCCAAAATGGCCCCAGAGAGCCTCATCTGTAAGGGGACATTATGGTTCAGTGCAACATTAAAAGCCCCTCAGATTGACACCTGCTGTCATACAGAAAGAGATCTCTGCAGTTGTGTGACTGCTGCTTTTTAGTAGCTGAAGAGCCTTGAGTCACTTTAATGGTCTGTTGTGACATGTATATAATGGATATTTCATGGAATTCATAAGTTGCTCTTTGTCAGAACATTTTGAACTTAAGGTATTAGAAACTAATTGAAGTGAACATTTCACTTCAGCCCTTGCTGACCTCTGCAATTCACGTTACTGCTTGAAATAGTAGTTGCATTCACTCAGCCATTAAACAACTTCTAGAGCTGTACTCTGATCTCAAGAGTGTAGTTCTCTTAATTTTTTTTTAAGCTGGCCATAAAAGAAAGACAACAGCTACTGTCAGAAGTATTAAGCAGTAGTGTGTAATGTGAACAGGCTAGTTTAACTCACTCCTAAATATAATTCTTCTAAAAATAGCTGTACTCCAAACAATAAAAATTGACATAAGTTGACAGCATGCTTTAGCAGATGTTGACAGAATGTTGACTCTTAATTTTTGAGCTTTTAGTTAAAAAATGTAAGCAGAAAATAATTTACAAAATTTTAAACTCTTCTCGTTGTCCTTGTCTGTTTTTTATGTCAGGTAAACACTAAAAAGAAGCTTTTAATTAGTCTTCTGATATTTTGTTTTCCCTCATCTCACCATTGTCTTCTCCTGTTTTCTTCAAAATGGTGGTGCTTGCTCAGGCTCTAGTTTGAGCAAGAGTAAAGATACTCAGTTGTGGAGTAAGTTACTGTTCAGAGTTCTTACTTTTTTGTTCCTTGCTTAGTGAGGCTGTAAATAAAATACTTTGTTCTCTTTTTGTGATAAAGGCAAGTGTTGTCTGCATGATAAAGTAGAATGATGACATGCAGGACTTGCTTTAATGTGTAGATATCATACGCAAAACTAGGCAAGTGAATGTATTACAGCTGGTGTCAAGCTATGCTTGCTTAAATTGGTGGGTCACTTCAATAGATGTGGAAGGCTTAATCATTTTAACATGCTAAGTAATGAGTTGTAAATTACAGTTATTTCTTGAAATTTTTTTTCAAATTGCTCTAAATAGTAATAAAGAATTTCTGTCCACTGTTATTCTAGTTGTGAAGCTTATCACTCTTTAAAATATTTTAAAGGTTGGACTGCTGAAATGATGTGTTATACTGTGCTTATTTTTGTAAGTTCATCATTATGTATCTAAGCAAAAAACTGCATTCCATAGGAGTTGAATATTAAACTGAAAGCTAGAAATTTGTATCAAAATAAAGAAGGTAGCAAAAGAATAATATGTGACCAGTAAAGTCTAGAATGTAAAGACTATAAACATTTTGGTTTATTTGTAATAACTAGTATAATTTGAAGAGCTACTGATAAGGCACATGTATGCTTCTTGGGGCTGCCCTGTGCAGGGCCAGGACTTGGACTTTTGAGTTGAAAGGAACCCACTAGAATCATCAAATATTCTGTAATCTATGACTTGGTGATATGAAGAGAAGGTAAAATTTACTGTCAGTATTTTGAAATCTTATGTCTTTTTTTTAATTATTAACAATGCTGATATATATGGGTATTTTTTGGAGTGTTTTTATATTGTGATAAAGCTTGTGCAGAAAAGAAATTTTTAGCTAACTCAATTTGTTTATACCTAGGGCAGGAAAAAATATTGTTCTAACCAAAACTTTGTGGTTACTGTTTAAAAGATTTATTTATGCTTTCGTTTTAGGCAGAACTGTATTTGGAGAGAACAAAATAAAACCATAATCCTGAGTGATTTTTTTTTTATTGTAACAGTTTCATTAAAATAAAGATGTACAAGGTCAGACAAATCATCTTCAGTAATAGGTGATTTGTGTGTGAAATCCTAAAGGATTGCTCTGTAACCATTCACGACTAAATGTAATGTAACATCTCATAGCTTTTATAATTGTTATAATGAAAGCCAAACAGAACTTTTAGAGCTTCTCTGCTCTCTTTAATGTCTGGTCAGCAGTGTTATCAAGGAAGAAGACTATTTGGTTTCGTCTTATTATTGTCTCAAGACTGGAAGAAACCAATAACTACAAATGAGGTTTAAGAGGTGAAAAATAGGATTTAGAAAAGTATAGGAAATTACTAACAAGAACTGTGAGCAGCCTCAGGATCATGTTGGCAGCTAAGTTCTGAAAAAAATTGGCTCAGGTTCCCGAGTCTTAAAAATTCTGTCACCAAATTAAAGGAAACCTCGAGTGTTGTTGTCTGCAATAATAGTCTCATTTTTGGATATTGCTAAATCACCATTATAAGACAATTTATGTGGACATCTCAGGAAAAGATTTTTTTAACGTATTCCAGCTTTTTGTAATGAGCCAGATTTAGCAAAATAAAATACAGTCTTGAAATCTGCTAAGATGGTGTGCAAAATAACCTTTTTACTTGGTTTGTTCTTCTGTGTCAGTTGCCATGTTCAAGTGAAATCCTGACTCTTTCAATAAACTTGCGCTTTTTACACAGAATACATAATTTCTTGAAAAAGGAAGCTTTATATTTGTCTGCTTCTAAATGAATTTGTTTTTTTCCCATTGGTAGTTACTAGAAAACGTCAAAGTGGAAAGTCAGAATCTAAACCTTGTCATATTCCTTTTCTTTCTAGTTACAGACTATGGATAGAGAAGTTTTGCCACAAGAAGAAAAAGTTTGTTTTAAGGGCCTCTTTCTTGTGTTAATGCAACTATTTAGATGGGCTGTGGCTGGGGATGAGATGGGGAGATTTCAAAGTTCTTTTGCCAAGCCTAGTCTTTGGCAAGAAACCAGATGAGTACTATGAAGAAAAAAACCAAACCACTAAGTAAGAGGTGAGTGAAAACTTGTAACTAAAAATGCATCAGCAAAATGTCCCTTCTCTTTCACCTACAAGGCTGAAACAAGAACACACCCTAGTCAGTCATAATGTGAATCCACTAATTTGCCATTTTGTTTGTTTTCAAAGTGTGTTTTATCTACTTAATCTCTGTCCCTCCTTGGAAAAAAGCTAAACCTGACAAATGTTGAAAAGGGGATGACAACACTTCTGCAGGCATGAGCTGTTGTGGTCAGTCTGCCATGTGTGAAAAAGAGAAAGATTTTTTTGGTTCCCTTCAGCATGGAATGAGAATTATGATGTCAGTAGTTTTCTGTGATCACATCCTGGTATGATGAAGCTGCAAGACATGGATGAGTGGGATCAATATATGACATTATCTGTGAAGGCACTGAAGCTTAATAATAGAGTTAAGATGGGTGAAGCAGTGCAGCAAGAAACTGTAGGGAGGAGTTAGATGGAATAAAAAAAAACAAGCATTAGCAAATTCAGTGCCCACTGAATTTGAAGGGCATTGGAGGCTTCTGTGTGATTTCTCCCCTAGGAAAATTAACTTTAAACTGCTAATTTTTCTCTTAAATTATTTAAAGCCCCCCACCCTTTTGAAATTGGTAGTAAGATTCTCAAGGTTTTCTTTAATGATGTACTGAATGTTGATAGCTTTATATATATATAGATTGTTTGCACTGTGAAGGAATCTAAAAGAGTAAAGAAGGGATAGAAAATATGCTATAAGGAGGAAATGAATCTGGGAGCTGGAAAAGGGATAAAGGAAGATAAATGTGGGATGTTGATAAACAATTTAGGAAAAAAAGAGAAGTGAAGGAGCTTTGGAAGAGAACTCAAGCATGCAGATATGTACATTTAAGAAGAAATAGAGAATAGCAGTTAGGGAAAGGAAAATAGCCTTCCTTATGGGAAACAAAATCTTGTATACAACTACAATCAGTGGAAAATATGATTAGAAATTAAGTGGAAGGAGAAAAGCAAGCAGAGAAAGGCAACAAAAATACTAAGGATGCAGAGGATCAAAATGCAGATCCTTCCTAAATCAGGGTCTTATTTAGGAAAATAAAACCACCTGAATTTGCAATCTTACAAGAATATGGCGGAAGGAAGAGGGTATTCGGATACAAAACTAGATTAAACTGCAGCTTGAGGCTTGAAACCCTATGCAGAACTGAAAGGCCTGTAGGTATTAGTAGAGCTTATTTTTAAGCAATAATTGTTTGAAGAACTTCTAGGCCGTCAGTCTAATATCTCGTTAGCTAATATCATTCATCCTACAGTCTTAGAATATCAGTTAGGTTTTCTTACCTCCTGACAGTTGCTTTTTTTCTTTAAAGATAGCAACACAAGGTTTTGCAGAGCCAGTTATTTAAGTGTGGGTATGAGGCTTCAGTGCCTTATGTTAACAATCTACACAAAGCCTCAGCAGTGTCTGGTTTTAAGAGCATTATGCAATCTGAAACTTTATGACTAACTTAGGCTAATATGTTGTATAAAATTCTTGCACTGTAGACACGGAACTTGAGGCAGAATACCTCTGTTTCACTTTGATGTCTGTATTTTGAAAAAGTTATGGATTTTATGTGGATATATTTAAACTGTAATATATAATATATATAGACAATATTTTTATTTTAATGTCTATAAGGCTTATTGATTTTCAGAAATGTGCTTGTTAGAAATTATTGAGGTGCTGATTTCATTGAGCAGTCTCTGCTGATTTTTCTCGCATTCAAGGCACCCTGCAGTTGTGTGGTCTTACAGTAAGCAGGATTGGGTACTCATCCAAGATCTTTTGAGTGGATTTTTTTTTGTTTTCTTTTTGTTCTTTTGGGGTTTTTTGGGGTTTTTTTTTCTGGATTATATTTTTCTCAGACTAATGCTCTCTACTTTTCATAAAATTTTACCTGCATGCTTGAATTAGAAACACAGGGGTAGAAATTGCAGGATTTCTCTCTGTACTTCTTAAAAAGTGGTTATTAAATTATTACCAAAGTTTTCATTGCAGATTTACGCCAAACTTTTCCAAGAATTTTTGTCAAATCTATTTCTGCACTTGTGAAATTAAGGAGGCTTTGTAATTTATTTCAATAGAATCTTATAAAAAGAAGTAGGGAAAGCTGAGTGGCTGCAGGGAATTCCTGAAGTTTCTCTTTAAAGACAGGAGCTGTCTTTTTCATTCTCATCACAGTATGCTTAATTTTAAAATAGCAGGGTAAGAAAATAAGGCATCTGTGTAAATTTCGAACTGGACTTTACAGTTGGGCTTTTGTCAGAAATAATTGTGATGAGTCTTCTACACAGAACATTCTTTCTAAAATCTCAGCTGTAACTGGTCCTTATTCTTCTTAAATTTGAACTATTTTTCAGAGGAAAATAATTCTTGTAAATATGTTATTTCAAACTGGAGACACTCTATTCTGTGAATACTTTCAATTAACTTCTTAATTGTAAATGTGACATTATTGATGGGGAAACTTTATTAATGAGCTTGAGGATGAGGGAGTTTGAAATAAAATAGGCAATAACAGTGACAGTTCAAATGAAATAAGATTTTATGCTGTCAATTCTGTAAGATGGTAGAAAGAGATTATTCTAAAATCTAATAAGCAGTTTGTATGTATAAGTTAGTTATGAGTAATCTGATGCCATGTCAGACAGACATCTGTAATTGTTTATTTTTCCAGAAGAAAATAAAACATTAAAGTAGTGCTGGAGGGGGGAGGGAGGACAGGGAGTTTATTTTGCACTACATTCTTCTCAGAAAGTAATCCTTTAGTACATCATCAGGATTCATTTAATTCAGACCATTTCTTTATGTGTCATATGCCTCAGCTGATGGGACATGCTTTATTTTAGTGGTAATTCCAGTCTTCCTTCCTGTTTTATTTTGTATTGAACCAACTTCTGTAAGGGGAGATAGTCCTACAATTCTAAGATAATTACTATAACACTGGGAAAACTTGGTCAATTTTCCCATATATGCCTTTCCCTATTCTTTTAATCCCTTAGCAGTTCTCAGCCCTTTACGATCCAGGAGGGCCCTGTCCAATTTCTTAATAGTCTTTTTGAAGCTGGAACCCCAAACCCAGTATTCTAGGTTTTCCCTACTAGTATTGAGTTAGAGGCAGAATGGTAACTTTTCTTTTGTTTGTTCTTGTTTCTGGCTTGTTATTTTCCTTCCTGGTAGAGCCCAGTGTGCCATTCGTGATGAAAAGGCGTTGTTGGCTCTTCTTCAGCTGAGGGTCTGGGTCTGTTGCAACCCTCAGGTCCTTCTCAGCAGGGCTGCCACTTGTCCTGCCAGCTGTCATCTCCTTGTACTTACACTGTTTCAGATGACTCATTCCTGAATTACCTCCATGTCGTTCCTTCCACCATCATACAGTCAGTTTGGGTATGGGATTTTGTTTGTCTATGATTTTGTGGTTTATTTTTTCCCCATACCAATACAAGATCAGAACTGTATTTTTGCCCTCCTTACAGTCTGTGATAATTTAAAGATAATTCAGGACTCAAGGACTTGGAAAAGTGAAAGAAATATGGTCCTGAACATTTGAAGGCCCAGTCCCCAAACGGCTTCCTTAGATTTATGTCTTAGAGAAAAAAGCTAAATTTCCAAACTTTTAAATTATGAAGGAAAGGAATACACCTATTTTAATTTTCATCTTTGCAGTGATGAGAACTTATTTCTGCTGAACAGTTGTGTAGTGTCAAAAATTCTGTAATTCCTTAGTAGTAGTCCCAGCAGTGATTATGCAATCACTTTAACTCAGTGTTATTCTCTGCTGGCCTTTGAGGATGTCATCCCAGTAGAGACTGTCCATCCATATACTATGTGTTGAATCTTTTTTATAGACAAATACTTCCTCTTTGGAGATGTGAATACCAGCAGCTTTCAGATGAAGAAAAATGAACACATATATTAAAAACAACATTACAGTCACATTGTGAATATTTGCAATAAAACCTGCTTTATACCCATGTATTTCAAATATATTTATCACCATAATTTGTTTTGATTAATACACTTAATATTGGGATTATTTTACATAAATAATGAGATCAAACTAAACCTCTTATCATCTTAAGTATTTCTTTTGAAGATACAATTTGAACAGAGAGTGGAGGAATGAGGTCTGATAGATCTGTGTGCGAAGAAATTAATTTTGTTAATCTTCTGTTCATGGAAATTTAAAAATACGCTTTCTGACAACCTAATCTACTAGTTTATTTTTCCCTAATATTGCAGCTGAAATTAAAGTCATCCGTCATAATGGTGTAGATAAATAAAGAAAATATTCCTCACAAAGGTGTTGCTACAGGCTAATGTTCATCTAGTAATGACATTGATAATAAAGCATAATTTGAATAATGTGCACACAGAAAGTTACTGTGATTGAGATACAGAATTCAAGAGTATTTTGGTCTCAAAAACAGGCACTAAGATGTTACAAATAAAACTTTCTTGTGTTTTTGATGGTTTTGTTACTGTTTTACCAATTAATACTGCAAAATTAGGACCAAAAGTCCTTATATTTGGTAGACATATGACAAATACTGGTAGTAGCAAAGCAAGCCTCCTGCCCACACACCAAATGCTGTTACTTGCTTTCAATTCACATTTAATATAGTCACTCTAAGGATGTGAAAGGAAGCTGGGTGTTCCTTTCCTTCTCTAAACTCAAAGATTACTTTTCATCTTAAACAGTACTTTGTGTTTTAAATTGAAGGTGCACAGATATGACTGGTCTCTTTCTTGCCTTCTGAGAAACTTTCTGATCTTACGGAGTTCAACAAGGCTAAGTGCAAGGTGTTGCACCTGGACTGGGGCAATGCCAGTCCATACAGTCTGGACAGATTCAAATGAGGGCAGTGCTGAGGGGAAGGGCTTGGGGTGTTGGTGGAAGAGAAGCTTGACATGACCTAGCAATGTGTGCTCACACCCAGAGAGTCAGCTCTGTCCTGGGCTTATCCAAAGCAGCATAGCCAAAAGGTTGAGGGATGTGATTCTGCCCTTCTGTTCCACTCTCCTGAGACCCACCTGGAGCACTACATCCAGCTCTGGACTTGCCCTAATGTAGAAAGGGAATGGACCTGTTGGAGCAAGTCCAGAGGAGGCCATGAAGATGCTCAGAGGAGGCTGGAGCACCTCTCCTATGGAGACAGGCTGAGAGAACTGGGGTTTTTCAGTCTGGAGAAGAAAAGGTGTCAGAGACCTTAGAGCACCTTCCAGTGCCTAAAGGGGAATGCAAGAGAACTGGAGAGGCACTTTTTACAAGGTGACAGAATAAGGGGGAATGGCTTTAAACTGAAAGAAGGTGGGTTTAGATTAGTTATTAGGAAGAAATTATTCACTGTGAAGGTGGTGAGGCTCTGGTACAGGTTTTCTGGAGAATGTGTGTATGCCCCATCCTTGGGAGTTTTTAAAACCAGGTTGGTTGGGGCTTTGAGCAGCCTGGTCTAGTGGCAAGTGTTCCTTTCCCTAAAAAGGTGGGGGGCTGGACACAGTAATCTTTAGAGGTCTCCACTAACCCAAATCATTCTGTCATTCTGTGAATTTATGGTGCATGTAAAGTGCACTTTGTTTTTTTTGTTGGAAAACAAAGGTCTGTTGTGATTTCACTGCACTTTTACTGGAACTACACATTAAATTTTTTTCTCTGTGTGCTTTGTTGCAATAGTAGCATATTAGAATCAAAAGACTACTGTTGTGCTTCAGGTTTCTGAGCAGGGGGTATTTTTGATGGATACTAAATTTAGTTTTGTTCAGTTGACTTTCTCAGCTGGAAATGTAGCATCCACATGTGCAAAATCTCAGAATGGAATGCTGAATTCCCAATAAACTAGTTGATCTCCAAGAGAGACCCCCTGGTGGAATTACTTATCCATCTTACATTTATCTTACCTATTATTTTGCCATGAGCTGACTAATTCAGGCAAAATTGTAATCCCTGTAGGTATGATGACAATCCAAACAATAGTGACTCTGGAAATAGATTGTAGGACATTATGTTCCTGTATTTCTTAATTTTACTTCAGGGCAAACAAATATATATATAAATATATATCCTTTGGCTCACAGTGAGTATACCTGCTGAAATACAGGACCTTTGCTCAAGACTATTGCTCTGTGCCAACAGCATTATTATAACTGAATTTTTTCAGTCAGAACAGCAGTAGGAGGAATAATGCATTTAAATATACCAAGTCATATTTAATTTGTTGCTTAGCAGCCAAAGCAAGTTATGGAAATCTTTGAGGTGGATCAAAGATTGTTGTAGTATAGGGATTTCAGATCATCTTTCCCATTTTTTTTGTTGTTAGTTAATACTACACCAAAGTTCAGAGTTTGGGGTAGACAGGTCTCTTTTCCTAATTACCAGTGTTCTCCTTAGCAAAAATCATTTTGATGAAATCTGAAATGGCATCAGGAGAAGAGCAAAAGTGACCGTTGGAAAAAAGTAGAGTGGGGATAAGAGTACAGGCAAAAAGAAAAACAATTCTGCCTTTTGATATGTCACCAGATGAGCACTTCAGTTAGATACATAGACAAAAAAATGTGGCATATTCCTGATCTGAATGTCGAGGGAATTCCCTGGATGCCAAGTTAATTTACAAGTTTTTTCACCATGAAAGTTACAGTGCATGAAAATACATAAACTGTCAGTGCTATTGAGAAGGTACAGGTGATTCACATTGTGCATAGGGGAAGCTATGATATGTGTGAAATCTCAGTTGTTTGGTATTAATTTAGTTTATCTGTCTACAGTTGGATATGAAATGTAATAATTACCACAGAAAAAGCAAACAAGCTTTGAGCACATACAAGTCTATCAATATTCTTCTGTCTCCAATATTTTGCACAAGAAGGAACTGCTATGAATTGATGTTTGGGGGTTGGGAATGTGGAACATAAAATCTATTTAAAGATAAAAGTACTTTCAAATACATTCAAAAGTAAGATACATATATAAATATACACAAAATACAAAGAAAAAAGATATATACTTTAAGTATATGGGTAAACATCAAGTTACATGCAAATAGAACCAATTTGCTCTCAATTGACTGAGGAGCAGACTGAGGGGATGTTCATGTATGAGTAGTGAGAGATCATCTGAGGGACTGGTATAGATCTATAAAAAAACCTGCCAAAGCTCATGCAGTGCATTGGGAAATCTTTTTTTTTTTTTTTTTTTTTGAGCATGAAGGAAGCAACTGCTGCAGTGCATGACAGCTGGGCACTGTAATGGGAGATGTGCATGCATGTATGAATTGAAATTTTTAAGCTTAAACCATGAAAATGAACTAATTTTGAGTCAAATGTTTTGTGATCACAAATCTGTTGCTGTCATGAATTATTCTTCAGAGAAACTCAAAACCTTTTAAACAGAGAAATCCTTTTGGTGGGAAACCTGATGCACACTAATGTCTTTGGTACCTGGCATACAAGCACATAGGCCACAGTCCATTTTGTTTGCTGGTCAGTTAGGAAATAGAAGCTGAAATTCCCTGGCTGTGACCACAAGTGTGATTTTTAACTTTATCTCTTCGGGCTTTTGTTTTTTATTCCAATTTCTTTTGGTATAAAGATAATGCTTACCCTTATTTTAAAGTTCCTCTTTCTGGTTTAAGTGAGTAATCTTTATGTGTGGGCAGCATCATTTTGAGGGTAGCTTTTGATGCATATAAGCAGCTGCTGCAGAGAGATACTGGATATTTATGGAACTAGGGTTCCAGGGTTTGGGCCTTTTTGTGTATGTAAAGGAGAAGAGTATTTTTTATCCTAACATAGAGAAAGGAATGTATACTGTTTAAAATAAGATACAGAAAATGTCAACAACTTTCATATCACAAGTATTTTATGAAGAAAAACTCAAACATACTACAACCTGAATGTTTACTTTGCTGTGAAATATTTCTGCAATTTGTATTGCAGTTTGGTCTTCTAAGAATTCTGTTTTGCAGCATCTTTTGTTTAAAGGTATTTATGTACTTCAAGGCTTTATTTGCTTTAGTGAAACATGTGAGAAACATTGGAAGTATGTTTTCTTTCATAAGCAAAAGCTAAAGGAATAGGGAATCTTTGTGGACTGTTTAAAATTAACACAATGTGAGAAACTTGAAATTAGACCCAAGTCTGCAAACTCCTATGCCCTAACCTCAAAATTCTTATTTTTCATTTTTTGGCATTCAGAATTTAATTTCAAAATTTAATTTTAGATAGTTGCAAAATTGTAGCTTACAGAACAACGCTGATGTAAACATCATGTATCTCAAAAGATTCTTTGATACTAAACCTGAAATTTTGCAAGCTACTTTAGTTACAATTGAGGGAAGGGGCTCTTAGTGTGTTGTGGTTGCGGTGTGGTTTGGTTGGTTCTTTTTTCCTGAGTGGAAAAATACTGTATTATAGTCTACAGTTTCAATGGAAAGGAAAAGAAAAAAAGAGAGAGACTGAAGAGCATGCAGGGAGCATAATTTTGGTGTTTCACTAATAAAAGTAAAGGATGATGTTACCAGTCAGCAGTGGGCATCTAATGGACAGTTTGCTTACTGACAAAAGCCTTAAGGAAGGTAGGCTACAAATTAGAAATGAAATCACCAGAAGTGATATCTTTCTGTAAGATACAGCTTTTAGTTTGATTTGTAAGACAAATTTCTGTAGCTGTACAGGAGCTCTGTTTTTCTCAAAACTTATCATGGACAGGCTTTTCTCCATGTTTTCCATATGAGCCATATAGCTTCAAATACAGGGGATGTTTCTCACAGGCCCCTTCTTGTCATGTGCTCACTTTGAGAACATGAGATCTGTATATTTCTGACAGAACTCTCCCTAATTGTACATGTGTGGTACAGCAAAAGCACCCACAGATTCCTTGTGTCTATCAGAAAGGCAGAAACCAGAAATGGCCCCAAAGCAATTTATGTAGTATGCTCCCAATTGTTCATTCCTCAGAACCATCAACTCTGTGTTGATGTTAGGCAGCCAGTCTGTTTCCATCATCTGGAACTACAGGACTGGATGTGCATTTCTTATAGGGAGGGAGGGAGCGACAATGTCAGTAAGGGACAGACTGCAGATGCAGAGCACTTTGGTTGTCTGCAGCCTCTTTTCCCCTGCCACAAGTCCTGAACAGAGTGTGGACTCCCTGTCAAACACATTGGGATAGCAGTTTGCA
Source organism: Toxostoma redivivum (assembly GCA_013397375.1). Lineage (NCBI taxonomy): Eukaryota > Metazoa > Chordata > Aves > Passeriformes > Mimidae > Toxostoma > Toxostoma redivivum. The sequence goes on along the minus strand of VXBI01010137.1, from coordinate 2,087,636 downwards.
TCTCTATCTTAAATTACCTCATTCAGGAAATGGTGGTGCTCCTGTGAGGCTGAAAGGTTTTGGATCTAACCAACCACATACTATGTAGAGCTAAAAATTATTGGCAAGAACAATGTTTCCTAGCCTGCAATTTTGCAGGCAGGGCAGAGAATTAGGATTTTTGAGGGTTTTGTGTGTATGGGATGATGTTTAGAAAATAAACTTGTGACAAATTGTTTTATCTTGATTTGCATTGAAATGCATTTGAAGATTACATAATCTTGCAGGATTGGATCATTAATCTTTATTGCTATGTTTCTTCGTTTATGAGCTTGAATCGCATCTCTATCCCTGAAGCAAACAGAGTGAGTTTGTCTGCCTGCTTGCATTTATATTCTTAGCATAATAAATTCTAAGCCAGCAGAAGATACCACAATAGTCGATGTTATTCAGAGCTGCAAAGCTGTTATTGTAGCAAATATGTGAAATTGTTTTATTTTACAGAGGGATGTTGTGCTTACAGAATAGAAAAGTGCATGCATTTTTTATGTTTTGTGATCTCGGGTAATTTTTTCCCCTAATGCATAGCTGAAGTTTACTTGAAATTACTAAAGGTAGATTTCTTTCCTAGCTTCTTTGGGGAAATTAATTCTAACTGCTTTTCATGAATGTAAAAAAATTATTGAAGGCTTTCTGTGGAATTACAAAGCATGCCCTCCCTGTGCTTACTTGGCACATGCACTATTAACAGTCATTATGCAATGTGCACTAGGTTAGTACTGCTATGCCATTAAAAGTTTCTGAATATTGTATTAAATGAAGAAGTTAATTTAATTCTAATATAAATAAAAGTTTCTGGAAATTTGAACTCTGTGAGGGTGACAAATTTTGGTGGATTTTTTCCTTTTGTAATTACCTGGATGCCTTTTTAAATGGTTTTATTTATTTTAGCATTTGGATATAGAACAGAGTGTAGTAGTTGCATTCAGGTGTTTGGAAGAGACAGAGATGTATTGGAGTGAAAAGCCACAAAATGATTTAAGGGATTGGAGCATCTGTAACATGGGGATTGTCTCGAGGAGCTGAGATTTAGCCTAGAGGAGAGAAGGCTCAGAGCAACCTCATCAATGTGTATAAATGCCTGACAGGAAACAGTAAAGAAGATGGAGCCAGGCTCTTCTCAGTGGTGCCCAGTGACATGACAAGAGGCAATGAACACAAACTGAAACACAGGAAATTCCATTTAAACTTAAGGAAAAACTTTCTCTTTGTGGGTCTAGTTAAACACTAAAAAAGGTTGTCAGGACATTATGGACTTTCTATTTGTAAGATACTCAAAACATGATTGGAAAAGCCTGGAGCAACATAACTTGGTCCAGATGATCTTCAGAGGTCTTTTTGACATGCATTGATTCTATGATTTATTGGCCAGAGTTCTTCTGACTTGCTTTCTGCAGAACTGAGCTTTTAAATCTTCAAACATGTGGTCTTTCTTAGACCTTAGAAATATTCTAGAAGGAATGGAGCAGCACTGGAACAGTTTGCTCAGACAGATTGTAGTCTTCATACTTTCAGATTTCTGGACCGTGATGGATCAAAACTGGGGCTGTTCTGCTTTAAAGCTGGTAGTAATTCACTTGAATGGGAGCTTGGCCTAGATGATCTCCAGCGGTCTCTCCAAAGAAATGTTTCTTTGATTCTGTGTCTCCCTGTAAATTTTAGATCCATATGTTCCTCAAACATGAGGTAAAATGAGTAAGAATTCTTGCTAATTGCCGTGAATGGGTTCAGAATGATGGAGTGATCCAAGCAACTTAACCTCCTGTAGCTGTGCTTTGAGGGGCTGTCATAATGTCAAATGCCCTGCATTTGGAATTTCTGCAGCTGAGGATTCCTGCCACTGTACACGTACAAAGAACAACTTTGTTGTATCAGCAGGTATCATAACATGGAGACAGTGCAGCAAAAGCAGATTCTGGTTAAAAAGAAGCCTGAATTTACCTGTGCTTGCAGACCAACAGTGAAACGTCTGTGGTCAACACATACAAAATAATGTCTGGATTAGTAACTGTTTTCCATTTATAGCACAGGTGGAAGCTTATGCAACAAAAGTACCTAAGTTCCACTGTTCTCTCTTTTCCTCAGCAATAACATGGAGAAGTTGTCATTGGGGTAAGGATCATTTACCTCTGTGCTGATCCATTTTCATGATTCTCTGCAGTGAATGAACTGTAATGACTAATCAAATCCCTTCATGTTAACTGCTAACTTGTTTTTGCTGTAGCTAGTGTCACATTGAATATATCATGAGATAATAATACATTTTCATGTCTTTTCATATCTCTGAAAAGTTATAACATATGGGCTTCTTTTGCTTGTTTTTAATGTTGATTATCATGGAAGATTGTCCTCGCTCCTCTGTTCTGCATCTTTTCCTCCCTTAGAAAATGGGCTGGAGATGGGAGAAGGCAGGAGGAATAAGGTAACACTGAAACTTACGTTGCAGCACATCATCTTCTGGAATGGTGGGTGGCTTCAGGCTGTGTACATTTTAGGATTCTATGTTGTCAGAAGCCAACATAAAACTATGCAGCCAATGAAATTATAATTACTTCACTGAGTGACCTAGTGTGTAGTTACACAGACAGTTGCACGTAGGTCTAAATTCACTTGCTTTACTGTAATTAATGTATCACATTGGTACATATGGTTTTGAAGTGAAAGACTGAAAAACTGTTTTTCACATTTGCAACTAATTATAGTTATGCCTACTTTAGTTTCATACAAGTACTGTCAGTGGCTTGATTGAAATCTTGAAAAGCACAGTTTGCATGTCTTGGCACGTGTTCCTCTATATATAGCATATAATTCTGTTTTCTATATGATATAATATGTAATAGCAGTAACAGTTGCTAAAATACATTTGAAATGTCATAAGTTATGTAGAATTCTGTCAGGTTGTATAAAGTCAAGACTTATTCTCCCCATCCCAGTAATTAAAAGTATGTAAGGAATTACTCATCTTTTTGTCTCAATAAACAAAAGAGGGATCATAAAGAATCATTCAGTATAATAAAAATGAATATATAAATAACTTTGGTAAATGCAACTTCAGGCAATTTACATTGTGCCCAATATTTGTGAATCTTAAGGTTTTGAGCCTAATTTAAACAGAGAACATGGGAAAAAATTAAGTGGTTTAGAAAGGTAAGATCTCATGTATATACACAGAAAATGTTGCCCATAGGAAAATAACAGGTGTCTTCAAAAAAATGATACAGTTTTCCTCTCTACATTTTTGTCTTAGTTCTAATGTTGGCTGTAGAAGCTCTTATGACAGATCACAGACCTAAGCCTCTTTTCTGTGCCTCTGGCACTCTGGGTGAAGTAATGCATTCTCTTCACCCAGCAACACATAGCTTTTTGGTGACTGGAAGAAGGAAGAGTCAGAGATCCAAGCTGCCAAAACAGAACTGAAATGCAGAGAAGAGTTACTCAATCAAAATAAAAGAAAAAAAGGAAAACTGAGAAAGGAGAGAATACATGATGAAATAAGATAAAGAGGGAAATATGGATGTAAGTAGTGCCTTGACCCTGGGTGGATGCCAGGCACCCACCAAAGCCTCTCTCTCACTTCCCTCTGCAGCTGGACAGAGGAGAGAAAATATAATGAAGGATTCACAACTTAAGAGCTGGAAGAGATCACTCACCAAATATTGTCATGGGCAAAACAGGCTAGAGATATTAATCAAATTTGTTATTAACAAACCCAAAACAATGGATTATAAGGAAATGGACAAAGGGAAATTAAGTAATTTTATTTTGCATCACTTTTATTGTTCTCAAGAAAGATGAACAGAAGCTGTTGGAGTAAATAAAGGAAATGACCCTCCGAAACAAACCACCAGAAAGCATCACCAACAAATAATACCCTTCTTTCCTTTCCATTTTCTGTCCTCACCAAAGGTGTTTCTGAAAATTCTTATTTTAATAATGGGTCACATAACTCTAAAAAGTGAAAAGGAAAATAAAAAAACATGATCCCAAACTGTTGTTTAAACAGATTGTAAATACATTCTCTCCCTTTTAATAATATCAAGTGAAATATTTAGATAATGGTTTGGCATCATGTGGGGCCATAAGGAAGCTAAACTTACCAGCTGCTTGAAGGAGTAGTTTATGCTCCAGTAAAAGTGGTTTCACTTTCATCTTCATTGAATATAGCAATGGAGGAGTCAGAAAACTAAATTAATTTTAAAATCAGTGTTGTCTGACTTCTTTTGAAAATCAGCAAATTAGTTGAAAACTTGAAGTGGGCAAAATTACATGTACAAGGAAACTATTGTTTTGAATTGCACAAAGCACTTCAGTTGCATTTATATGCAATGGTAGGATTGGAAGGAAGAGTAGGATGTACATACTTTGGCACACAAAGTGTGAATAGTTAGATGTAATTTACCTGCAATCCTGGAGGGTTTCTAAATTTTTTCTAAACAGACACTAATACAGAAACTAAGAATTTTTGTAGTTCCCCTGTACTGACAATGTTGTAGGTTTGTAAGGAGAGGTAATCCACTGTAAAAAAGCTGAATTCCTGCCTAGTCCAAAGGAAATAGTTATGTTTCTGATTTTTATACTCACAGAATAGTAGAAATAAAACCCATACTGTTCAGCTTGAATGAGTTATTTAATTCTAGATGAATGGCTGGATTTTTAGTTGATTAAAATTCGTTTAAAAAGCATAATGATTGGAAGTACGTGGATTTTGTTTTTCTGTATAGAGGTGTTTTATTTGTGGGTTGGTTTGGCTTTCAGTTCTGATTTTTATTTTACTGTGCTCAAAGACTGGAAAAAAAAGGAGAGATGAGCAACTGAGAGTTATGCATAGTAGGAAGAAGATGACATTGTTCCTTCTCTGTAATAAATACCCACAATGTGGCTGGGACCACTGGTGGAAACGACAGCATAGTTTTGTTTGATTTTGCTTCTAGGGCTTTAATAAAATTCTGTGTTATGCACTGAAATGTACAGACTCACTGAGATATAAAGTACAGATGGTCCTTCAGCACCTTTCCATGCAGTATTTTACTGGGAGAAAAAAAAGGTGATCCTGGATATTTTGAGAGCATTTGACTGTTTTTCTGCTAAAGACCTTCAAATAATGGAAAGAAGGGTTCTGCACAACAAATAGTGATGTTAAAAAGCTCTTTTTGGTGGAGAAAAAACTCCAAACAACAGACATACAAACGAAACAAAACGGAAGAAAAAAATCCAAATAACCAACAAAACCAAAAACCCCAGAAGATCCCCCCTTCCCCCCCAAATGTGCATGAAACCAAACAAAAACAACCTCCAATGGACCTAACTATGGAGGGTTGTGATAATTGCGAAAAAATGCAGCAAAATTGCAAACTAGTCATCCTTCAGGCAGAAGGTAAAAATTAGAGTGAGAACCAGTGTTACCTAGGAACTCAGGACCCCTGAGTACAGTCTTCCCATCCCCATTTCTTTAACACCAAAACAAACCCCATTGTCATTAATGTCTTGTATGTACAAAACATAGACTATTAATTACTGGATTGATTATTTTTAAAAATTTCTTCTGTGTTTTATATGTTTACATCCATTTGACTTTTGGTCCCGGTACTACAAATTATTGTGATAGGGTAGAAATCAAAAAAACGTTCTTTTTCAGATGGCTTTGTAGGATTGGGATTTCCACAGGATAGGAATCTGTGAGCTCTTATTTCTCAGTGTGAGGCTTATTTTTAGACATTGTTATAGAGTATGAGATTTTATTTTAATATGATATTTCAGATCTCACATCATATAAATTTTCCTTATATTTAAATAATACCTCTGTTGGCTATCTAAAGATTTCAGCTCTCCTTTGCTAAAAGGAGAGCAGGAAGAAAAAGGTAACTAATTTTCTATAAAGGTGCCAAAAGCAAACTTCAGCATTTATTTTCTGGAATGTTTATTTCATATTTTTGGGTGACATGGTAAATGGATCTTGTTTCATAGAGTGGGTCTTAAGAAGACATACATTATAGATTTTTCTTTCCTGATTTTCATAATGACGTTATGTTAATCAAATTGAGCTGATAACCTCAATCTAAACCAGTTTAGGGACTGTATTGCAATATTGAGTAAGTGCATTACATAATAACTTTTAAAAGCCATGCAGCCTTCTCTCTTTAATTATTTGTGTAGTATATTCTATGGCAAGCTTATTATTTCAATTGATTTTTCTTTAAAATACCAATTTAAAAAGCTGGTTTGTATCTACTACTTCAGCTGTGACATTTGAAACTTTCTTTTTTAACAAAACCCTTGTATGTTTCCTTGGCTTTTGAAAAATACAGTGTAACTATGTGACTTGTTTTTACTCTGGCTGCTTAGCATGATAACAGTAATCACACTAAGAATTCTGCGTATTTATGACTACAATTCTGGTGTCTGTGCCTGTTTTAAAAATTTTGTTTAGCAAAATTGGTACCTAGGTTGTAAAGCAGTCCATTAACCTACCCTTCAAGTTATGCTGGTAAATACTACTGTATTAGAAAAATTCTAGACAAGCATGAGTGTCAGCATCAGAAGAGAGTAAGTGAAGTGTGACTGATGCTGTTGCCTTCTACTGATGGGAACAACTTTGGGAGGAAAAGAAATATTACTTTTCTAAAGTCTTCTCATTTCAGGAAAGCTTAAAAATGGTAGGTTTTTTTTTTTTGCTTCACAAATTCTAAACTTTGTTTGCTTTTTAGATTGTTTAACTGCAACTCAGTTCTTTAGACTTGGCTTGTAATCATTTTTTGTCTTGGTAACATCACCTAAGGAAAGGGTGAAATGGCCTTTTAAAATTGTGAACCTTTTTCTGTTGGTGCATCTGTCTACAGTCAACAAATTAAGGTAGGTGATAGTGATCTTTCTGTATTCAGAATCCACATTTTAATCCACAGTTTCCTGAGCTGTTGTAGCGTTGGTTGGTGTTTTTTGATGTTAAGGAGACCACTGGCAATAGAAACCAGAATCTAAAACTTCAGCTCTGTGTTGGGTTAAGTACAACTCAAGGACTGTACTCAAGAAGATACTGTAAGGTACATGTACCATTAATTGTGAATCCCTGTTCTTTAAAGTACTCCTTGCACTGGAGTCAGGTAGAAGAGTGCCATGAAAAATCAAGAGAGAGATACATTGTGTTGCAAAAAATCATTATCATTGCTATTTTACTATGTATTCTGGTCTTGATATTGTATAAAAATAATTATATTATTAGTTGAGAGTGAGAAGTATATGATCGAGTCCAGAATTACTGCAAAATTCTTTCCAAATATATATGTTGCCTAGGATTTTTGGAATGGTTTGATTAAAAATTCTAAGCTTGTCTCAAGTAAAGATAAATTAATCTGTTTTAAGATATTTTATTGTAATAAAGATAACAGTTCTTGTGTTAGGCATGAGGTTATCCTGTGTTCTCAGTTGTTCAAACATATGACCAAATGCCGCTTCTGTAGCCTTAAAATAAGTTTAGGCCTTAAGAACAAAAAAGTTCTTTGGCCAAACTGTGTCCCTTGGATCTTGCTTCTAGGAGAGATCATCTTCATAATGTCCATTGTCTTTCCTCCTCAGAGTCAGCTGGTGTTTCTTTGCCAGAACTATTTGGAAAGTTCCTCTCCAGAAAGCTCCCAGCATGTCTGTGGGAAGTGTAGCTTCCTAGACAAATGTTAACTTCATCTATAGAAACAGCTTATCAAATGCAAACTTTTATTCCTTTTTCATGAATCTTGTAGATATACAGAGAATACTGAAGACAGATTGGTTGAAATGTTCATTTTACAGTGCTGCTTTCACTGCTAATGCAGTTTAAAGTTATTAAAGAGACTGCATTTTTAAAGTGCTTAGAAAGAACTTTCAGATTTTTTCAGGCAAGAGGATTAAGGCAGATTTATGTTCACAGGGTATGCCTGCTCGAGTCACAAATCAAAAATATTTTCCCCATGCCTTGATCTACACTTGGTTGGTGGTTTGTTTGGTTTTTCATTTCAAATCTAGTACTACCACTGAGAAATGGTGTTAATAGATGGAGTGATAAAAGTGAATGATAGAAGCTGGTATAACTTCCTACCAGCAAAGTGTGTTGAAACTCACCTGTAAAAAAACCTAAATACTAACTGAACTCTACTATGGGAAGTAAAGTGAATAATAGTTTACTTACAATAGATTGCTTGTTTTGGATATGTGGTCTTGGGGTTTTTTTGGGTTTTTTTCTTCTTTTATAATTCAACTGTAGACAAAGCTCTAGAATTCTGGAAAAGCATGAATGACAGAAAACTGACCACAAGATTGTCAAACCTATATTCTATATTAATGGATTAAATTCACAAGCATATCCCTGTGTTCTGACAGGCAATCTGTCTTTCAGCTGGTTTTTCTTGTGTGTGTGTGTGTGTATGTGCACGTCTGTGTGTGTACACTTGCTTTTCTATGAGTATATATATATTCCATATTGTAGAACTGGAGAATGCCCTATAGTTGTAACAATACAGCTTTTGTTATCCTGCATTGTTCTGTTTTCATAAGCTTTAAAAATTCCTGAATGGTGAAAAGTTGCTTTTGCCTGTGATAGTAAGCTCTATATGTTTCTCTTTGTGAGGAGAGAGAGAGGTGGTAGAAATCTCTTTATATACTATTCTGCATACAGTATATGTACCAACTTGACTTCAGGTAGAAGTAAGCACAGAAATTGTCAGAAGTCTTGAAAGCGTACGATTTTGTTGAGATATGGCTTGCTGTGGGATAATCCACTAGGGCAGGGGAGATTAGAGAGTAAGTGTATTAAAAATAAATGGAACTTTAACATTTTAGAGACTGTTTGAGCACGAGTATATAATAATCTTGATGTTCATCATATGTTAAAAAAGTATTTAAAAAGTATGGTGCTAAAGAAATTATTGACATTTCCTGTCATCACTGCATTACATATGAAATTAATTATCATGACAAAGGACAGATAGTTTTTGAGGTGATAGATTTGTTTTATACTGGAAATGTTTTCTGGACTAGAAAATATCTTTCCACACAAGACATTAATTTTCCGGTTGTTAATATAGAGGAACATTAATGTTAGGGGGAAGAAAATCACTGATGTTAGGAGAAAATGCATGTAAAATATCCAACTTAATTAAATTAACAGAACCAAAGGACAAATTTCCAGAAAAAAACAGATATGTGAAGTGCTGCTTAAGAGCTGTGCAGAGCCAAGCCAAAATGGAGGGAAAAAATCTCATACTCCGTCTATGGAGCTGGGTAAGAGTAAGAATAGGGAAGGCATGTATTCTATGCAGCTGTTCTACTCTGAAATACCTTCTCAGTTTGACTTTGCGTGGGAGTCACATTGTCAAAGTCAAGAGAGTGATCTGAACTGAAAAATCTGAAAAATCTAATTAGCTGCCACTAGTGTCTAAAAGTTTCTAGTAAAAACTTCCATAATCTTTGAAAACTGTGCCAATTCTAGGCCTGGAGATAGAGCATCATCATGTTTAGGTGTCCAGCTTCCAGCAAAGGCTGTTCCGAAATCATGCCTGGACATTTATGCTACTTCACTCTTCCAGGAATATAAGCCAGGAGGAATTAAGTGAGCACATTTGATGCAAGGTAGGGTGTAAAGCCAAAACCACAGCTCTTTTTAAATTTTTTTTGCAATTTTCAGAAGCAATGCCTTTATCTAGGTGCTTTAGACATTCTCCTAGAAAGGAAGGTCTCCTGGAAGGATGGATCTGAGTAGATGGGGATTTCTGATTAGTGAATCTTTGTTTCCTGATAGTGCATCACCGCTTATGTGAGATTTGAGCAATAGCATCAGTTAATCCAATTGTCTGAACACAGGCAATGTGCCTGAAAGAACTAAATGTTGAAAATGTTAAACATAATTTGAGGTGCTTACTTCTAGTGTAGCTTGGGTATCTAAAAAGATAAAAGAAGTGCAATTTCAGAAACACATTTTCTTGCACATTTCATTTTGGTAGTTGAAGGTATTTCCTCTACTCAGGATACTGAGTGTTGTGAATACTGTTTTTCTATACCTAAAGCTGTACATACAGTGTCTAGACAATTAAGGTACCTTCTGTGAGTTTGATCTCTAGAACCAGCCAGCTATTTTCTTGTGCTGTGTCCTTTAGTGCAGGCCTTTTTATTTTGTATATGACCCTTGGATACACTTTTAACAAGAGCAGTTAAAAAACAGTGCAGTTAATTCAGTGAGATACTTAAGGCACATTTGTTATTTTTGATAGTTCTGTGCATAGATAATAAAATATTCCTTTTTTCAGTTATATAAAAAATTCATGTAAACATTCTGAAAGCAGTCCTATCTTTGATTCATAATGAGTGTATCTTTAATGGAAAAGAAACACAAGCAAAGAAAAAACCTTTTAAAAGGTTTTCAGTGCACAGTATATTACAGTATAGGCAGTGCATGTGTAAAGAAAACTTTCCAGGTGCAATTTGCATGCACAGTCTTATGGAACAGTGCTGCTTCTCACATTGCTGTTAATGATATTCATTAATCTGTAAAATTACTTCATTATCATCCATCAAAACTCTTCTCATAAGTTCTTGTCAAATATCTACCTAAACAGGTACTAGCAATGCTAAGATTTGTGCCTCTGTTTTTCTGTATTATTTTCTTGTAAGTCTCTTGGAGATACCAGTCTTAATTAGTAGACAGAAAGTGGAAAGCTGTTGATGTTCTCACGTGTAGATGAGAAATTGAAAAGCTTAATTAAATGGTGAAAGATTGAAGACTGGGTTGATTAGGGTGAAATGTAATAGAAAGTGCAAATGTCAAAAGAAGCATTTTTATGTTTATCCATAGAAGGGTGCATGAGAAAACTTGAGAAGCCCTGACTGACCTAGACAATAATTGCCAAGCAAAAATGAATCTGAATTCTGTAACAGCCAAATTTGCCATTAGTCTGTATCAGATGAAGTATTTCTGACATAGCTAGAAATAAAATAGTGCCATTTTACAAAACAGTGGAAGGATCTAATGTAAAATTTTGTATTCAGAAATTATATATTATAATATCTTATTATTTATTAAAATATATTATCATTACATATTATTATATATTTTTTATTATATGAATGTAATACATGCAGCTAAGGGGTAGAATTCTGATTTATTTGATGTACACAAGTTTAAAGGAGTTGTGACACCCCCCCAATTAAGTAGATCAGAGGGTAAACACTGGAGGAAGAGGAGTTACTTAAGATAAATGGTGGTTTGGGCAAAAGAACAAGTATGCATGAGAGTGGGCATGAATACACTTAGGTTGGAAACTGGAATGAGTGTTTAACCATACAGAGTTTTGTGTTCCTGAAATAGCTTACCTTTAAAGTTTTATTGCCCTGTAGTAGGTACCAGGTGGAACTTGATGAGGGGATTGGCCATATTGAACTTTCTTGCCTAAGTCTGGCTGTGTGTTGCTGGCTGAGTGATGCAGAGCAAGAAACATAGGAGAATACCTAAAATTCAAAGAAATAATTAGTTCAAGTAAAGGATTATACATAAACTATTTACCATAGGAGTCATCATGCCTAGCTTTAATAGGTTCAATGGATAAGTTGCAAGAAGGGTTTGAACTTTTAGAGGAGTTTCTGCCTGAGCATGAGTTGAAGGACAGCAGAATGCAGTTTGAGTGCTTTTCTTTTAAATACTTAAGTTACTGCAAAGTTATAAGCTATGATTGTACTCCTTTACTTCAGCCTTTGTAATGTGTTTGTGTGTTAGTTTGCATGAAAATTACCTCCAAATATCCAACCAGAAAATGAATTCTGCACCAATCTATTTTGCTCAATATTTGTACTCCAACAGTCACCACCAGCAGATCCTTGGAGAAGAGTAAAAATAAGATTAGCCCATATGATACTTCTTAATATTCTTTCCGCTTCTGAGTATTTTCATCTTGAAGGTTTTGTAAACTCTTGGGAATAAGTGTTTAGGAGCCTGCAGTGAACTCTCATAGGTGCTTGTCTGTTCTTACCTTGACTTAGTCATGTGAACTTGCATTCAGGGTCTCCTGCACAAAGTCCATAGTGCTGCTGCTTGTTGTTGGAAGTCCAGCCATGCTTACTTTGAGCCTGGCTCCTCTTACCGTTTTGTGCTATTCATTTTTTAACTTTTTTGGAAGAAAACATGAATATCTAGTCTTTATGTAAGATGTTTCCACTAAAGATTTTGAAGGTCTCTGTTACAGTAGCTCCCAAACTCACATTTTTTGTACACAGAAAAGCATTCCATGCATTTGAGCTTTCCAGGTATGGAAACAGTTTATACCATAGATCCTTCTTCCCCTCTTGGAACCTTTTCCACTCTATTGAGAGAAGCAGACAGAAGCTTCATGCAATATTTAAAGTGTGGAACAAGCATAATTTTATAGAATTATATAGAATATTATTTTTCTGTTTGATACTCTTGTTCTTTCTTCATATTCCCTAATTTTCATAATGCTTCTTGAATTTTCTAATTTGCTTTTTTAGTATGGCCAAGCACCAAACCGATGCTTTCACAGAATTGTCTCTTCTGTTCCTTAGTGTTACTACTCAGAGCTTCTTGTTTTATATATGAAGCCAGGATTAATTTTCCATACGTGTATCATTTTACATTAATCTAAATTGAATTTCACCAGCTGTTTTATTGCCTGGTCCCTCAGACTGATAAGCATTTTTGCTGGTCTTTAAGGCACTCCTCTTTACCATGGAGCCTGGGTAATGTGTTAATTTTTGTGTTTGTACCATAGTTTGTTCCATAGCTACTTTCATTTCAAACCTCTGCTTATTGATGTTATGATTTAGTAAATGTTTTAGTTGTTATTTCAGCAGTTTACACTTTACCCTGCACCAGCATTTGCTTTGTTAATTGTATTCTCTGGCACTGCGCTTCTGATATGATATCCTTCAGTAGTCTCTACTTCTGTCTAGAACAATTAAGTTGTTTTAGGAGCCCCTGCTGGCTTTTTGACAGCCATCCTCACTTTTACATAACTTTCGCTTTCTGAAAGCATTGCTTCCAGAAGTAACTTTTCTGTTCCCAGAAGTCAGTACTGAGGCTGTCCAATATCTTTATTGAAGATATGCACAAGGCTCTCTCAAGTCAGTTTGCAGATGACACCAACTGCACAACTGTTGCTCTGCTGGAGGGCAGGAAGGCTCTGCAGCAGGATCTGGACAAGCTGGATATAGAGGCTGAGGCCAGTTGTACAAGCTTCAACAAGGTGAAGTGCTGACTCCTGCCCTTGGGTCACAGCACTACAGACTGGGGCAGAGTGGCTGGAAAGCTGCTCAGTGGAAGAGGATCTAGGGGTGCTGGTCAGCAGGGGCTGAACATGAGCCAGCTGTGCCCAGATGACCATTCTGGCCTGTATCAGAAATAGCGTGGCCAGCAGTACCAGGGCAGTGGTTGTCCACCTGTACTCAGCACTGGTGAGGTCGCATGCCAATGGTTACTAACCATGAAACAACCTCTGATCTGAAAGACCTGAAAAATGTCATATTTGTTTTGTCTTTTTCATCTACATAATTGTTTAATGCAATTGAATGCTCTGCCATTGCTACATCTCTGATGTCTGTTAGCAAGTGATGCTTGTGTTATAATTGGTGTCACTACCATGGCTGGCAGGTAGCAATATGCAGCAAAATCTTTTATTCCTGTCTAAAATTTCGATCCAGCTTGTTTGCTAGTCACTGAAATGCTAATTTGTTACTTAGATTTGATTTCAAACTCTCTATTACATAATTCTGTTATCCCTATTTGTATATTTTTTGTTCCCAGGGTTTCTTCCACAAAGTTTCCAACATGCCTGGTATATTAATGTTTTTATTTAGGACAAGAAATTGATGTAAAATGGTCCGTTGAATTTTCAATTTCTGTTCTAATGCTGAAAGTATAAATAATGTATTCTGAATTATTAATGCATACATAAATATTGAAACATAGGCATTAATAATTTGATGAAATTAAGCATTTAAAACATTTTAAAATGTAATTGTATATAAAATGAAAGTTAGAAAATAAAAAAAATGGCAAGGAGAAGTACAAAATTATACGTCTTCAGTGTTGTGCACTGGCAGTATGAGCTGTATAGTACATGCTGTTAATGTAAAAACACTGGTAATGTAGAAATATGCAAATGTGTACTTTTTCCAGCTCTTCTGTTGAAAGCCCAGAATAGTAAAATGGAACAAATAGCTGAATAGATTAGCCAGAATAGCAACATTACAATAATATACTTGACAGAATGTTTTTGTTTTAAATGTAAATCCCTGTCCTTATAAGGGGAAAATAATTTTTTGTTCAAAAAAAGGAAATGGAATTTTACCTTAATTAGGAAAAAAAACCCAAAAAAGCAACCAAGTCGCATAATAAGCATTTTCTCCTTCTGATCCCCTGTATTGAGTCCAGTGCCAGTAGGTCAAGATTCCACAGTTATTTGAGATTTGACCTCCAAAACTAAATGAGATTTTCAGGGCAGGAGTTGTGTAATTTCCCATCTAGCACTAAATAGCATCTCAACATGATACTGCAGTAAAAATAATAAGCAGAAAAAGAGAACCTTCAAAATTGTCAACATTGCTTCTTTACTCATTGCTCTGTGTGCTGTACTAGGAGAACCTACTGAAATAATTTGGCCTTCTTTGGATTAATTTTATCCAATTTTAACACCCTGAACACTTTAGAATTATCCTAGAAGGATTTGTAGAGTGTGGTCTCTACCTATACAGACTTAGCACATGGTGTTTTGAAGCAGTTAGCCCATGCATGAACTAGGGATGCCTTGTGAAAGTTCTTTAATCCATGCCTCAGAAGACTTTTCAGCTGATCTGTGGAATTTACTGAATACTTAAGATTAACCATCCTCATTTCAGTGAACAAGCTCCAGGAAGCTTGTAGTTTAAATAATGAGAATAACATAAGTACTCTCTGTGTTCCCTCCCCCATCCGCTAAGTTCTCTGAAATTCAGCCAGCTCTTCGGAGCTCTATGATAAAGTTCTCCCCTCTCCTTTATGTTTTTACATTGTCACTTTTTCATTATCTTATTTTATACATAGTTCCATTAACACATGAGGAAATCAGTAGTACAGAGGGGCAAGCAGTAACTTTATGCTTAATTTGTATAGCATCTCTAAAGAGTGTATTTTAATACTAAAAGAAGTATCAGGATTTCTTTAACACATAGTATGCACCAAGCCAAAGATGATAATTTAAAACTTGTTAAATACAGAATACAATGTTAACTTCCTCTTTTCAATAGGAAAATGTAAATGAATAATCCAGTGGCATTACCAGTTAAGAATTTAATTTCTGTGTGTAGAATATTTGTAACAATTGGAATTTGCCTCACCGGTAGTGGACATTTACTGTCAGCCCAGTACATCAGCAGACACCACTGATAGCTTAAGATAAATTTACCAGAGCTTGTGTGATTGAAGCTTTGAGTCAGACACAAAACCAAGGCACATTTTTCTGAGGGTTAGATTGTTTCCTTAGATGAGCTATTTTTGTTGTGTTAACTCTCCCCTCGCCCCCCGCCACACCTCTAACTTTTCTCCTGCGTTTTCCCAGTATTTTTTATTTGTGGGAATAATATTTATTCACAGGTTTAATGAAATATACTTGTCCTCAAATATGTGGATGACCTTTAGTTTTTGTGAAATGTTCCAACAACTTTCTTTGAGAAAGTTTGCCAGACTTCTTAAGACACCTGTGGATGTTTCTAAGGATAGATTAGCTGAGCATTTGCCAGTGATAACTTGAGCATAATTGATCCTCCCTTGTAGTGGAAGAGTGTACTGTAGATGACCTGAAACTTTCCCTCACTTTTACTCGGGTCTATGATTCTTTAAGTCTTTTAAAACTCTCACAGGAGCACTCATGATTTGCCTATTGTGGGTTCTTGCAGTCTTCAGTCTCCTGAGCATTTGAATGTGTTCAACACAGAGAGAGATCTTGTTGAGTGACCTGTGCAGGGTAGCAGGCTGAAGGGAGGAGTGGCAGAAGTTGCCTTTGTTGCTACCTCTTTTTCCCTCAGTAACTCTGGAGGGACTAGGAAAGCAAACAGGGAATCAAAATGTGCTCTGCTGAACGTGGCTGATTAAAGAGTTCCACTGTCATGTTAGGGTCTCTCCAAAGTGACACAAACCAGCAAGAAATTCTGTCAGCTGTCCCCTAGGTGACTCTTCTTTGAGAAGTCCTGGCAGAGCTCCTTCTGGGTTTTTTGCACTAAAGTGTAGAGTGGAGTGACTTTGTCTTGGAGGAAATGTCAGGTCTTCCTGAAGTGAAAGTGGATTCTGGATGAGAGTGCTTTCATGCTGAGAACCTCATCCTGTGGAGCCAGTTCAGCAGGCTTCATGTCCTTTGTAGTTGTCTGATGTGCAGGGGTGCCCACCATCACATGCTCAGTACTATTTCAGTGATTCTGACCAACAGCTGAAAGGAGATTTTTTAGAATTGGTGTTCTTATCTGCTGTTATTTTTAGAAAAACAGGTAACCTTCAAGAAAGTTGGAAGTAGCAGTGAAGAAACTGAGGCCCCTTGAGGACGAAAAATATCAGTCTCTTGCAGACTTCTGAGAAGGGTGGGAACTTTTTTTCTGCTCATTCAGTATTGGCTATTAGAAATTTTTAAAAAATGGTGGTGATTGAAAACTATTTAAATGAAACATTCTCAGCAAAGTACCTTCACAATGAAATTACCTACTTTTGTAGTGAGAAAAGCCAATTCCTAAAGCTTTTTGTTCCAGTTTCACTGTTACTGTTGTTATGTTGACTAGGTCTACAAGGAAAAGAATCTCCTCATGCTCAACAGTTTTCCTCCACGTGTTGCATAATCATTTGGTTATTTTGTTTAATTAGGTGGCAAGATGCTGCTCTTTCTTCAATAAGCAGTAATATTTTTGAGTGATATCAATAGTGAGGAATAATTATGGCTAGGTAAACTTGCAGCCTTCATTAGGAATGACAGTATGACTACAAGGGCTGGACAATTACTTTAATCCTTTTTATTTATGGACAAGGTTGTCCAAATATTTATACAATGATAATGCTTAAGTGTAAAGTCTTGTACAATGTCACTGTTACTTTTTTCTTCCTTTTCTCTTATATTAGCAAAATATTATCCCTGTAGTGATAGCTGATATGAAGTGGATACTGGCTTTAGACTTGTGTTGTAGCTTAAATTGTAAAACAGAAGAGTTGTCTTTCTATTTTCTTTTTTGTTTGTTTTTTTTCTTGTGTTTTTTTTGTTTGTTTGTTTTGTTTTTTATTTGCTTGTGTTTTATTTTGGGGTTTTTTTGTTGGTTTGTTTTTTTGTTGTTGTTGTTGTTAGTTTCTTTCTGATTAGCTCTTCAGAGGAAGGTAGGCTCAGTGTATAATCAAGATACAAATTTCGAAACCTCCTTTCTTGTTGCTTTAATACTCAGATTACTGTGCTGCTTCCTCCCGCTGCTCATGTACATTGGAATGATCATCTCAACACTCATAAAATAACACCAAGCACATTGGAGTTGCCATGCAAGAACAATCTTAGTTCATCTAAACATGTACATGGCAATGATCATCTGAGTTCTTATAGAACTCCCAGCATGTAGGAGTTGCCATGTGAGTTAAATATAAATTATCAATGCTGCTAATTTTGTTAGCCTTTTTAGTCTGGGTTCAGCAGTGAGTTCTGGTAGTATTTTTCACCACAAGAGAATCTAGGTCCTTGAGAAGACTACCAAACTGAGGTTATGGGTTATAAAAACAGATAAAATTGCTGTGATTTTTCAGAAGCGTGCAGAAATTGTATTATGCCAATCCAAATTAGGTTTTCCTTTTAAAGTCTTGCCTTTGAGACCTCTCATTGCATCCATATATAAATATAAAACTGTGTTCTCTTAGTGAATAAACATCAGCATCAGTTTTCTCACCAGTGTTGTATTTTCTCGTCCTTGCTGTTGCAGAGTATCTCCAGACTATTAGTAGGAACTCATTATCTACTCTGTTACTTGCATATCCATGTCTCTTGTAGCATTGATCTGCAAGTAATATAAATTACATGTGGTCGCTGCTTTAGCTTTTACTTGTTGCATTCAGAAGCATTAATTTATTTCAGATTACATTAAAGGTAGTATTTTTTTTCAGCAAGCTTTTTACTTTCCTGCTTTGTTATTTTCTGGTCTTTTGATAAAGGTTTTGATTGAAGGTCTTGCAGAATAACCAGGAATAACCAAGCAGACTATTATTATTTGATTGCATCTGTCATTGTGCTATAGGGTAAGGCAAGAATTTTATTTACAATTTTTATTTATAAAGTTTATTAGGAAAAATAGAAAATTAGCTTTCTTTATTATTTCAAATTTGTTGCTAAGAATTTTAGTGGCATACAAATATTCTGTACTATCACTGATATCAGGATTTTACTACACAGAAATATTCTTTTTATTAATTAATTTTGCTAGTTTTACTTATAAAAAGACTATCTGAATTTGTTGGATGAATATTCCCATGAAGATTTGTATGGATCATAGAATGATTTTGATTCAAAATACCTTTAAGATCATGGAGTCCAATCAACAACCTTACACTGCCAAGGCCATCACTAAACCATGTCCCCAAGTGCCACATCTAGGTATCTTTTAAACACCTCCAAGCCTACATCCTCTTCCCATACACTAAGTGACTCAGGTATTCTGTGCCATATAACATCCCAGCCTTATGCTGAATCCCATGTTTAATTCCACATCCATTCTTTTTCTGGGATGTCTTCAAATTGTGTGGGTTCCTGACTGGTGTTTCAATGTACTAATTCCAGACTCCTGGACAGTTTTCTCATCTGTTAGTTGATAAAATAACCTGAATCAATATCCAAAAAAACACCTCCTGACCTGACACACGTTAATCAAAATATTCTGAACATCTTTAACTACACAACTTGTCTTCCTTCAGAGAGGCATACTGTTTCTTGGTTTTAATGAACATAAATTCAGTTATAATATGTTTTTGTTATGTAAAACAGGAAAGGTAATAAAGCATTAAAGTACAGTTGGAGAGACGGGATTTTTTAAGGGAAGTGGTCAGTGAAGAACACTTCTAAAATGGGAAAAAATTAATATTATTAATCTGGAATGGAATTGGCATATTGTCTCTTGTCATCAAAGGAGTTAATTGTACTTAATTTAATGTTAGCGTCAACATTGTGACTAGAATTATGGTGGAGCTTTATTAGTTTCGTTCATAAATAGGATTGTACAGCATTGTCTTTTGCAATACATAGGATTAGATTTGTGGTTTAAGCATGACATATCCTACCCAAAATGTATGCATTGGATAGTAAAATCTGTTCATTTTCCAAGACTGCTTAATGCTATGTTTATAAATATATTAAGCTCCTTCCTGCCTAATTGAGACATTTAAGTCACCCACAGATGTTTAGAGGTGCTTAATTTGTCTAGGTATGTGGGTGGCCTGCTGAACTCTATTATTCCCAGGAGAAGCTTGAGAAGATGAGTTGGGGATTAGATCTAAGACTGATTTAATCTCATCTGAGAGTGGTCATTAGTGTCTCTGACTGATAGAACATTTTGTTGGTTATGGTGTATTAGAGCACTGAAAAATATGGGTATAGCACACTCAAGATAGGTGACTTAAACCTGTATCTTCCCCTTTCTAGGGAATAAAGAGCTAAGTAAGAGAGGAAAAATGCCTTTCAAGTGACCAGGACATTAAACAGGACACATATCTAATGTTCTAATCAATAATTCTGAAACTGCTTTTACCTAATGACTACTTATTTATTTAAGTGCAGAATTATTTTCTGTATTAAGATCCAGGAGGTAAGTTCTGCCACTTGCAGCTAATATCCCAGTTTCTGGATAAAATTTGACTTCCTTGTTTCTTGCTTGGTTTCAAGTGCCTTCACACAAAAGTGTTCTGTGGCTCAATGCTTTTGATTAATGCAGTAAGGGAGGCATGAATTCGTTCCTGTTCATCTTGTGTCCATCTTTTAATCAGTCTTTCCATTTCTTGAGTGATTTCTTCAAACATCAAGCTATTGTTCAGGAAGCAAGAATCATCCTATCTTTGGTGCCTGTGCTTCAAAGATGGAGTTAACCTGAAGCACATGGAGGCCTTTTTGATCTCCTGTTTGTTCCATATGTCCTTGGTTAAAAAAAGAGAAAAAAGTGAATGAAATTAATGGCTCTTTATAGGCACCTGTGATTTCTGGGCATTCTGTGGAAACTCCAGCATTGAGCTGGCTATGATGATTTCCAGCTGCTGTCCTTAGAGGCAGCTGAAGCGACTATGCTAGTGTCTTCACATACACATCCATTTCCTATCTTTTCCTATGTTTGAAACCAGTATTTAATAAGAAGCGTTTTATACAGTTCTGGTCTAATACTGAGTACTAAATTCTCTGAATTTCTACAGTTAGCATATCTTAATTGCAAAAGGAATTACTGAAATTATTGAGTTCTTACATTATCTACCTTTGAGGCATCTTTATTACTTGATAATTATATGTACTAGTTCAAAGTCTAACAATTCCAAGCTATCTTTTCAGAGCTCCCTGTAGAGACAGCTAAAGATAATCTCATTTCTACATCCCTATTCTTTCACTATCTACTCTCTGCTAAATATTTGTTAAGAGAGAAAGAGCCAACTTTATTAACTCCCTTATTAGATCTGCCCTTCCTCGTGGCTGGCTGGGCTAATCTCTTTGCTGTATTCTATCAAGAATAAACAGATTTACCTTCTTTTCCTGTATATGGTCCTGTTGCACCTGTGTTCTGGCCTTCTGATGTTGACAGATTCTTTGTACACTTTCTCACACTCTTTCTTCTAAACAAGGATTGGTTTGCATTCCTCTTTGGACGAAGAGAGCACTGATTGACTTGTGATGGAGCCAATGGAGTCGAGTGGTCTTATCATCACTGTCCAATCCATGCTCATTGTTAGATTTCTATAAATAATAATCTAATGTAAATAAAGCTCTCTCTTTTCCTGCATGAATCACTGGAGTCAGATGTGAGTCTCTCTCTCTGTGCATCACAATGACCACATGGTCCCTTGACTCCCTTGAAGGAGCCAACAGAGATCTCTTTAAAGTCAGTGTTTCCTTTATCATAGAAGGTGCTATGATTGTCACATGTAATGGCTCTGAGGATGTTTTCCCTGCAGACTGAGAACACCTTATTTTCTTTCATAAATATGTACCTGCAGATTTTTTGCTCCAAGTGACTTAATCCTGTTGATGCCACAAGCCATGAAGGTGGACCTTTACTGTCACTCTGTTAAGAAGTCTGATGTAAGGTGAATCCACAACTGAAAACACTCTTCTGACCCATTGAAGTTCCCTTGAAAAGCTTCCAAATGGGGCAAGTTTCTCTCTTCTTGAAACTGAGATGACTTCTCCAGTTTGCCAACTGTAGGTTTCATTTGCATGGATTTGTGTTTCCAAGCCCAAATCATAAAGTACAAGGATGTGTGAATTTCAAAATGTTCTTCTATGCTTATGCCTTCAGTTATTCAAGCTGGTAGCTTTAAATAATGATTGTTTGATGCATAGCACAAAACTCACTCAGAAGTTTTAAAAAATAAGTTTCCAGACCTGGAGTCAAGAAAAGGAGGTAAATGCAGTCATTCTTTGTGTGTTTGTCTGGTTCCTGTTTCATCTCAGTATTTTTAAGTGTCTGTCAAATTTAAGAGAAACTTCTTAGGGAGCAGATATTTGAAATGTTGTTGAGCTCCTGTATATATTGTTAAAATGTATGTCTTTGGAAATGTTTCAGGCAATGGAAAGGTGACAGTGTTAGTTTACATGTAAATAGCTAGAGGAAACCAGAGAGGGAAGGCTTTCTACAGATATCCCAATTATGGGAACAGCTTTAGTTAAAGCTCACAATCAACCATGATGTGAAAGCCTTGAGAGGAATAGCTTTAATTTGTTCTAATCTTCACAAAAAATTATTTTTGTCACCAATATTTGTTCATTTCATGGTAAGAATACTTCTCAAACTCAGGCATGGAAAGTGAAAATAAATGGTGGCTATAATTAACTTGAGTATTTAAATTTAAGGGAAAATACTTAAGTAAATATGAGGCCTTTAAAAGCTTCTTACAGAATTACAAAAAAATCTAATTTTGTCTAGAAAATAAGTTTTTCCTTGTAAGATATTTTAAGGTGTTTAAATTATGGCCTGCAGAAACTATGGAATATTAAAATTAATTCATTAAAATACAGCACATTTAAAAACCTTCATGCATGTAATCCCTACATAAATTTGCTAAATGTAAACTGATTCTTAAATATAATCTTTCATTGATGTTATGACAGAAGGGCAAATAGCTCACATTTCTTCTGAATAAACATCAGCATGACTAGTTTCCTTGATTATGTGTAAAAATTTATTTGTTCACTGGATGTTACATAAATCAGGCTAATAGAGAATCTTCCTATTGCAAGTTCTAAATTTCGTCCTGTAAAGAATCTCATTTCATTTCAGAATAGCTACTTAAAGGACCAGGAGTTTGAGAGTCTCAAACTCAGACCTCAACCTTCAAAGGACATCCAAACAAGAAACTTAATTGGGGGAAAAAGAATTTGCAAGATTGAATTTATGCAGTTGCAAATTTAGAGTAGGCAATAGCAACAAATGATGTCATAATTAAAAGTATTCACAGAACATAAGATTATTTGTACTGGACACGATCTAAAGATAACCTAATTCCACACCTTTCCCTATGCTGTGTGTCTTGGAGCCACATCCAGCCTCCTCTTGAACATTCCCAGGGATGGGACATCCACAGCTTCTCTGGGCAACCTGTCCCAGTGCCTCATCACCCTCACAGTGAAGAAATTCTTCCTAATGTCTAATCTAAACATTAAATATCTATGTGTTACTCTTCCAGTTTAAAGCCATTCTCACTTCCCCTATCACTATGTGCCCTTGTAAAACGTCCCTCTCCAGCTCTCTTGCAACCACCTTTAGGTATTGGAAGGTGGTGTAAAGCCTGTCTCCATAGGAGAGGTGCTCCAGCCCTCTGATCTCCCTCTGTGGTCCTCATCTGGACCCCTCAATTTGTTTTTTTCTGGTAAATAAGAACAGAAATTTATAACTTAGTAGAATTGCTAGCACAGAAAGGGTGTGACATCTATAAATACCTGAATGTTACAAACAATGAGAAAAAAGAATTAATGTATGTAATCTGAAAGTATAATCAAACAAAGCTCAGAGGGAAAGGAGGGAGAATTGACACATTTTTGTATATGTGATACGTAGTAGGTTGTAAGAGGTTACCCAAGAAATTACTGGAAATACCCTATTTAAAATGAAGATATTTGAATGGAAAAATTATTGTCCCAAACAGCACTTCGCTGCATAGAAAACAGGCACGTCTGAGTCCTCCAGTCTTTACTTAGCAAGTCTAACTCATTTCAGTGGGCAGTTTTTTTGTTACACCAAGTCAAGGATGTAATGATCTGTTTCTAGCCTGCCATAGTATAAATCATGATTAAAATAATATATATTTTTATGTTTTATACATTATAATAATATAAATCATTATTAAATCATTGTCAGTGTTTCTGGACTGTGGAATATTTAATAACATTTCAGTTCAAAAGTAAACAACTTCCCTCTAGATGTTAATATCTTTTTTCTGCAGAATGGCTCTTTAAACATTTTAAGTAACATAAATGGCAGTAGATGGGGAAAAATGTTGTTTCTCTGCATTGACATTTTTTGCAACAAATCCTCTTCTCAGGAATTTCATTGTTCACAAGGGGAGGGAAAAATAATCTACAAAGAAGCTCAGCTAGTAGTAAAAAGATTATTATTACACATCTTTATATCCCACTTGATAGTTGGTATATCGTAATTCTTTCCTTCAAACTGTGAAAAAAAAAGTCAAACCCAATAATCTCATTTGTGGGTTTGGTATCTAAGCATAAACATGCATTTAGGCACCTAGTGTCATAGCATAAAATGCAGGGAAGATTTCATCCTTAAATACATGACTCCCTTGTGGCTCTTGCAGTGCTAACATCACTTCTTCAAGTCTCTAATAATGTTTTGAGGCCCGAAAAGCTGCCAATAGTCATGGTTGACACCTGTTCCTTAGTTTAGTAAAGGAGTACTAGTTAATATAGTGTGTATCACTGCTGAATTAATATACAGGAACTGTGTGAGTAGCTCCTGCCTTGTGTGATGTTTCTTAGTCACAGCCCTCTGTACATTGGTGTAATTACTACTGTAGCTTCCCGACGTCATTTATTATTTGATTAATATGCAATTTCTTTCTCAGATTCATCAGTAAGATCAACACAATGCCCAGACTCTTGTATTGCCCCTCCTTCCTTTCCTTACCAGTGCACAGCAACTCATTTCTTTCATTTTTGGCACATCACAATTTTATATTTACCCGTTGTAGCTTGGTTCCAAAGGAAGAATTACTTTCTAATCACTTTGCTTTCAGAGGGTTCTCCACTTGTGTCGGGGGATAAAGGGCAGTTCGGTCAGCGGGGGGGAGCGTGTCTGTGCTTCCTTTGTAAGGACAGCCCTGTTGTTAGGGCAGGGCACTGTGTGTTGAATTCTAATGCCTGAGTGCAAGAGCCAGGCTGTTTGGAAGGGGCAGCGTGGGAGGTGTTGGCTGCCATCAGCAGAGCCCCAGCCCGGGGGCTCCCTGGGAGTGAGGAGCCCTGGAAGTTGTCCGGACCCTTGTGCCGATGGGGAGCGTGGCCGTTCAGCCTGGAGCTCCTCATCCCCCCGGCACCTACCAGGCTGCTTTGCTCAGCAGCCAGGAAGCTCAGGTACCTTTTCTTTAAATATTTATCATTTGCTGCCGCAAAATATTGCCCGTTCAAAAGCAGGTGGTTTTATCCGTGCAGCAGAAGGATATTGGCATTGATTTTTATGTGCATTTGGTGGGTTTTGTAAGATTGTTGTAAAATTCATGTGTGCTTGTAATAGGTCGTATCCTGGATTTGCAAAGGACTATGTAACAAAGGTAGCTGTTAATTTATGAAATAATTAATTTTCAAGGAAAATTGTAGAAAATTTTCAAAGCTAGCATGTTATGATAAGATATACTTAAACCACATAACGTTACCTTTAGTTCTGGTACTAAGGTTTTGATTTTAAATTAACACTGGGTTAGTTATCTGTCTCTGTCAAGACTATTATAAAGAGCTTTTGTTGCAATCCATCATAGGGCTTTTGTGTTATACACTATACATAGAAACTGTTAACGGGAAGACTAGATTAATGCAGAGAGGAAAAATGTCATCAGATAAAACATGGGTCTCAAAAAGCAATTTCAAGTTCCATACTATGTTATGCATTAATACATTTCTAGCCTTTGGGGAAAAGAGGAAAACTTGTAATCAAAAATTAATTTAAACATTCTTGGCTGTACCTAAATTAGAACCCAGGATACTTCCAAAATTGTTACTAATCAAATGACCTGACAGGAGCACTCTAGGAGAAAATTAATGAGTACAGGCTATTCTGAATAATATTTGACAAAAATTTTTGCAACTCTTTTTCTGATCTGACATATAATAATTTAAAATATTTCTATTTTGAGGTAGCCATCTGTGTCTGTACATGTATGTTATGCAAATATGTTGTGCATATGCTTAATATTTTAAAAATTGACTTCTTCAGAAAGCTTATTAGAAAAACATGTGCAGGAAGTCACTTTTTTTTCTTGACTACTATCTTAACAATGAAGTGAGTTGTGATGCCATATGACTTAAATATTTCTCCATTAATATATGGACACTTTTGGTTTTGTTTTTGGGTTTTTTGTTTTGGCTTTGTTGTTTGTTTTTTGTTTGGTTTTTTGTTTGTTTGGTTGGTTTTGTTGTTGTTTTTGTAAACTATCATTGTGGCTTGTGCCTGTTTGAGTATAATGATTCTCATCTTTTCTGTGAACTATTCACAGAATTGATTTCATAAGCCTTCACTGTAATTTAGTTCTATATTGGAAAGAAAGAAATTGATGATTAGTATTTTGTGCCTTTAGGATTTGAAGAATACAATTCTATTCTATCCAGTTTCTGATTATTTACTATTTTGTAAATCTAAAATATGACAGGTCATGGAGGGATTGGGTCATCATACCTGTGACAAAAGTTTTAGTTTTGAGAATTATAAGTAGAATTATAAGGAAATCCAAGCCTAAATACCAATTAATTCGCATCAAACATCTGCAAATCCTTAGTGATGTTTTTTTTTTTTTTAATAGACATAGGAGAATTTTTTAATCAGAAATTTCAGTCTGTGTGTTCTGTGGTGTTTTATGTTTGTATGTATTTTGAAGGTAAGCTGTTATACAAAAAGATTCATTATGACTTTCTTATTTCTATTTTTGCTTAACATACTTGATGTGAAGGAAATTTTTAAGTCTAAATGTTTCTTGCTGTAGACATGCTAAACAGTGTCACGTCTAGCTTTGTTCATTGAATTTTGTCTGTATGCCAGAAGTGTAACTGGCTTACTGCCTTATTGCCCCCAGCAGTCCTGCTGTTCAGAGTAGGTAGTGTTGAACCTAATTTGTTTTTAATGTTTTTTTTTTATTTTCCCAAGGGCAATTTGATTTAAATAACTTTTTTATTAAGATGAACGGGATATTTTTTCACTTATTAGCAAGACAACTGCAGTAATGATGGCTGGATTTATTTTATTTTATTTTATTTTATTTTATTTTATTTTATTTTGTGTAGATTTGTTAAAGTTGACATGAATTACTCAAAAGACACCATAGAAAGTTGGAAACTGTTGAGAAGGTAGTGGGAAATGAAGGAAGAAACATTTGGTGTTTAATAAATTGACAAATACTTGTTTATATTCTGGAAAATCACAGGTGAAAACAAAGGAAAAAAAACTTCAGTTAAGTGAAATCAAGCTGAGTTTAACCTTGTAAAAAGAACGTGTCTTGAAAAGCCACAGTTAGTAAGCTGGTTCACTCTGAATTGTTTGCGTTTGAATCCCATTTAATTAATAGGAATTCAGCTTAACAATGGGGACGAGATTTGCAAAAAACACATGCTGTTTATTTCACCCTATTGAATTTTGTGCTTGTATTGGAAAAAAGAAACCAATATTGACCTGAATATTGTATTTAGGATACCTTAAATTTTTGCTCTGTATGTATAATAGAGTGAAATTTTTCATGAGGTTTGAGGAGAGGGAGAGGGAGAATGTATAAATGATGGTGGCAACGTCTCCCACCCGCATACTGGGACAAAAGGAGCCAGAGATAGCCTGAGCAAAACACAGGTGAGAGGAATTCCAGACGAGTGACTGGGGACACTGAGGAAAGCCCAAAGTTAAAGAGCAGGTTGTAGCCAGAGTCAGAAGGTAAATGATTTTCCCCAGCAGAATGGGAAATGGTGTGCAAGCCCTGAGGGCTGGACTCACAGGGTGAGAAGTGTTTGCTGCCTGCTATGATGATGTATTTTGTTACACAGAGCTCATTGACTTGACCCAGATTGCAGTTTCACTCACTGAAAATATGCCAGTGTTTCCTCTCAAACTTGAGATAGCCCCTGTAATTATGAACTGATATGTCAACTTTCTGCTCTGAAAGGTTGCTGCTGTTTCTGTTAATGAAGTTGAATTTGTTGCATTGCTACTGAGAAGTCTTATTTTGCACTGTTGCCCATACTGAGAACTCTGCTGACACTGCCATCACCAGAGTCATCTCAGTGACAGTGGCTATTTAAGATTTTCTTGAAAAGCTAATTTATGACAGATAAAGCTCTTAAAAGTCAACATACAAATTATTAATCACTCAATTTCTTTCCACCCATAGCTTGCCAGAATTGCCTTCACTTTTATGATACTAATTCATGGTAGTCACAAGCTACATATGGCTTAAAACACAGCTTTTTCTTCTCCAGTGTAAAAAATTATTGCCTTTTTTTTTTAATTTGTTTTGCTGAATAAATATTTAACTTTTAAATTTTGACAAGGAAGTAGATGTGGCTGTGGTTTGTGTCTAATCAAATCCCAATTGATTTATATATTTTTTCATCTACTTTAAAGATGAGAGTGCGAGTATGTGTGCAGGTGTGCATACAGGCATGGAAGAGAGACTGTAGTCCTGTGATACATATCTGAGAGAAAATTGACTGCATGGTAGTAGCTGAAAAATTATTTTTTAACACTGTAATTATGCCTTAGAGATTGAGTAGAACTCAAGTCCTACCCATATTTTTGACTGTGCTCTCTTTTCTGCTTATCTGATGTGACAGATGTGCTGAGATGATTACAGATTGTTCTATGGGAGGAAGATACTAATTGCCACAGACAATTAATACAATACAGAAGTCAGTCAATACTAAATACAGAATAAATATCACAAATTAATCTAAAAAGTATTTTACAATTATGTAAGGTAGGTTGGTTTTTCGCAATCTGTTGATTACTGTCTTGCTAATCAAATGCTTTCCTATAAAATGTTATTGAGCTAGAGCTTTCAGTGACCCATTGACATATTAATCTATCCTTAAATAATCTTATCTTCAGTTCAGCAACAGAATATTTAGAGAACCTTTTGAGAGACTGTTGTTATTACTTGGGGAACAGTCTTTTTATATTTGTGACTACAAATAAGATATGAAATATTTTAGTGGTGACTGTGGTTTAATTAAAAAAGAAATTATCAACTTGCATTCTATGCCCCTATAGTCATTGTTCCTTAGGTTGACCAAACTCTTGTGACCAGTGACAGGACTCACAGAAGCAGCATGAAACTGAGTCAGGGGAGGGTTAGGTTGGATATCAGGAAAAGGTTCTTCACCAGAGCATGGTTGGGCACTGGCACAGGCTCCCCAGGGAAGTGGTCACAGCACCAAGCCTGTCTGATTTCAAGAAGTGTTTGGACAATGCTCTCAGACACAAGATGTGATTCTTGGAGTGTCCTGTGCAGGACCAGGAATTGGAATTGATGATTGTGATGGATTTCATCCAGCTCAAGATATTGAATAGACAATCTGTTATAGGAGGTCTTAAGATGCAAGTGATTTATTTTATGCTCGTTCTTAAAGAATAGTGATGTCAACATCAAATTGCAGTAATATATTCCACATTTATTTTCTTCCACTTTTTTTTTAGTTATAGTAAACTCTTTTCCTAGTTAGTTGCAGTTAGAAAAATCTTTTGAAAGTGAGTTGCGGAAGACTCAGATTTGAGGGAAATGTTCCAAGGAGAAGGTTTTCCATTCTGTGACATGGTTCACAACAGAAAGCATTTCAAAACTGTAACTTTAACACATTTCTGTGGTATTGCCAATTTAAGATGTCAGTTGTCATCTTGTCAGTTCTAAGATGTATCCTTTAAGGGATGTTAATTTCCTTTAGAGTTTTAAAATTGTTATGTTGACTCAGCAGTAGGTGTTGTGGCCTACTTTGTTGAAGGACACCACACTGTAGGTGTGTCTGTTTCTTCTTAAACTTGATCTTGATCTTGCAGTGAGAGCTGCATTAAAACAAGGAACACAGATTCTTTGCACATTTGCCTTTCATTGTAGAGGTGTGCATTATGAGAACATATATGGATTTTCTGGTATGACTTATGATGTCTTGTAATGTAATTGAAAGAAAATTTGTCAGGAGAATGAGCTTGTTTTTTAAACTTATGCAATTCTGATTTTACCAGATTTGTTAACACATTTAAATTTTATTTTTTTAGCTTGTATATAGCGTAGATGCAGTTAGTACAGGATTATGTAAGCAAATATAAAAACTATTAGTTATTCTATTTGTGTTTCCTGGGGTGGGTGGGGGAAGTGTTAAATTGATTGTTGCTTTTGAAACTGTGGTCTGTTCTGCCAGCAGCTGGAACGTGATCAATTAAATGGGGCAAATGAAAGGCATTGCTGTTGCACATTGTTAAAGGAAAATTACAAATAGTATTGTAGTACTGAGGTCTAAAGATATACTTTATATATGGCTGGAGATAAATTTGACTCCATCAAAGCAAGGGTATTCAGTGCTGGATTATTAGCATGTTATAAAAAGAAATAATAGATCAATATCTTTCATTAATGCTAAGAAAATAATGACAATTTTAGTAAGGATGAAATGTAACTAATCAGAAGTAGACTTTCATTAATAAAATCCATGTGATTGTGAAATTTCTTTAGTCTTCTGAAAATGAAACTGAAGTGTAGTTAAATATCTGGTTAAACTGTTGGACATGTTAGTTCATTTTCCTCACCTTATTGTTGTGCTTTCATTCCTACTTATCTTACTGTATTTGTTAGAAAACCTGAATTGTTACTGTGACTACTGACATTTCAAATTTTCACAAGTTTCTAGTAAGTCATGTAACATTTCTCCACACATCTTGCAATTCTGAATTATTTCAGCGGGAGTGTTGAAGGGAAAGTGGTATCTTGTTCCCTATCCCAGTGCTCCCCAGGGCCTTCTGTGAACACCAGCAGCCAGGGACACTGTCCTGCTTGGAGCCAAAGGATGTGGGCATGGGGTGCAGGTGCCCTGAGAGCAGATGTCTGAGCTATTGCCAGCAGTGCTTCAGCACTATGAGATGGAGAAGAGTCTCACTCAACCCCTAAGACCCTCTAATAGCTGAAGAGGACTGTGCAACACAACAACTTGCTTTTTTGATAAGAAATTTCATCAAATCTCATTAAGGCTATTCTTCTGTAAACATTTTAATTAGCTCTCATTAGTGACATTGTTCTGCTAGTTTTTCAAGTAATAGGACCTAATTGAAAAGCAACTCAAGCATTTTACCTAATTCCTGAAAAATCACGTATGAAAGCATGGTAGCTTAACAAAAGCATTATGCAGGCATTATGTACACACAGTTGTATTCTGTACTCATGCTCGAAGCATATGTGAGGGGGATGAGTTTGTGCCAACCATTGTGCAACTGAAGTAGCAAAGGGTTTTGCAAAGAAGATTAGAGTTGGCTTCTCAAGTGGATTCAGAGTGCTTCAAAGGATGTATAGGAAGTGGGGCAGAAGAGTTTTCAATAGTGGCTCTCCAAAAGACATCGGCATCTCTTTGTAAAGAGAAGTTTCATTTTGAGATACTTATGGAGTAAAGTACTTCCAGTTAACTGAGTGTAAACTAGTGCTGCTTCACTTCAGAAGAGCTGCCTCCAAAGATTTGCATGGAATTGCAGGGAAGAGGAGGTGGCTGTGTTTGAGGCTTGCCTTGCCTTGCTGAGTTCTGAGCTGGGAGGCAGTGGAGCTGAGGGGAGGGAGACCTGTGTGCCAGGAGAGAGCTGTAAACCTCTGAGGAGGTGTCATGTAACCTCTCAACCGAGGGATCCTCTTATGCGCCGACAAGCTGCTTCTCTCTTCTGCCTGGCTGGGGTTATGAACACTTTCCAGGGCTTACTTGGGAATTAAATGGTAACAGGATTTCATGATGTAGGGATGAATTTTTCCTTTGCTGCCCCAGTAGCTTGGGTAATGCATGCTTTGGAAGCTGGGGCGGGGGGGGGTTGTGTGGGGGGAAGGTGTATTTTTTTTGCATTTTGCCTAAAGGATATAATAGATTGTAACAATGCCTTTTTTGCTTTTTCCTCTTTCACAGCTCTAAAGCTATATTATAAACATAGTGATTTCAGATTTTTTTCAGCGTTCTTGTTATGAACTAAGTTAGGAAAAATATCTTTTATAGGAGTGAAGAAATTGAGTGAGTACAGTAAAGTTCCGTTTGCTGTTGCACACCTGTTACTCCCTGTGTTGGGATCACTAGTTACAGTTGGAAAGGAATCATCAAGACCTTCTAGTGGTTGCAACAAACTGCAAAGAATATGAGGTCCATAATGGACAAATTACCAGCAGGTACTTCTGTTGTATAGAGCATCCTGTGGCAAATAGTTCCACAATTTATTAAACGTTGTGTGAAATGCCTTTTCCTTTGTTTTAAGCATGTTTAAATGGTATTTCCCTTTGTTGCCTCCCTTGTTTTGTTTCTGTGGAAATCTGGTAAATATCCTCTCTTCAGGCTTTGCATAGTTTTCAAACATTAGGCATATTTTTGAAGGTGTCAGTTATATCTTCTGTTGTTAGTTTCTCTTCCAAGTTTATTCCTGTTTGAAAACTACAACTTTTAGCATACTTACTGCTCCTACTGCTACCTTTTCTTGTTATACTATGTGTTTGGGTAGGACACCCACAACAGCATTATTCAGATATTAAAAACTGTTGAAAGTGTGAAATTTTTCTGTGAAAATGTTTTTTTACATACTTGTTTGGACCATCTTTAAAAGACTTGTCTACTTGGTATTTATGCAAAACTGTCATTAAAGCAGTAATCAAGAAAGGGCTCAACTTTGGAATTAATATTTAATTGCTTCTGCAGAACATTGCTCATGTATCATTTGTTGTGTTTCTTTGACAAGGACAGAATGGTTCCTTTATTTTCTGTTGGGGAACCATGATAACCTGTAGTTAAGTGTTCATGAACACTTTTTCATTGCTTCTATCTGACACAGTGTTCAGATTTGCACTTTTTGTTTTATTTAGTTTGTGTGTAAAGTCTAGCTTTTCAGTACTTAGAGACTTAGTGACTAGAAAGATTTGGGATATTTCTAGAAAATAAAAGTAAATAAAAAGCATAGAATATTTTTGATTGTTCTATCTAGAAAATAAGGGTGGTAGGCATGATGTTTAAAAGCAATGAACAAGGTGCAGTCAGACCCTGGAAACACAGAAGTGTTTCTCAGGTCCACTTAAGGATCCCACTTGGGTCCCTCAGATATGAGCCCTGGTTTCAGTGAAAGAATATACTCCCAGGAAATGAGGCAAGGAGAAATCTAAGCAGTCTGCGAGGTGAAAGTACTCCTTTACAGTCACCTTTTCCTCTTCTTATTCACTGTGCCATTCTAGGTCAGCAAAATTTTGGCTCTACCTTATCCTATTATACAAAAAACCCCTCTCAGTTTTGACCAAGTAAGGAAAACAGTGGCTAAACAGATACTGGAGGAAAAGTGCATTCTGTGTCTAAACACAAAGCCCTGGCTGCATCTTGAGAACATTTTGGAGTAAAACTTCTAAGTAGAGGACAAATGAAACAGGCAGACTGGATGGTTGAGGAACTAGGACTGCATATGGGTTGCATTGTGGAAAACCTGTTTTCCCTTTGGTCTGGAGAAAGTGTAATCTCTTCTGCAGTGGGAAGGGAGAATTAAGTTATACCAACACTAAATGTATCCATTCTCTGTATATCAAGTGGGAGTCTTGTCAGAGTGTTACATGACAAATGATGGAAAAAATACAGAATTTTAGGGAATTGGCTTTTTGTGAAGAAGAATTTTAGGAGATGGGTCTTAATAAGCAGCACTAATAAGATAAGGGATGTAACTTGCCCTCTGGGAAACTCCTTCCAGTCAGTGTCATGGATGCAGAAAATTACCAGCCTGGGATTCACAGCCTGAGACAATTCTTATGCTGTCTGTAGAGCTAGTAAAGACTCTTGCTATATTTACCATTTGGATTTGAAAAGTGAAGGGGTAGGATTTCTGAGTCCTGCACTACAAGTCTACTGTGGAGACTGGTATTTGGAAGATGCACTGTTAGCTGAATTACTTGTCAGTAGCAGTGTAGGGGGAAGGGCAACATCTTCTCTTTTCTTGCCTTGACTATGTATGATTTAGAAGTGATGTTCAGATTAGAAGGGTGACTTCTGCTGATAACATGACATAATGAATCATATCTACCTTTTGACTAATAGACGACAACTAGTTTGACTTTGACCTCATAATAAAAGGACTTTTTGTTGGACTTTGCTTGCCCTGAATAAGGAAGTAGTCCATCAAGAATACATATTTCTCTAATGGTTTTATACTGCAGAGATTTTCCTGTCCTTTTTAGGGGACTGAGGGGTTTGGAAAAAACAAGAACTGTAAAAAATGATTTGTCACTTCACTGGAATCTGAGTCAGGTAAAGATTTAGAGAGAGAGAAAAAAAATAATCTTTCTTTGGGCAAAGAAGAAAATATTTAGGTACTCACAGAGCAATGAATTCCATCAGTACTATGGAGCTATTTTTATCTGTTAGGATTAGTCAAGTTAACTTCAGACATAACCTGAATTTAAAATATTTACAATTAAAATTATAACAGTACTGTGTCTATTTTCTTCACAGGTTTGCTGGTCCTCTGATACATTTCAGAATGCCACTGGTAAAAAGGAACATAGACCCCAGGCACTTGTGCCACACAGCTCTGCCCCGAGGTATCAAGAATGAATTGGAATGTGTCACAAATATCTCCTTGGCAAATATAATCAGACAACTGAGTAGCCTAAGTAAGTACATTGTCTTAATAGCTATATTTAGAACTAATGTATTTTACAGTCATAGTGCTTGAAGTACAAACACTTTCTCAAATTCTCAGTAGATAATTGTCACTGGGTCTGGAATGTAGTGCTTTTGTGGGTAGTGTCTAGCATGGACGTCAGTGAAAGAAAACTAGGACCTTTTCTAGCAGCATGTCTTAAAGCACTTCATCCATGTATTTGTTACCAGTGGAATATGACAGGAAAAGATGGCTGGTAATTAATGAAGTTTGTAATTGTTCACCTTAGAGCAATTCTTGAGTAGGGAATATGACTTAATGAGAACTGTATCACTGGTTGCTTAATTCTCTCGGTTTAAAGCCTTGGTCATGTTGTGGTCATTCAGGAAAAAAGAGTTGCCTTTTGAAATAGTAAACCCAGAAATGTAATTATTATATGGTATTTAAAATAGTTAAATATTTTCTTCCTTCTTTTCCCTCTGTCAGCAATTGTACCCTTGGTGCACTTGAGAGTAGTAAATACTTCTTGAGCTCTGAAACTCTGAAGGAGTTTTACTGACAAGGCTGATCTCTGGCTTTTTTTTTCTTTAAGTTACAGCAACTCAATAAGTTGTCAGATGAACCAGCATGATCACATTTTGAATTTCCAATACTACAAGTGCTTTCCAACCTCCAAGACATTACTAAAACTACCAACACATTAAATTATTTAAATGTGCATATATATGCATCTACAATGTAAAAAGTCTTTCAGCTCCATCATTTTCTTAGAGTTACAGATTATGTAGCCTAATTGGTTGATTAGATTGATTTAATTATTGGTTTGATGATATGCTGTATGGTGAGTCTGTTATGGCAGCCTTTCAAAGCCGTTAAGGTGCCATTAGGTGGAAAACTTAATTGAGGACACTGAATTATGGAATTGAAACAGGAAAGCTTACAGCACATAAATATGAACATTATTAATATAGCTGCATCAACAAAGGAAAATAACTATTTGAATACTTTTCAGTGAACCAAGAGCATATCATATCAGGATGAGTATATGATCACCATATGTGGTCTTGCTTCATTCTGCCAAAAGCCCTTCCCAGACTAGCTGCTCATGTACTAGCCTCCCTTTCCATGTCACTCTTATTAATGTTGTATTATTTTATTTTAATATTTATTTTATGCTTGTTTTAAAAATTCTTACTTGATTATAAGCTTCATCTGGGGGAATTTGCTTTCGTAGGTGGCATGCCAAATATATATTTGGCATTTTAATTTGGAAGTATTATTTGACCCTAAGAAAACGCAACAGTAACTTCTAACTCAACATCATGGTCTCAGATTGACCTGTTGAGATTCAGCTGCCTTTGTTATGTTTTCTTGGTATACAGATCTTACATCTGATGTTGTATGAGGAGGTCAGGATTAAGCAGTACTAGAACAGGAAAGATTCAGTTAAGGAAGAAAAAAAAGAAATTAAGAATATCCATTTAATGCTCACACATTTGTTATATTTGCCTAACATAGGACAGAGAAACACTTGCAAGGGAATATAACCATAATTGTGTATAACTCCTCTTTGTAAAAGCAATGTGGTTCTTTCCTGAAACATGCATTCATGTGTTTATGCCAAGTTTTTAATCTGATACTGTGTGTGTTTTCAACAAAAAAAAAACCTAAAGTCTTTTCCTACAATTAAAATAGAACCTGTTTTGCAAACTAGTCCTTATTTCTCAGCAGTGCTAAGAAAAATGGAGATTATGTTACAGAGGTTTGGGTACTTGTGAAAGTATTTTGTTCCAGGATTCTTTTAGCTTTTCTGTCTGTTCATGCTAGGAGTAATACAAATTCAAAAATATCCAGGAGTTCTGGAGGAGAAATTTTATGTCTCATGCTTAAACCCAAATAACAAGTCTTCACTTGGTGTGTCACTTTTAGGGGTGTGCAGTGAGGTCTGCTGACATGCAGATAAATTTTAGTAGCCTGTGAGTCACAGCCAGCAGGCATGGTTTTGCAGCAGTCCCCTGGCAACCAGCTTCTCTGCAGTCCTTCCCTTTTTGTTTTCCATGGATAATGTATATGTTTGAGAATCAGTCTTTAAGTTGTAGATGAAATGAGACTTTACTCTGAGGGTGGAAATTGAGAACACTTGTAGAGTTTCATTTCCTGTAAGGTAAAGCTGCTTTTGCTGGTAAACTTATGCAAATTTAAATGAATGGTCTTTGACCTGATTAGCAATCAGTCATCTCTGCCTCTAAGATTTTTCATTTACTGATCCTCAAATAGAGGATCAGTCTTCTGCCATTATGGTTATGATTCTCATGACCAGGCAGTCTTAACCTTTCTTCTGACATGCTATGGATAAAGAGTGCTCTCATGGAATTGGAGCCTCCAGTACTCTAAACAATACCTAAAATCATTATTGAGGAAAAATCAGCATAGAGTTTTGTCATATGAGTCATTGGATCTCTATTCTTGGAGATATTAACAACTCAACTGGATTAGTCAAGCAGCTGGATCTAATTGGATCTGCTTTGCATGGGGTGTTGGACTAGATGACTTCTGGAGATATTTTAACCTCAACAGGATTGTGTTTCTATGATCTTGGATACTACATTTAAATAGGATATACAAGCAGAAAAAATACCTATGAAATGACAGGAATTCTGTTTTCCTGTGTTTCAGTTTAATATTAAAAGAGCTTTACATCAGTGTGTCAGTGATAACTACCATGTGTCTCCATAAAAATTATCAAACCTTTCATAGCTTATTTGATGTCTTGCTTCTAATTGTTCAGTTTGAGAATTTTTTGACCTCTAAAAGAAGTAGAGATGAAAGGACAAAATATTTATTTCTGCTTTGAGTGATAGTCCTTGCCTTTATCCCTGGAGCATGAAAACACATAAGTCTGTCTTGATACAACGTACAAAATTGGCAGTAAGTAATTTTTTTCCCCTGTCTATTCCCAGTCTTCTCTTACTTCATAAAAGGATCTGTTTTCTGACAGCTTTTCTTAGGACCATGGCAGAACAGAAACTCTCTGGACAACAGCAACAGCTGTCTTACTTTCCTAGCCATTTTTTCCTGTATTTCTTTCTTTCTAACAGTATTTGCTTTGAGGAAGAGCTTACCTATTGTTTGCAGCAGTATTGCACATACATTAGTACTCCAGCCCATAACATTCCCGCGTACATGAAACACAACTGATAGCATTGTGCAGCTGTGCCATTGTTGGAAGACGGATAAATAGTTCTCTTGTGTGAATGTAGCCTCCTCATTTTGTTCACAGCTATTGACCAATCTTGTTTTTCCTTTTATTCAGCTGTTCCATGGACACAGAATCTTGGTACCACAAAAGAAATCTAATTGATGGAGTTTGTTCACAGCCTCAGTCTCTGACACCTCCATCTAGGGAGGAGAGCATTCCTCTTTTTGAGTATGTGCCTTTAATGAATATTTGCATTGCAGGCATTCAGACATTCCGACTAGGCCTTTTATTCAATCATAGCAAGATGTCATTCCCCATTTTTTCTTTTACTTCTGCATAACCAAAGAGAATGCTGCATAATTATGCTAAGCTAGAGTGCCTTATATTTAGTGGAAACAGTTTTCACTTAACATT
Source organism: Toxostoma redivivum (assembly GCA_013397375.1). Lineage (NCBI taxonomy): Eukaryota > Metazoa > Chordata > Aves > Passeriformes > Mimidae > Toxostoma > Toxostoma redivivum. The sequence goes on along the minus strand of VXBI01010137.1, from coordinate 2,049,721 downwards.
GAACCTTTTGTAGCCTTTTCCCTCCTTCTATCTTTTCAGTGTAGTATATCTATTTTAACCATGTTCTTCTAATTCTTTCTTGTCCTTGCCCCTTATTTTTTAGTTTTCAGGAGCGAAAGCCTGACTTCGGTGCAAATTATTTCTCCCTCTTATTTTTTCTTCTCAGACACGCTTAACTTTTCTTTCTTATGTTTTGCTTACCATGCCTTCTCCAAAAGCATTCATCTTAAGAGAAACACTTTTCTCTTATCTTGTGAGAAACACTTTCTCAGTTCAGGATAACCTTTGGTTTGTCATGGCTTAAGGTGTTAACATTAAGTATGTGGGAAATATTTCTCCAGAAATACTTAGCCACAAGGTGTTGGGACTGCAACTAATTTTTAGAACCAGGCCTCCTGAGCTCAAAGACCAGCCTCTCTCTTCCCCCTGTAAGGACAACATCTTCAGCACATGGCAAGGTTCCTGCATGCTGAATTATTGGAATTAAGTCTTTCCCACTTACTGCAGCTAGAGCTTCAGTCAGTATTTCAGATACAGCAGAACCCCTGTGTTGCATCTTGCCTTGCCCATCCTCCTTCTCAGTGTGTTCAGGAGGACATTCATTGGGAATTTTCTTCATTAGTCACTCCTCTTAATTCATTATTACACAATTGCAGGAAATACAAGAGAAAGTATTCTTGTGCGCAAGGGGTAAGAAAATGGATGGATTTGAAAACTAAAGCTTAACTAAACTTGAGTTAATCCCATCCTCTCAAAATCTTCTATCTGATGTTTTTGCAGCAGTGGCAATGTGACGCTGTTTCGTGTCCATCCCAAATGGTTATGAGAGGATGAGCAAAGTGTCAGTAAAATTTCACTGAAAGCAACTATGTGTTAGCAGAAAAAAGTCCCACCTGTCATTAATTCCTTGCCTACATAAAGCAGTGAATTCAGGTTATGTTAGAAATAAAAGGAAGAACAAGACTTCCCTGTGAAATGATCACTAGCACTGCTGCTTTCCACATAAGTTCAGCTCTCAGTGGTCTGTTTCACAGATTTCTGAATGCGTGATGGTAATCTCAGCTAGTTTACTTGATAATGCCCTCAGTGGGTGGTAACAAATGATATCTCAGACTTATATGGCTGAAAATTTTTGAAGACTGATTTTTTCTTTTTGGATGTCAACAAGAAGCATCAGACCTGCTCTTGATAAGACCTTTAACAAAGTTTATTTGATACTTTTGATGCCCTGGTCAGGTTGTGTGATAAACATCTGGTTCAATTTTCCTGGCTAAAGGAATCAAGTTGTCTTCTCAGTACTCTGATACTCCTACTATAATCCTTGTGGACTGCCCTCATACTTTCATAATGAAAGTTTCTAATTAGCATCACTGCTATGTATTTAGTATGTAATTTTTCAGAGCTTGCTCAGCCCTAACCAGTGAAGTTCCCAAGGATCTACCAAGGTTCTTACCTCCAAGTTGAGTCTCCTAGCTTTTAGTCTGCTTCCTAATCACTGAGCTGTGAGATTGAAAAGATCTTGATGAGAAATAAATCCAGACTTTCAAACTCAGACACATCTCATTTTTTTCTAAAAAGTAAATAATGTAGTGAAGATCTGAAGCTGAATCAACAAGCTGTGGATATGTTAAATTACATGTCAGAAATAATGGAGGAGGAAAAATATATTAATAGACTTAGAATATCTTTCCTGTTTTGCTTTATCAAGGAACCTTAGTTACATATTGTGAGTGGCTTATGTGGTAACTAATTATCCTGAGAGAATATTTTCCAATAAACACATTATATTGTGTGGAAAGGAACTATTCAGTAGTGAATAATGTAATTTTGCATAGCGTAAGTATATTGGGAAGGGATTGGGCAGTGGGACATGACAGGTTTTACAGCTACTCTTGTTCTGTCCCTTTATTTTTTAGAAATTGTAGTAGACAAAAATACTGTATAGTGTGTGAACAGGAATTCAATAATAGAAATCAAGGAATGATAGTGTATAGGTTGGTAACAGACTAAATTCTAAGCTTATTCTTTGAGATGTTTTACCAATTTATACATATTTTTTTAAACTAATAGTATTCTGGGGTTTATGTAATTCAATATAGCAACATATTTACTATTTTAATATCAAATAGTAATATTAATTTTAGTGACATAGCCCTTCATTATACTTTGTACTTAATAATGCCACCAAATATCTAATATATTATGTATTTTTATATTTTCATTCAATGATAAATGTGTTGGATTCGATTTTAGGTTTGTAAATGTTAAAATATGCAAACATGCACACACACACACCACTGAGCCCCAGAAGTCTGACAGATCACTTAAGGCTAAGTTAATTAAGATCAATACTTCTGGCAAGATTGAACAATTGTCGTTTTGAATGTCCTGCTTGCTGCATCTTGCATTGGCCTGAGTTTTACCAGTCATCCTCTTGAATTTCAAAAAATGATGCTGGTTTATGGCACTGAGCGCTGTGCATGGTCAATGTGGTCATCCAGGTAGCTCCATCCAATTCAGACCATGTTTCACAAAGGCTGCCAATGCCTTAACCAGTCTGCAGGGTGCTGCTTCAGGCTGGGATGCAGCTAAAAGGTTTGGAACTCTTTCTTTAGCAATGCAGAAGGATAGTAAAGAAGTGACTTCTTCCACAAGTCCTGGTTCAGGATTCACGTCCCAGTTGTCTGAGAGCCTGTAACTAAATCTGTTGGTAACTGATCTAGTGTTGCAAAATGATTAATTTAAATGGCCTTTCCTATTGAGAATGCCAGAGTTCAGATGGATTTAAGGACTGGAGTTTTGAGAGGACTGCTAGTGTATGCCCTGATCCTTGGTGTGGTTCTAAGAATTTGAACAACACAATAATAAAGTCTTTGAAGACATCTCTTTGTCATGCTTTTTTTAACTAACCTGAAATACTGTCCAGAATCTGATGTGAAGGTTGTGGTTGACTCCAGTTCATCTGATACATTCCCAGTCCCACAGAGCAAGACAAAAACTCCTCATTTCTTTTACCTTAGTATGTCTTCATTTTAGGGTGTTGGATAATTAGGAATTATTCATTTGTGGATAGAAGCCAGGGAGGCTGGACAAATGCCTAAGAAATTATGGAGGGAAATTAGGAGATAAATTAGAAGGAACATTTGGTGAAAGCAAAGCACCGTAAATATGATCAGTATTTTTTTGACATTTTATAAACCATTGTACACTTATTGCCATGGTAATAAATGAAAATTGAGTGGATGATGCAGGTTTCTGTGATTTTAATTTTTTTAAAAATGAGGAAGACAATAAGCAGTACAATTTTTACTCTATTTTCAGTTAGTAGCTACTAGCTACTGTTCTGTTTTCAGCTCAGGTCTGTTTCAAAAGTCAGAAAAATAATTGGTCAAAAAGCCATCAAAGTACATCCATGTTATTGAGGGGAGGAAGGACAGAACGTTGTTTCCAAGACATTTTATTTGTCACAAAAAAGGATACTGACTGACACCAGAGAGAACTGTATTCCTCTATCCCTTTCTTACTGAAGGTTTAATTCTTACTGAAGGTGATCAAAGCCCTTTCATCCATGAAGAAAAGTTATAAAAATAATAATAAGGTGAATAATAAATTCATTAATTAAAACTCAATAATAATGTATCCTCTTATTTAATTTTTTTTTAAGTGCTCTGTTAATAAAAATAAATGCCAAGCAGGTTTTGCAAATACAGTAAAATAAGCTTTTCACAGACACTGAATTAATTTAATTGCAGAAGTCTATATTGTCATTTAATTTAGTAGGGCAACAAGATCTTTCTGATCTGGTATTATGTATCCATCTGTGAGCAGGATCCTAAGGCGTTAATATTTTAATTGTCATAGTGAACTGTAATTCTCTTTGTTGTACTGTGTGAAACAAGAGTAGAGTTTTTCAGCAGGCTCATAATATTGTAAATTTTCTGTAGTGTTAATGATACTTTGGAATATTCATTGTATAATGGAATTAATTTTGCATTCTTATTTTTCTGACATATTACCTCTAAATTATGTAGAATGAGATCAGCTTTGTTTACTTTCTGAATGTGCTTTTTTCTCATACTTTTACTTATTTGAGTTTGTGACACTTTGTCAGTATTATCACCTGTAATAGCGTCTTTTGTAATCCATCCAAACTGAAGATAGATTCCTGTAGAATACACAGAGATGGCAACACAAATACCAGATTATGTGCATTATGTACGTATTTATACATTTACAAATAGTATTCTTTGGAATAGTAGTTTTACTTTTCACAAAAAGGAAACATTTTGCTTTGCTAGAGGAAGCATTTGGCTAAATATACCTCTGCCTAAATAAAGAGACCACCAACACACAGGTAGGTGGAGACATCATGGTTGGCATACCACTGCGAACATGACAGGTTGTTTTTAATGTATTTCCCATTTGAGGATTAGTGTTCATAAGCATAGGCAAATTATTCCTTGCAGTATGTTTGTGGCTGTATGCAACGCAATGAAAAGATTTCCAAGACAGATTATTTGCAATAGGAGCTCATTAATGAGGTAGATGAATTTTAATCCTGATTAAATGATGCAGATAAAAATTTAGCATCAAAATATACCTAGAAAAGGAAAGTTACTGGATTTTAAAGACCTGCCCCTAAATTAATTTTTGATTCAATACATGAAGTTTTATATTTGATTTTAATTTTAGTTTGTATGTCTCTGAATGTTATGTGAATTATGTAATTAAAATTAATATTTCTGAACATATTATCTGAAATGCATTAGATTTTTAGTATCTGCATATTAAAACTTCAACAATCTTGTTCTTAGTGGATCACATTTTAAGTAATTTCGCTTGCTTCAGGTACAGGTTAAAGAGCATAAACTTTTCTGAGTTTCAAGACATATATTAGAAAGTTTTATGTTAAGTGAGTTGCCAGCTGAGAAGACTTTTACTAACTTTCCGTCTATATTTTTCTGTGGACTTGTGCTATGAGACAAAGGTTCTCAGAATGGGAATACCTTTGATCTGCTTCTCACTGTGGCCATTGACAGTTGCCCCAAGAGTGAGAGCAAGGCAGTATGTAGGATATTCCTACTAATCTCCCTGCTTCTATTATTTTTCAGACTAGAAGCCTCTCCAACCAGATGAGTTTTGTCTGTATTTCCTAAATGCTAGGAAATCCTGGTGTGTTTCTTTTCCATGACTTTGTATCATTGGCAAACTTGAATCTTGTTTTTTTCCCAGTAATTTACACATATCTTAAATAACATGGATCCCAGCATAGAAACTTAGTAAAATTCACCTTTCTCGACTGTGAAGACTGGTGATTTACTCCTATGCCCTGTTTTCTACCTTTTGAGGAATTATTTATCTGTGCCATTTCTTTTGATTGCCCCATCTGTTAAGTTTTCCCAAAACCATTTGATTAAGGACTTTCTAAACTCTCTTGGAAATCTCAGTAGATCATAGCTCTCTATCCATGTGTTTCTAAACCATTTAGAGATTTCCCTTTACAAAAGCTGTGCTGCCTCTTCTGTCGTGAGTCATCCTGATGTCTGCTAATTCAGTTCTTCATAATGATCTATGCTAATTTGTATGGATGTCAGGCTTATGGGTCTGTAGCTGTCAAGCTCTCAAGATGTTCCATGAAAAAAATTTGAACCTTGTTGTTGAGTGTTTCAGTCTGTATAAGGAGATTTACAATTGTTCCTAATATTTGCTGATCATTTTGTTCATTTAGTTTTGTAATTTTTATATAGTCCCTTCAGTTTCTTTGAGCCTCCCACAATGAGTTCTGGCATCAGGGTCTCTTCAGTTCCCTTCCATGGACACCAGTGGGAAGTGTTAAATTAGCTTGTCCACAGGGGTCTTGTCTTCTCTGTATTCCTTTATGTTTTCATTGCCAGTCAGCTCTGCAGACTCCCTGGCAGACTTTCTTATTCCTCATGTCTTTGAGGGAATATTTATTGTTAGTTTGCTAGTTGCTCCTCTTCTATTTTCCTCTTCTGTACATTTCTTCTGATATCCTCTTTTATATTCCATTGTTTATAGTCATGCTGGTTTTCTATTGCTGTTACCTAAGTCTTAATAAATGGTATGTGCTGGCCTTGTGCTTACTACACAGCATCTTTAAGTAGTTTCCACAGTACCTGTAGGAATTTAATTTTTGTTCTTTTGATGTGTTTATATAAAAATGTCCTCGTTTTTATGTATACTTCCAGATGTATTGCTCACCAAAGGCAGAATTTCCACAGCTATCCTTTCCTTTTATACCTGTCAGAACTTGAGTGCAAAGCAGGTAGTTAGAAATTTGTGAGATTTATACTTCCAAAACCAACATAAATGCACAAACAGTTCATGAATTACGTATGCACAGTATCAGATGGTTTTGAAAGCTATCACATTGTATTTCAGAAGTGTGGCTACACATTCTGCTGTGTAATCTGGTGGGGTTTTTCCAGTGACTTTGGCAGACTACTCAAATGGAGACTTGAGAGAATTAGAAGCAGTATGTGGAATATTCTGTAGAAGAGAAACTCATTACTGTTCCTTTTCTCAAAATATTTGTATCTCCTGCTCTTTTGTGCCAAAAGTATGATGACTATAGATGCGAACAAAGGAGGTTTTTTGGTCGTTTGGGTTTTTTTTACTTCAGTGTAAATGGATTGGTTTCTAGAATTTTGATCCTTCAAAGTTGGATTTATTATTTTAGTGTGTATTTTTGAATAGGCTGGTTCCAATTTACCTAGATGTGAATATCTTCCTTTTTTTGTGAAGTTCTCTGTATAGCAGGAATGGAAGCTGTACTTCATTTTGAGAACAGTGTTGAGGTAAATTCAAAGATTAGTTATCGCTGAGACAGGAGCAGCTTCAGATGCTGGAAGTTGTCCTTTTAGAAATATCCAAGAAACTGTGAAGTCTAATTCCATTCATATTAGCATAGTTAATAATTTTATAGCAGCTGAATATCTGTCCTGTAATGTAGTAAATAATTTCATTTCTGATTAATAAGTTGCATATTAAGTATTTAACTTCTATTTGCTTTTCTAAAGGACTCCTAATGGGCTCGGTAAGTACAGGTTGTTACAAGTGACACTCATGCATCTTAAAATTACTTAATTAAAACAGTAAGAAATCATTTGCCTATCTTGTGGTATGTTTGAATTCTTTTTTCCCCATGTTTCAGGTAAATATGCTGAAGATATATTTGGTGAACTTTTCAATGAAGCACACAGTTTCTCATTTAGAGTCAACTCCTTACAAGAACGTGTAGATCGCTTATCTGTCAGTGTTACACAACTCGATCCAAAGGAAGAGGAATGTAAGTTACCTCCTGCAAAAAGGATTTCTTATTTTGTCATTCAGACAGCACTGATAGGTGAAATGGAAATGATAGTTTAATAGTTTAAATCATATTTATAAGAACACAGAGCAAAGCATCATAAGAAAGGTCCATTTCTATTTTTGCTACAGGTTTCTTTTATAGCTTTGAGCAGCTTTCTGAGCTCAGTGTTTTCATGGTTACTGAATGATACTAAGGAATTTACATAAAAATGGCTACAGGAGTATCTGTCACTTCAGTAGTGTTATGTGTTTGGAATATTAATAATATTATGTAATATTATGTGAATGCTTGGAGATAAGTCTATACACTTTTTTAAACCTTTCTACTACTTCTCGTGGAATGTAAGCATTTGTCCAAGTAGGATTTTTGCATTTAACTTGTACCATCTTACTTTCTGTATGACATTATAGTTGTATAGCTTCATTTATTGCTGCTGTATAACACCTTGGATTCTTTCTAAACAACTTTAAGTATTGTAAATGTTAGCACTGAGGAAACAAGTCGTCTCAAAAGTCATCAGCTCATGCCTGTAAGGTAGAATTTGTACGGAATTTTTAAGGATGCCTAGGCTTTATTTGACCACCTAATGCATAAATGCCCTGAAGCTCTTTTGCCTCTTCAATATCTACTGGTTGCAGATGAAACTGTGAAAAATCTTGTAACCCTAAACAATTTAGGGTGTTCTAAACTGCGTGGTTAAGACCTAGAACGTAGAGGAACATCCCATCAAGAAAAATAACTTCAGATTGCTTGTGAGATCCAATTTTAAACTATAGAAAGCTGTTTCAGTTCTGAATGGCTAGATATAATAATTGGGTATTATTACATTGTGTGATTACAATTGTGTATACAGAACAAATGAAGTGTCAAACCAGGAGAGTAGTCTTCAGGTTATCTTTGGTTATACATGTCAAAATTTCACCAGTAGCAAAATTAGGCAAAGGGAAGTTGGATTCTGCATTTCATGTGACATTAATTTTAGAACAGGTTTTGAAAGACAGCTGTTCACAGCTAGTAGCAGATTTTCCAAAAAATCATGACTTGCCTAGGGGAATTATTACATTAATGGGATTTTCCAAGTCTCTTGATAACTAAGCATAAATCGCGACCATGCACCTCTTTTTCCAATTGTTGTGGTTTAACCTAGCAGACAGTTAAACACCACACATCCACTTGCTCATCCCTGCTCCACAGTGGGAGGAGGGAAATAATTGGGGGGAAGTAAATTTTGTGGGTTGAGATAAAGACATTTTAATAGGGCAGAAAAGGAAGGGAAAACATCAATAAAAATATTAGACTATACGGAACAAGTGACGCACAATGCAATTGCTCACCACCTGCTGACTGATGCCCAGCCAGTTCCTGAGCAGCAGCCTGGCCCCCAGACACCTTTCCCCCTGGGTTTGTATGCTGAACATGACACCATGTGGTGTGGAAGGTCTCTTTAGCCAGGTTGGGTCAGCTGTCATGGCTGGGTCTCTTCCCAGCTCCTTGTGCCCCCCCCATCCTGCTCGCTGGTAGGGTGGAAGCTGAAGACTCTTTGACCACTGCTCAGCAACAACTAAAACATCAGTGTGTTACCAGCACTATTCTCGTCCTGAATCCCAAACACAGCACTATACCAGATACTAAGAAAAAATGAAGTCTCCTCCTGCCCAAACCAGGGCATTTTTGCCATGATTGGATAATGATAAAAAAATCCATACCATGTATGGTAATAAATTGTCAGCAGTTGTAATCTTGTAAAAACTGTAACACTCCAGAGTGTTAATGGCATTTCTGCTTTTGCTCTTGACAGCCTAGTTGTGTTTTAAATCACAGGGGGAGGTATGTTGATATATATCTAATGAACATATCTAATGTGTTGATCATTCACATTTCCATAGAATGGAGAGACCATATTAAGCCATCAAGTTAAAGCATCCAGGGGTGTTACACAATAGCAAGATGGAAAATTGTACTATCCTGTGTAAAAGGCCTTTGGCAAGTTTGGCTCTAGTTCAGGACCAAAAATCTGTAACTATTTGATGTTAGAGAATTGCTAGAAGTAGTTTTAAATAGTCTGTAGTCCCCAATGCACCATACCAACACATTTTCACAGAACTGTGCATGCTGTAGTGTTTGCTAAAGTGTGTAGCTAAATAAAGACATTGCAGTTAAAGAAATAGGACTGGGAATAGGTCTACACTATGAAGTCCAGTGTGGCTCAGGGTGACTTGAATATGATCTCATGGATTTGTGTCACACCATAGAGTAGTAGTGACTTCAGAGGAGCACATGCAGTCTCAGGAGCTGTTAGATTCCTGTTTTTATTAGCTTAAGTATATCCAGTCCCTGAGCTGTACCCAGTGCTTCTTATTCAAAAGCATCTGCCTGGAATGAGTCACCAGATGAGGACAAAGGAAGTGAGGAGGCATTTGATATTGTATTTCCTTAAAAGTTAGGGATCAGGGAACTTTTTTCCTTCCTAACAGTATACTGTTTTAGGCTTGACTTTAGAAATCCATCACAAACAGTTTATATTTAGTCCTGGTGGACTAGAATAGCTGAAGGATGTTAATGCATGAAGGGAACGGAAGGGGGGAATATTCGAATTTACCTTTTCTAACTCTCTATGCAAGAATTAAGCAACTTTCAGTACTTCTACTCAGCTAACAGCATGAGTTAAATGGGATATACTTGTGAAATGAGTCTCATCTGCTCTTTGCCAGGAGGCAGTAATAGAAGATTTAATGGGTTCCTTTGAGCCCATGCTATTACACAAGAGAAAGAAATTAAGATTCATTTAAAGCTAAGTGGCATGAACAAAACCAGCCCAAGTCAGATTCACTAAACGAGATGCAGATATTTGACAAGATGTTTCTAGTAGAGTCAGAGTGAAAAAAGCTCTGAATTTGTTTGAACAGTCTCTGTGTTTTCTTTTTTGAATTATTACAGTGTCTCTCTGAAAGAATGAAGCCAAGGTTAAGACTGTATCTTTAGGAGCCTAACTCCTCATGTACTATTTTTCTGTCATAGAAGAGTTGCTATGAACTTCGTTTGGTTTGAATTATTACACTGTTTTCAAATTCTTGATTTCTCAGTATTATTAATTTCATATTTTAATAGATTTTTTAAAATACTTTGTTCTTTCCATATAAATGTAGGTTTTTCACCTCAGAAGACACCAAACTTGCATGCAGACAAAAAGAAATCCATTTCTTTCCGTTAAACTCACCTTTATTTCAATTGTATGGGAAACAAGTTCATATGTATCCAAGAGCAATATTTGGGGTCCTTTTAGGACTGAGAAAACACATTCTTGCTATAAAGCTGAACTAAGATCGACAGCTTCACTAGTTCTGCAATATAAGGTGTCCTCATAGGTGAGAAAATAGATCCTGAGTATAGTTTCTTTGCAACCATTTTTCATTTCAGTATTTACTTTATAAGTAACATTACTAAATCTGTCCATATATGTGCAAATTGTATAAGTAAAATAATATTTTTCTTAATTTATCAAATTTTTGTGAATTTAATTGTATCTTTTAAGTATGAAGTACTGCTAAAAGTGAATAATGTCATAGCTGTAGAAATATGACAGTTTTGAAAAGAATATTAATTTTAACATTTATGTGGTTCTTTTTTGAAATGCTGAAACATGGTACAGCTCTGATGTATAGTGTCATGAGATACTGGAAAATAGTTTTGTGTCACTCAGAAATAAATAATATCAGGGCAGAAGGAAAATTCATAAACTCAGATTTTATCAGACTATTTTGGTGTTAATTCAGTGGTTCTTTCAATGTAAACTGCCTAATTCTATTTAAATCTCAAATCAGAGAGTATTTTAATCTCAAAGGTGGTGTATCAAATTCTTGATTTCTATAGCATATTTGTTACAACTGTGACAAGCTACTTAAATAAACCAAACGGCAGAAGTGCTGTGGGTGAGCAGCCTGACACACTTCAGGAAAGGAATCAAATAGTGTTGTGAATTGTGTGTCAGAAGGCTTCTGCCTCTGAATACATGTGTTTGTTGTTTTTCTAAAGGTTCTATAAATATTGCCCTGTCATTAAAACAACAGTGGTTCAGAAGTTTGGCTGGACTAATGCCAAAAACAGATTTGATATTTTGCTATGCACAAAAAAAGGTGGCATTTGGTGGAGAGAAACCTAAAAAGCTTGCCAGATAACTGTGGTCTCTATACTGCTGGAAATGGGAGACTTGGTCAACTTTAAAGTCTGGATACTCAGCCCACTGTGAGACTTAGAAGGAAAGGGTAGTAAATCCCAGTTTAACGGCAGCTCGCTTTCTTTAGCCTCTGAAGAAGATTTTGCTGAGTATAAAGGAGTATAAATGTAATCAAAATTAAGAACAGGGAGCACATGAAAATTGGGTCACGATCTCCACATGTACTATATTAAGTGGAGAGTAACACTATTGTCAGTTCATTCATTTGAAATTTTACCCTCAAAAGCAAATAAAGACTGTTAAATCATATAGCAAGTCACTTTTCCTTTCACATCTCTACTTAAAGAAAGTTGCATTTGAGTGTGTCTCCCTCTCAAGATTCTGAGTGGGTGGGCTGGTCTTCAACTGCTCTCCGTGTTCCTTCTCCAATTTTCTTAGGCCCTGGATTAAATTTGTGGGTTATGTAGTAAGTAAATCAGTTTTAAATTAGTGTGTCCAAGGCTTAATAGTTACATGGTAAGACCATGATACTGCATATTTTGTGTATAAAAAGAGGGAGGTGGACAAAATACCATTTGCTAAACAGTGTGGTGGTTTTGTTGAGACTCACCAGCAGATTCAGTGCCTGTGGGTAATTCACATCTTAATGGGGATTGCTTGTTCTACATGCTGCATTTGAAGCAGCTTCTGAGTCCTCCTAAAATGATTGCTCTAACATTTACATGTTCTTTTTGTTTACCTGTAGTAGTTAGGTGACATAGGTTCTCTATCCAAAGAGTTCTTGAGCTGTTCTGTAATTTTTTAGAACAGTATTTCAGAAAATTTCTGTTTCCTGTGTAGGGGACAAGCCCAAGAGTCATGTCTGATCTAAACCCACAGTCAGAGTATTCTGATGGCAGAGAAACCTTATATGTGTGTATTCTAGTCATTGTTTAAATGAATAATCATTAAAAATATAAAATAAATAAGGTAGAAATCAGACTTTGAGATTGCAGTGTCTTTAGGAACTGAATCACACAAATCTTTACCTTAAGAGGATTTTCAACAGCACCACTCTCTATCAATTAATTACCTTTAATGGGCACTTTACAACAAAGTTATTTGTTCAAGAGTGTTGTTCTTTCCTCTTTGCACTTTTCAAATTGCTGGGTAAGACTTTGAACAGAGAAAGGGAATTGTGGGCAACCAAGTCCTTTGATTTGTACGAAATTTCCCCTAGTCATTTAGTTCTGCAGGGAGTCACAGCTGTGATATTCAAGAGTTTATGGTCTTGAAAGTTGCCAGGATGAAATTCTGCATAAAGTATTAAGAGAGCAAGTTTTTAAGAGGAATATACATGATTTGTTTATTTACTGTCTTTAGGAGAATGGTATTTTTTGGCCTAGAACCTAATCGTAAATTGTGAAGTTGAGTGAGTGTAAAAGAATAAAAATAAATCTAGTAACTTTTTTTTCTTCTGGTGCAGTAAAATGTAGTGTTTAATGTATTTGAAAAGTTAAAAGTAGCTACCTTCTGTCAGTGCACTGGTGGTGCTCTAAACCTGACATTTACTACAAATCGGGATTACAGTTTAATGAGATGCTTGCCAAGAGATAAAACATTATTTAGTATATGCATTACAGATGTGCTTTTATTTAACCCCCAAAGAAACACAGTTATTGTATCTCATCAGAGTGCAACTTAAATACCCTTTTCCCCCCCACTTTGTTGCTGATTATGAGTAAAAATGGACTGGCATCTTTTTTAAAACCAAGAATACAAAAGGTTGACAGTTTAGCTTTCTGACAAACAGTTTTTGCTTATGTGGAAAATATTGTTGTGCGCAGAGGGTTAGATTGGCTGAGATAATATGTCTTTTCATACAATCCAAACAGCAAACACGATTAAGTCAAACAAGCATTTGTTTAGATTGTTGAATGAATCTTTAAATTAAATTGTGAATATCTCAGCATTTAAGGAAATTATTTAAGACCCCATTTTTTATTAATTGCAGTGAACACAAGTGGTATAGTAGGTGGACTTTCTGAAAAATATATCCATATTGAATTTAGGATCCTGGGCTATACAAAAAGTTCTGATGCCTGTAAGGACTTAAGCAACTGGAAGCACAAATTTACCAGCATCAAGTCAAATGCCTGCACCTTTTCTAACTCCTCCTTCAGCCACTCATCTCTTCTCACACCTGCATTCATACATCCAATTTGTCTGACCCGTCCCCTTGCAGTGCCAGTTTGTCAATCAGCCAAAGCCGGGTGGCTGTGGGACCAGCCAGGTTTTCACATCTTCCCCCTGCTGAGGCTGTAAGCCACGCAGGGCTTTTGTCTCTTTGCCAGCTGGCAAGCTGAACAAGTGGCTTTGTAAGCCAAACTGTGCACAGCCCAGGATTATGCTGGGTGTGCAATGTGGGATTTACCTGATCCCTCTGTGTAGGCAAGTTATATCCATGTCATGATTCTCCGTATTTTCCGTGCCACATCCTTCTGTTTCCTGAGCAATGCTGTGCTAATGTAGTCTGTTGTTTGGAATAAATGGTGTGCTTTTCAGGGAATGCCTGTTACAGGTTATCAGCATAGGAAATGTGGCTTGAAATTCTACAGTGTATCTTTTCTGTAAAGCCCTCTGCTGTGTATCTTAGGTTTAGAGAGAAAATTACTACGCTTATTGTTGGTGATTGATTGATTGATTGATTATCCTCTGGTGTGTTATCCCCCTGTACATGTGTACAAAATGTAGAGTTTTAAGCAAGAAAAGGGAAATTATGAATTAGACTGGCTGTGCTTGCTCACTGAAGAGATAGAATGCTAATAAGGAGTTTGTGGGACAGTGTCAATAATGTGGTGTCATATACTCTGCGAGCATTTTAATATTAAACCAAAGTACTATGTTTATTTATTAGAATAAATTGATTAAGTTGAATGTCTTCAGAATGTACACAGGTTCAAAGAGAAGTGTACTAAGTTTTACTTTTGGAAGTGTCTCTAATATATGATAGACAGTTGGAAATCTTGCAGGATTGCCAAGCAACTCTGAGCAAGTATATTGGTGTTATTTGTATAATGAACAGCCCAAAGAAAAAGCAGCTGAAGTATAAAAAGATCTAAGACTTAAACTTTTAGATGAGGTAAACCTCAGTTATTCTAACTGAACTTTTGCCAGCTGATAACAACCTGTACTTCATGACAGGTACAAAATATATAGGGTTATTTATGACTGCAAAAATACCTACAGAAATTGAGATTTCTAGCTGACATTCAGACATTATAATATTTCTTTCACACACTTAAAAAGGCTTCTGAGCAGCTAATTAAAGCTATTAAAAAGAATAAAAGACACTGTGGTGAATTAGAACCTAAGGGTAAAAAGGAGGAAACTTCTCCAGGAATATACAACCTTGCCAAGTGTAATAAACTTCAAAAGCCAAGCTGAAAATCAAATAAATCCCCTCTTTAGCCTCACAAAGGATGTTGCCAATATGCTTAGGTAAGAAGATAGAACATTCCAGGAGCTGCGAACCTTCTGGAAAAAAACCTGCCGTCTGCCCCTTTGTGATCACACAGTAGGAATCCAACTTGGTGTATGTACATATGTATGTGTACACTTGTATGTGTTACAGGAACCCGAGTAAAGAAAAACAGTCTTCAGCTTAAACAGGTTTTCCTTTAAAATGTTGCCAAAGGCCCTAGTGATAGCAGGGCAGGGGTAGAGTTGTCCTGTCATCTTGCATAAAGGGCTGTTACTATAAACCTGTTTCTATAAAACAAACATAATTATTTTTAGATAAAATGTATGTGCTGAAAACGCTCTTTGCTACTATGTCGGAAAACTGTTTTCAGTACTGTTTGTGATTTTAAGAAAAGAGCCCAAACTAACGAAAAGATCTGCTGCTTTATCTAATTGAAGTCTCATGCTGGTTGCAAAGGTAGCTTTGAGGCACACCTGGACTTCACAGGTGCGGTAACTGAAGACCAGGGAGGGAGGGAAATATGAGACTAAATAGGTATACTGTTTCCCGAATTAAAAGTGCAAAGCTTATCAGTTGTGGTCATTTTTCCATTAATCTTTATCTAAATTTTAATTAAATAGAAAAAACTCTTTTGAAATCGATAAAGATATGTAGGCTTTTCCAGAAGTGGGTAAAAATAGTTGCAATCCCTATTTAATGTGTTGTGTTCATATAGTATTGTTTTCCTTTGGATCTTGCATAAAGGTAATTGATTATTCCTAATGACCGTGTTTAAAAGTCAAGGTGGCTCTGAATTAGACAGAGAAGGCTCATGTTGATTAAACAGATTAAAAAGCATTTGACTATTTTCATGTGTTGGAACATAGAATCACCTCCTATTAAAGCCCATTGATCTCAGTAGCATAAGCTTAAGTGATTTGCTGGTTTGGCATCTCAGTGGGCCCTCCATGGAACTGCTGCCTACATGCAAGGAATGCAAAGTTTGGCTTGCTGATGCCATTAAGATAAAATCTATACCTGAAGATAGAGAGCAGTTTTTAGTAGGAAAAGGGTGGTGAAATGGAGTTGGTAGATGTTATTAGGTACTTCTGAACTGCCGAATGTTATTTTACAGCTACAGTACACAATTGGTTGAACTACTTAGGAGATACAAAGTTCTGATATCTAGGTGAGAAAAATTTCCTGTGAAACTATATAGAGGATAATGTGCTAGAATATTACAGCCATGTTTTTCACATAGTCTGACAATGTCTTGCCATGGCGATAGTGCTAGATGAATCTGTATTTGCTGTAAAATGGCCAAGATGCAAGCAGTAGTGCTTTATATTTTAACCAACATTAGGCAATTCCAGATTAACCCAAACAAAATGTATCTGGTGGTATTTTTTTAAATGGCAATATCCCCTTTCAGTGTCACTGCAGGACATTACAATGAGAAAAGCTTTCCGGAGTTCCACGATTCAAGACCAGCAGCTGTTTGACCGCAAAACTCTGCCAATTCCTTTGCAAGAAACTTACGACATTTGTGAACAGCCTCCTCCACTTAACATCCTCACCCCTTACAGGTTAGTAAAAAAATTAATTAAAAACAATTTCTAGCTTATTTTATGTAATAGAGAGGATATATCCAGGCACCTTGCTCACATTCAGTAGCACTTGAATATTTAAGGATCCAGACTAGAAAACTGTGAAGCTGCTTGAGGAATGAAAGCAGCAGCAGACATTATAAGCATTAAAATTTTGCTCCATTTTATCCAAATCTTAACTCAGTGTAACATGGTAGGAGAGTAATTTTTATTTTCTGTATTTATTAAACCATATAATGTACTTGGATGTGGAGTGAAGAAATTAAACATGTAAGTGGGTAGAAAGAAGGGATCTTCAATGGAAATTAATGTTGTCTGCTGTCCCAGAGATTCAGTTTGAATCAATAGCTGAAGAAGAGCAGCCACACAAATTTGCTCAATATTTTAACAGCAAGATTCTCTGAGGGAGTTCTGATTTATGACACTTTTTTTTTTTTTTTTCTGGAGCTTGTGTTAAAATTATCTTTCTAAAATTAGGACCTTGAATGCCAGGAAAGATAGGAAAAAGTAATAGTGCAGGAGGTCAATGATCATCTCTTTTGTGTTCCTCAGTGAAACATTTCAGGGTCTGAGATACTATATATTCCTTAATATGCCCTTGCTTTGTGTTAATGTTTGGATTCATGTCTTGTCAAATAAATAGTATGCCCTGTTTGTGTCACTGTATTTCAGGGATGATGGAAAAGAGGGTTTGAAGTTCTATACCAATCCTTCATATTTCTTTGATCTGTGGAAGGAAAAAATGTTGCAGGACACTGAGGACAAAAGAAAAGAAAAAAGGAAGCAGAAGGTACATATGTTAACTTTATATGGCTTCTCTTCGTTTTTTCCTAGAAAGGGTTTGCTTGCAGGTATGCTACTTTAATAGCAATCCAGACTTGACAGTCATCTTTATTCAACTATTTATTCATTCAGTTCCATCAACTTTAACAATTAAATAATAATAATAATAATAGTAGTAGTAGTAGTAGTAAAATAATATAGAAGAACCTAAAGCTTTCATGCTGTCTTAGTGTAACCAACTTTTGCCAAAATGTTTAAGTATACTAGCAATCACTCAGAAAGGAGAAATAGAGCAGGAATAAAGAATTTCACATAAAGAATTTCACCTAAACACTTACTTGTGAGACAAAATCGTTACAATCTTACAGGTGAAAAAGCTGGAATGACATTCTAATAGATATATTTGAACTAGAAATAAATTAGTAGGAATAAAACACTTCGCTTATATTTTCTTAAAATTAAACAAGCACTTTTTCAAAAGATAATGCTACTTTTTTGTTATTATTCTGAATGTTTCATACATAATAGAGTAAATATGAGTGTCAGATTCATAATTTGATTTAAGACTTAGAATAAAAATCTACTTAAACAGGTATTTTTCTCTATATTATTCAGTTATTTATCCACTAGACTCACATTTCTGGCTCTTACAAGTCTTTCTGCTCTATAGATTATGTTTGCCTGAAAGCAAATTTTTCTTGCATTTGAAATGGGATTGGTTTTCATAATTTTGTGGCTGATGTTTATGTGCAAGTAATTAAAAAACATTGTCTCAGTTGTCAGTTTTGTTTGCACAACTCTCCTACAGCAGAAAAATCTAGATCGCCCTCATGAACCAGAGAAAGTGCCAAGGGCACCTCATGACAGGCGGAGAGAGTGGCAGAAGTTAGCCCAAGGTCCAGAGCTCGCAGAAGATGATGCTAACCTCTTACACAAGCACATTGAAGTTGCTAATGGCCCAGCTTCACATTTTGAATCAAGGTTCCTTTTTGTTTTTTTCTATCCTTTATGAAGTGTATTTGTACTGCGTAGTGAACACACATGAGAGATGGTCAAGGAAGAGATGCTACTGCCCCCCTTGAAAGGCACTGGAAATCACTGATTTAGCTTAATCAAAACTCCCTTTTACAATTCCTAGTATGTCCGTAAAGGAGTAGTTACCAGGTTGTTATTTTTAAGGGTAGCATGTATCCTCATTGTATCATTGAGGATGTGTTGTCCTCTGCAGCTTGATGAAGGTGTAGATGTCACTGCTGGAAGCTTGCACCCAGGTGTGTCACTACATTCCAGTCCTGACCTACAAAATCCCCATTATTCCAGCCTCTTGATTTTTCTTAAGCAGACACTGCCAAGAGTATATTGTGTGTGTATGTGATGTGAACAAACGTCCACTTGGAACTCAAATGAGAATGCTGAGCTTCTCTTTACTCTTGAACAAATCCATTATTTGATTGACATTTCTGGTTATAGCCTATTACAAAATCCAACCTGTTGAATTCTCATTTCACAGTACTTATTTGCTGGTGGCTAAAAGTAGCATTTCACATGGTAAACACCTGCTGTGCTTATGCTTCTGGTCTTGGTGCAAAATCAAGTCTATTTTACCAGCCAAGAAGCATCTGATAGCAAAGAGGGCTGACAAGTATGTTAGGACATTTGGGGATATATTTTTGGTTTGGGGGTTTTGGGTGTCTTGTTGTTGTTTTTTTGGTGGTTTTTTTTGTTTGTTTTTTTTTTTAACTAAAAAGTATTCATTGTCCTTCTAAAAACTGGTCAATTTTTTCCCCTATCTGTGGTCAAAAGCACACCATAAGAGAGTATTTTGTTTAGCTTTGTAAGGCCTTCAAACAAGCTCAGTAGTGATGGTGAGTAATTATGACAACTCTAGGAGAGAATGTTTGTTGCCTGAAAAGTAGAAAAACCTGCTTGTAGAAAACTTAGCTCAATTCAGAATATGAAAATGCTCTCAGTGTGTTTCACTCAGTGGGGTACAAGTTAAGTTTTGGTGATTAGCATTTTTCAAGGAACAGCTTTATAGTATCTCCATAAACTGCTGTGTCAAGTCATTGGCAGAAACATCTGCTTTCCTGCTGTCCTTTTGTTGTGTTGTATGTTGGGTTCCACTTTAGACATGCTTGTTTTATATTCAGGACCCTGGCCTAAACCTTGATTATCTCAGTACTAGTAATGCAGTTATTAATAATGCTGAAGTGCTTGGGAGCACTGCAAGTGGAGAACATGTTGTTCAGATACAGAACAGCACCATGCTTTGGAATAAATGAGGAAGATTTTCACCCCTGAAGGATTTAATAGGCTTAGATACTACAGTGGTGGCAGTATGTGGAAATGTAGAATGTTACTCTACTTGTTCTACTTGTGTTCTACACTTTTGCTCTGAACTTAATAGAGAGTTTTTAAAATAAAAATATGTAATTGAATAGTTAATTAAAATTTACTAACTGATCAGGTCCTTGAGGTGTGTCTGAAGTTGTCATTAACGAGTTGAATCACTTATTTACTGCTACTACTCAATTATAGATATTGATTGAGTCCTATGTCTATTAAAGCAGTGAGTCCTCTATTGGAATAAAGATCCTCTGACAGAAGTTCAGCTAAATTATTCAGTTGTAAATTCTACCATTCTAACATCGATGGATGTTTCATGAATGTTATAAAAAAGGAGTAGTTCTGATCATATTGCTGTGTTTATTTAACTCAAAATAATGTGACTAATAAACACTAAGGTCACACACATACTGTAGAAACCATCTGATATACCTGTCAAAATCAAACCCTTGAGCTGCTAGAAGTAATAACAGGGAAAGTGGGATAAATTATTGAAAAGCCACACTGTATAATATGCAGCACTAGTGGAGAGAAGTGCATTCAGAAGTCACACCGAAGTATGGAACAGTAGCTGAGGGCTCTAATACTCACCCTACTAAAGGCAGAGTTGGATCATTTCTCCCTGTTTTTCTACAGGTCTCAGGCATATGTGGACCACATTGATGGATCGTACTCCCTTTCTGCGCTGCCCTACAGCCAGATGTCTGAGCTGCTGAACAGAGCCGAGGAGCGCGTGCTGGTCAGGCCCCACGAGCCGCCGCCGCCGCCTCCCATGCACGGAGCCGCCGAAGTGAAGCCTGTGCCTCCCTGCGTCAGGTACCCGCCAGGAAAGCCACCTGCAGATCCGCTGGGGCTGGTTTAGACTTCTGCCACCCCACTAACAGCTGTTAGCATTATTTCTGTGCTGCCCAGACATCCCAGGGGCTATGGCAGCCCACAGCCCCAGCGTGCCTGCAGGAACAGGGGGGCTGCCAGGACCTGGATGGAAAGGCTGGCATCTAAATCCCACAGGGTGCTCTGGTGGAGACAGGTCTCACCTTGCCATTAATACTGTGACCGTGCTGCCTTCTGAGTTAAATGGCAAGACAAATAACTGCATGGAAGATGCTTCTGTGAAATATGTTAGCATTTCAGGATGGAGCTTTGGAGCTTTGGAAATTTGTACAACTGAGCTGTGTTTCAGCCTACATGAAAAGAAGAATATATTACAGTAAGACAGTCAGCTGTCAAAACTATGTATTCTTCGCATTTGCTAAATTGCAAGTGCTTCCCTCTCCCAAAGTGTTTTTATTTTCTATTTCTTTATACCTTTTCAGAAGTGAATACATACATAGAATATTTTTTAGAGGTGAAAGTTTCTTTGTCAGTCCCCTATTTTTTATGACAAAAGTCTTATTTTACAGTCAGGTACATACAACTTAGAATAGAGGACAGTTAATTCAGATGGGGTTATTACATCAGCAAGACATTAGTCTCTTGAAAAGAGTTATTTTTACTGCTTAGGAGATCATACATATATATACATGACTCTTCAGATTAATTTACCACAACAGTTTAAAGAAATCCTCTAGTGGTCTTTCAGGAAAATAAACTTACTGTTCTCTCTTCTTTTCTTCAGTTCACCTATTCATTGTCCTATAATGAGTATCTAGCATATAACTGTACCTCTCTGTACGTAGTAGTGATGACCTTTGATATTAGTCTCACTCATTTAGTCATCATGCCTTAAGTATATATTTCAAATTAACTTGTCCTTGTTTTCATTGTTTTTAAAGTTCTATGAATCAAAACAGTTAATCAATTGCTAATTCCCTGACCTGAGAAAAATAATTTGAATGTACTCAGGGACAGCAGGGAAGAATTGTACTAGTATAGGAAACCTTTGATAAAGATGCAGGTACTTTGTATAAGGACATACATTTGGTTAATAGCTGAATTTGAGTAGAGGTCTTTTGGAAATCTCATGCATGCTTCATACTGAAAATTAGACTTCCTTATTTTTGAGGTATGGACAAACACCCTGAAATCATCATAGTACGTAATGCTTTTTAATGGCCAGGTTACAATGTTCTTAAGCTGCAGAAGTGAATCTATAACTATTTTTTCCACTCTCTAGCTCTAATAACTTTGTTCTGTTATTGGATGTTGCAGTTCTACTCCTGGCTTGGTAGAAAATCGTCCTCAGTCACCAGCAACAGGCAGAACACCAGTGTTTGTGAGCCCCACTCCTCCTNGGCTGCTCTGCAGGCCCCAGCTGTGCCACCTCCACCAGCTCCTCTCCAGATAGCTCCTGGAGTTCTTCATCCAGCTCCTCCTCCAGTTGCTCCTCCCCTAGCACAGCCCTCTCCTCCTGTCACTAGAGCTGCCCAGGTGTGCGAAGCTGTTCCTGTTCACCCAGTTCCTCCACAAGCTGAAGTACAGGGACTTCCTCCACCACCCCCACCTCCTCCTCTGCCACCTCCTGGCATTCGACCCTCCTCCCCTGTCACAGTTGCAAATCTTTCTCACCCTCCTCCTGTTCTGCACCCTCCTCCCACAACCATTGTCCCTGGCCCTCATGCACCCATAATGCCTCCATCTCCACCATCCCAAGTGATTCCTGCTCCTGAGCCCAAACGCCATCCTTCGACTCTTCCTGTAATCAGTGATGCTAGAAGCGTTCTGCTGGAAGCAATACGGAAAGGTAACTTTGGCTATTAAGCAGCTAAAAGAACAATCTCAGAAACCTGCTAAATACACGTGACCTTTGAGAGATGGAATATTTCACATGTGTAAGAAGTTAGAGGAATGCGTCTTAGGTCTGTTTCTATTTTCTATCCTCTACAGTGTATGCTTGGACAAGTAAACAGATTTTTTTCAATTTGTAATTGCACTTATCAGATATTTAGTTTGGATGGCAAAACTGGTTCTCTGTGGAAGTTAGATTACAGAAAAAAGTACATGTGTTTGTAGATATCTGTGGAGATTACCTTTCCATTTCTGTTTACCTGCAAATGTAGCTATTTCTGCTCATCTACAGATTGTGTAGAAGACAAAAACATTGGTTTTTACAGACTGTTAGATAAAAGCAAAACAGATCAATTGGCATTGGAATTTTGATCATCTCTCACTGTATTACAACAAGATACAAGTGATGTTCAGATCTTCAGATTGCTGAAGACTTCAAGCTATTAAGTATCTGATCTGGACACAGCACAGTAGTGGAGCAGCCTTTGCATTGCAAGGTGCTCATGGCAGAGTGCAAGGGAAGGGCAGAGCTGCAGGGCAGTGTTTTCCTGATGATCTCATGCGGAGCTGGGTGTACCATAAGCTGTACCTTTCAGCTTATGGTGCCCATGGCCAGGAAAATCCCTGTGCTGCTGTTTGACGGTGGGGTGTCTTTCAGTAATTAAGATCTCTCAAATGTTTCAAGTCCTACATTCTTCTACTCTTCCCTGCACATGCAGCAAAATACAGAATCTGTATGGTACTGTAATATCAGCAGATAGGCTATAGCACTGATTTGAAATACTTGCATGTCTCTATGCACATGAATTGATAACATCATTTAAGTCTAAAATGCAGACAGTAGTTGAGGACAACAGGGGTGCGTGAACATGTGTAGAGAATGTCAGCAAAAATGAGAAAATAGAGCCTGCTGGTATAATCTAGGTCATTGCTGAAAACATTTTTGACCAAGTCATGCCCAAGAAACAGATTCAAGGTACCACAGCTTTGATCTCCACATAATACTTCATCCCAAAGCAAATCATTACATGATAAAAAACAGGGTTACAAGAGGTCCTGTCTTGTTAGGATACTCAGATAGCTATAAGCTTTCATTAAAATTAAGAATAGAGAGTCTAGAAAACATTTGGAAATGCAAATAGCAAAACAGCTTAATCACTTACAGTGGTACTAAAAATGTATTTTAATGGGAAATCAGAACCAGGATACTACAGTAGAAAGACTCAAGATCTTGTCTGCCACTGCAATTCTGACACTCCTCTCTTTAAAAACTTTGACAAAAAAATTTCTACATGAGCAGGACAGCATCTTCTGTCTTTGTTTTTGCTTGCAAAGCATTTTGTGAGTCATGAGCTAAATACATTTACGGTGGTGAAGGAGGAGAGTGACATGTTTGTGATCTGATTCTCCAGGTATTCAGCTCCGCAAAGTGGAAGAGCAGCGGGAACAAGAAGCTAAGCACGAGCGCATTGAGAATGATGTTGCCACTATCCTCTCCCGCCGCATTGCTGTGGAGTACAGTGATTCAGAAGATGATTCAGAATTTGATGAAGTAGATTGGCTAGAGTAAATTATATTACTGTACACTGCAAAATCGAATGCTAATGTCCATTGTGGTGCTTGTTCTTTGAAAGTTTGATGGTCATTTCTAGTGTTTTTTGTATTCTTTTCTTAACATAATTAATCCATGTTTTTCTACTTTTCAGTTTACAAAGAGCTCCTAGTGCATCTTCAAAACTAAATGTTTTACAGTGGCTTTTCTTACACATCTCTTTTGAAAGAACATACTTTGTTCCAATAGACCACTAAGTATTAAGCATGGGCAGCTGTTGGTAGAGTAGCAGTTTCAATTTTTTGGCATATCTTAACTGTGCACTTTGTGAATTTTAAGTTGATGAAGGCAACTGAGATTGACATTCCAAGGGCAGCTGTATGTACTAATGAGCCTTATTCCACTTCTGATAGTGTTTTAAAACATTAAACCTAGCTATCAAAATATCACTGCCTCGATCACACCTGTACACCAGAAGTACATATAGTTAGCAGCACTGAACACACTGAAAAGCAAATGGATCTTCGGGGGGGTTTATTATTGTTTTATTGTTGTTTTTAAATAATTATGGCCTTATTTGAATGTTTAGAGATTCCCCTTCCCTTCTTCCCTCCCAGGTACATATTGTGTGGTACTATTTTTGCCTGCATAATAAAAGTTTAAAGTTTTTTTTTTCCTTGTGAAATCTTTTGACCTAAACATGCTGTGTAACTTATGTAACTGTTAAAATAACAGTTTGATTTAATAAATGGTTCATTTTAAATGTTTCTGAGTGTTGCTCTTTCAATGAAGCCTGCTTTTCACTGGTCTACCTGAGAGATCCTTGGATTTCAGGTATATAATTTGTGGTGTACAAAGGTGCAGTAAATATTCTGTACCTGATCTAACAAGAGACTATCATTAAATGGTATCTATATGCACATCTACTGGGGAAAAAAGCCCAGCTGAAATCTTATCATGATCTTAGCTTAAAAGAATACAAATACAGAATTGGGAACTTGTGGCTAATTGTCTTTAGGGTGTTTTGGTTTTTTTTAAAAAAAAAAGTACCATCAGTGTATCTTGAGGAGATGCAGCAGTTAAAATCATGGCTGGTGAAAGATAATTTATTAAAGTGCCATCTAGCAGTGTAGTGCATGTTTTGCACAGCTTTTGTGTTTCTCTTCCCTGGAGTAACTCCTTCAAGTCTGAGCACATAGTCAAAAGCCTGTTGAGAAGGGAAGCATGAGGGTGTGCAAGAGCTCTCTTATCCTGTGATCTCGTTCCTGGAAAATGGAATCCTATAATGGAGGAAAATAAGTCTTGGAAGTCAGAATGTGATTTCTGAAGGTGGAGCATTAAAATGTTCTATGTGTTACAAACCAGTTTGCAGGGACATGTGATTGTTAGCCTTCTCTTGGAACTGGGCAAAACTCCTGAGGTATAGACTGGTGTAGGAATAGAGTACAGCAACCCTTGCAGCTTCACTGTCACCATCTCAGCCTCAGCTGTAATTTTGCACAAGACATGGTCTACTCAAGATGTATTCAACTGCAACAGTAACGCCTTTGTTTTTTGTGGAAGAAAAAATATTGTCACAATTTGTGAATCTGCATCTTTCTAAGTATGGCTGCAGATCTCTGTGCCCTGTTCTCTCTGATAGTTGCTTCACAGTAACACCATCTGCTTTGTTCTGTTGTTCTCCTTCGACTTTGGAAGTGTGTGTCCTTCTTAACCCCTCATTGTAATGGTAAAGAAAGGATGTCAGGCACTGCTGCATGAATATTTGATGATGTTTCCTTGCATCTCAGTAAACCTAACTCACCAAACCTAACTAACTTGTCCAGGAACTAAATGTGAGATCCTATTGATGCAGCTGTAAAGATTTGAGATCATAAAGCAAAGTGCATTGTATGCAGCTGTAGCTCCCCTTTAACCAGGAACCCAGATCTGCACTCCAGACAGCTGAAAGAAGAGCTTGTCTCTGAATTTTGTCTGTAGTTAGTTCTGCCATTCACAAAATTACACTTCAACTGATTTTTATACCTGTTCCTTGCTCAAGTCTCTATAAACTGATTTTTCTGGTGGATATTACAGAAAGCAGCCTACGTTGTCACTTAAATGGAGCGGCAGCATTTCTGTGCCCAGGCTGTAACTGTTCAAATTAGAGCATCTCACCATCATGCCTGCATTAGTGGGTGTACTCTGAGCATGTCCAGGAACTGTGAACTGGATATAACTTACATAAAGTAAAGAAAAAGGGCAGAAATTAAAGCAAAAAAACACTCTTATCTAACAGCAGCTATCACATAGCAGACTTGAAGGTATTAAAAAAAAAGCCTTATTGACAAATGGTTTTTATTGACCTGTTTTACTGTCCAGTTGATTAATAATATCCCTTCCAAGCCGGTACCCAGGGCAGACAAAGCACTTATTTAATATGACACAGTCACACAAAATAATGAACCTTGTCTATGAAAAGTCAAGAGTTAAATTCAGTTAACATTTCAAAGGCAGGATTCTTGGCCTTCTGCCACTGCTACAGCTTTCTGCCATAGCAACTCGTCTCCAGATAGCAATAGCATGATTCACTAGTAGCAGGAGGTGATTGTTGAATTTGAATATTTGTGTTTGTAGACCAACTCCAAGCCGTGCATTTGCAATCTCGGTGATTTGTGTCCCTCTAACTGTGGTCTCCAGCCGCCTTTCTGGTTTGGTGGAATGCTGTGCAGAGGGCTGCTGGGCTCTTCATGCCTGTGATTAGATGTGTAATAGATTATTGATTGCTTTGTCTTGTAAGGTACTAAATCAAGTCTTTTGTATTGAACTGTTTACAGAGTCTGTTGTTTACCTCTATACATTTGCAGTAGCTGGTTAAAACCAAGACTTGAAGTTTGACACAAATATAATATGTCAGTAATGTTCCATATAAGTGAAGAGAAACCTTTGTCTTCACCCTTTTCTCAAACTGTAATCTGGGACAGTTAAAAATTACCTACCTCTCCTACTGAGAACTGGTGGGAGGGGAAGGGGCAAAGAACACTATAAAGTGCATAGAAGAAACAAAATCTGCTTGGTGGCAAACGACTAGGGAGGTGCAGAATTGGTCACTCGGGGGTTTTATCAAAAGATAAAACAGTAACGATGCAGTCATTATGGACAAACAAAAAACCAAATCAGTAAATGGAAGAGAACAAGGACTGAAGAAGCAAAAATTAAAAAGAGACATAATTCTGGTGTGTTGTTTTTTGCTGGATTTTTGTACTGGTGTGATATGAGCAGTAACCATTCCATACTGGATAGTATTAAGGGATTATGTTATCTTCCAGTAAATTGGGATTTTGAAAGCAGGTGGCATATCAACTAAAGACCTTTAGTTGATAAAATTATTATTTTCTGCATGTTACACAGGAGTGCAGTCCTCAGCATTTAGGTGGACACTGACACACCATTGCCTGTCTGATGGATGCACAGACAACATTCCCCAAAAGGTGCCAACAGGTACCCGCAGTCCCCAAGGCGTTGATGGGATGTCTTGGCTTGGATGCAGCTGGGCACCCCTGAAGTGCATCCCCACGGGATTTACCTGGAAGCTGTGCGCCTTTGTCAGCTGGGAGGATGCAGATGGGAATAGACTCTGCCATATCTCAGTGGCATATCTCATATCCAGCCCATGGATCCCCATGGAGGGGGCGTTCAGGACGTGGTGCTTGGCAGGCAGATGCAGCTCGCAGCAGAGCACTCACAGCAGTGCAGGGTTAAGCAGCAGCCAGAGCCCAAAACCCAGCATTGCCACAAACCACAGCAGTTCCAGGAGGAGACACGGAGCCAGCAGGCTCTGCCGCACAGGGCTGCATCAGCAAAAGATCTGACAGAAATTCGACTCGAGCTCCATCAAGTGTCCGCTTTGTCTCCTCAGCCACAGGCCAGAGTTTTACTCTTCCCGATTCTCTATTGCAAGTGGTGACATTAAACACCAGGAGAGGAATCACAGCCAGAGACTAGGGGCAACAGCAAATGATCTCCCTTTTTGGAGCCTCTGCCAATTGTCCTCTCTCCTTTCCCCTCCTGACTACTTTTCACTCTAGAACGATTCTCTGGAGTGGTAGTCTGCCCATGGGAGACTTTTCACACACTTTTTGTGGCTGCACCTGGGAGAGACCTCCCTGATTCCCAAACTGCTTCTTGAGTGCATCACCAGCCCTCAGTAGATGTGAGTTCTCTCCGTCTCCCTTCCCTCGTTCAGCCCTAATGAGCTGGGTCGGGTTTAAGTGCATAAAAAGCAGATTCCTGGCAACTCGGGGACGTGCTTTTTGCCAACATGCGTGCAGGGAGCGCTCCCATGAGTGAGTGACTTGGCTGTCAGCTCTGAGGGTTTAATGAATGCCTGGCAGCTGCAGAGGAGAAGGCAGGGGATGGGATCTCATCCCCATCCCAGCTGCTGCTAGAAGAGGACACATGGACAACCCTCAGGAAATGGGCATTGGGGTACAGAGCAGATACAGCGAGGCTTTTCCCCCCTGCTAGTTCCTGTGCCTGCAGAATGGGTTCTGCCGCATTAGTCATCGCTCATGTTCCTCAGCTGCCAGCAGCCCTTGACAGCAGCATCAGTAACAGCCTCTAAAGAAAATTGCATCCATCCCATTTCTTCTAAATTCTTATTGTTACCATATTTGCAGGCTCTGAGCAATTGCTCAAGCTACCTTCCTTTTGGCAACTGGAAGTGTCTGGGTATGGACCAGAGAAGTCATCAAGCATCTCTCACCAAACAGGGCTGAGTATTCCCCTTCTTACGTTTCTTTGTCTGATGGTTCAATAGCTTCACTTTCAGATGCAAGACTGCTGAGTGCCCCCTATAGACAGGTCGTTTTCATTTCCCACTCCCCCTTTTCAATGCCTTTAATGTCAGTGTTATTTATTGCAAAACTTGTGATATTTTCACACAGTTTCTCAGCAGTTTCATTCCAATAAAGCTGAAAAAATACCTCCCTTTCATGAGATCCTCCACCGTGTTTTAGTCTCATCTACTCCTCTGCAACGCATTTCCTTCACCACAGTTTTAAAATCTCAGAGCAGGTCTCTTTCTCAACCCCACCCCAGAGCCTCCTGTGGATCAAGATCCATGCTCAGTGTGATATTATCACAGCTTGATTTTGCACTTCAGTATCAGCCAGAAATAACTCCAGAAACTGCCTGAGACTTCTAACCTTGTGAGAAAGCAGCTCACAGCCCAGGTCTTGGCATGCTGGTGTAGTTTAGAAATTCCCCTTCATGCCAAGCAAATGCTGGAGGCTGGATTTTTCCCAGTTGCATTTTGTCAAAGGCAAAACCCGCTTGTAAGCATGACCAGCAGGACACACAGTCCCATGAAGGGATGTAGGAAGCCATCAAGCAGCCTGGGCAAGGGGCTGCCCCCCTCCCCCTCCATTGCACCCCAGATAAAGATTAATCTTGTGGGTTTTAAAAGAACAGAGAAGTTAGCAATGCTCACAAACAGGACAGGTGGTCCCCACAAGCCAGCATCCTTTACTGGTCAGTAGGAATCCTGGCAGTAATTCAGGTGTGGTTAATTAAAAGAAAACATTAGCATAACTCCTTTGCTTCTGCATACTTTGTTCTCTGCACGATACCTGTGCACAAGCACCTGCCAAGGGAAGTTTCACTGACAATGATTATCTTTGGATGAGGTAGAAAGAAGTAGAAAGAGCAATTCAGTCCCTGTTCCCACAGCAGAGAGAGCCCAGCTCTGGGAGCAGCCAAATATATCTGGGCTTCCCAGATAGCTCCTGCAACTCACTCTCTGTAGATCTCTCTGATGGAGGTCTAAAGTCACATGGAAAAGTTACCACCCTAAATCACAGAAATTTTAAGGCCAGGCTTTGATGCCTCCTTGGGTTTTGTAGTTTTCCACTGACTTTCCACCTCTGCAGCTTGCAAAATCCCAGGATGTGAGGTTCTCCTGAAGAACCTCCAAGTAGGGGTACAGCCAACCCTATCCCCACAGTGTCCCCACAATGCTGACTTCACATCCCTTGAAACCAGAAGGCATTTTTCAGAAGATGTGTACTGAAGCTCTGCCCCAGCAGTGGCCACTCTGGCCTCTGCCACAAGGCCTGAGAAGATCCCACAAGGGCAAGGTGAAGGGGCACTCATGGCTGCAGCCTCACATGACCATCATCCCTCATTCAGACTTCACAATTCCTGCTTGGAGCTCCCTGCTGTCAGCCACATCAGCTTCCAGCGTTGCCCAGTCAGTGACACCTGTAAGAAATGTTTAGCAGAGGTCTGCTGGCAAAATATCATCCACTCTTGACACACATGGGAGCAATTACTTTTTCAGGTTTTTATTCTGTTTTTAGTAGTCTTCATATTCTCCATAAATTTCATTAGCTGGATTTATATGGTCACTAAACTGCATGATACAATATTATAGGCACAGCAGGAAATTATTTGCTGTTCTGGTGAAAATGAGTATTTCCTAGTTTTGTCAGTGCAGGGAATTACATTATCAGGGAAATAATAACCAGCTGAACTGAAAGAGGGTTTGATTCATGGTAATTACTGATTATATGCAGATTACTTTATGGCTTTAATTCTTTGGTCTCCCACTGTTTGCTTGCTAAACCTCTAAAAAAAAAAAGGCAGTGAGCATATGAGAGTCTTGTTTGTAAGGCAAATTACAGAATCTAATTTGTTGATTACATGAAAAGAAGCAGAGCTCTGCACAGACCAGGACAGCGGTGGGAAGGAGCCAGCAGAGAGCTGTGCTTACATCCATCCTCACATGCAGCCACTTCTGTGCTGCTCTTCAGCACCCAGCTCATGCTCCCAAGATTGCCACCCTGACCTGTGCTTAGGGCTGGTTTTACTGGGGCAACAGCAGGCCTGAAGGTGTCTTTCACCCTTGTTTATCAGGTGGAGATGAGAGGATGTATCAATTCATTTGTGCTCAATATGTGCCAAAAAACATTTCTTCCAATTCAGGGCAACAATCAGGCCCTTGCAAACCTTCAGTTTTAACTAGCACTATGCTTTAAGGCATCAGAAGCTGGTTAGCAAACTGCTGCTTTTGACAAGAAAGCTATCCAAAAATAGAGCAGAGCAGAGCATCACCACTGCTTCTCAGACACTCCTGCCTTTCCAAAACAGCTTTTCTCTTACTTCCTACAGCAAGCCTCCAGCAGACTTGCAATCCCCAGGGATGAAACTAGCCTTTTGATCTCACATATTATTCTTAGCATTGCTGGAGCAAGATTTCAGACCATGTTCTCTCTGCGATGGAAAGATGGGGAGCAAGACCCTGCTCCTGCTGCCTCTGGCTGCCTCCCTGACTGGGAAGCTTCTTCTCTCCCATGGTGCCCCGGGCAGTGTGCTGATTGCATACTGCATTTATTCTTAAAATACATAGCTACGTCCTCTTAAGTAAAAAGCAAGTGCTGGAGTTTGCATCAAAAAATATCATCCCATGTCAGAGCAGGCTCAGGAGCATGGCTGGGTGCTCCGTAGTGCCTGGGTGCATTTGTCTGCAGCCACTTCAGCACATGTGCCAGCTGGGATCTTTCAGCTGCCAGCACTTCATCTAATAGATGAAAGGGAGACAGAGGAAAAGCACTTTAATTGCCAGCCCAAAAGACAGCACTCTGTGTCAGGCATGCCTGCCTGCGCCCCTGGGGGTGTCAGTGCAGAGGAGCAGGGCTGAGTAGCACCTGTTGAATCCATCAGGATTGGCTGGCACTTGCAGCCTGTGTGAACTCTGGCCTCATCATGACTTGGTGCAGGGCCAAATCCAGGCTCTAGGATGAAGGATTGGCACCACCAGCATCCCTTTGGGAGCCTCCAGAAAAGCACCCTGTCCCCTTGACCAGTACCAGCCACAATGGGTCCCCTGGCCCAAATATAGGGCAATAGTGTTCCTTCATAGAATAATAGAACAAGAGTGGTTAGGGTTGGAAGGACCCTTAGAGATCATCTAGTTCCAATCCCTCTGTCAGGGGCAGGGACACCTTCCACTAGACCAGATTGCTCGAGGTCCCATCCAACCCGACCTTGAACATTTCCAGGGATGGGGCATCCACAGCTCCTCTGGGCAACCTGTTTCAGTGTCTCACCACCCTCACGGTGGAGAATTTCTTCCTTATATCTAGTCTACCCTTTCACTTTAAAGCCTTTTAACTTTTGTTCTAAATCCACATTACCATTGTCCCCGAGTCTACATTATCCCCCTCACTAGTATAGAGTCCCTTTCTGAATGCAGAAGTGTGTCCTTGGCTGTTCCCAAGTGCCCCAGCCGATGAAACATCCTGACTCTGAGCCCTGCAAGATGCAATGCAGAGCCCCACTGAAGGGACAGTGTCTTCAGAAGTGGTCCTCATTCCTGCCATAATGTCCATGGGTGTGTTTCAGCCTTTCTATTTCGGGCAGCTGGATCCACCAGTAGACTTTGATCTGCCAGGATGGCCACCCTTTGGAATGCTTAAATTTCAATTCTCCATTTTCAGGTCAAATGTCTTTAGAAGAAAGCTACATGCCCCTTTATGCTGACCAGTAAGAGCTATTCATCACCACATTTGCCCTCTCATTTCTCTTATTTCAGTGCAAGAATAATAATTAAATGGTAATTATTATGAAAAAATACGAAAGTGTTTTCCTTTTGGCTGTTTGCTATGGAAAGGCTGCTTCTTCCTCTGCCGTTTCACTAACACCCACGACCAGATAACATCTGATGAACCACCACAAATTAGGATGCAGCTGACGTTCCCTTTTTGTGCTGTTTGTGTCTGGAGACGGTGTGAGCGGTTTTGCATTATCAACGAGCTGGCTGCCCCCGGGGCTAAGCACAAGCCACTTCAGCCCGTGCCGAAAACCTCCTGGATGTCGGCGTTTCACGGGCACCCAAAAAGGCCCCGGATTCCTGCCGGGAGGAGCGGGCTGCGGGGCCGCGCCAGGGATGCGCATCGGGAGGTGGCAGCACTTCACCGCTGCTCCGAGCCCGGCCCGGCCCGGCCCGGCCCGCGGGAGAACAGCGCCTTGCCCGGACACGTGTCTGCTCCAGAGAAAACAGCAGGTTTTAATCCTTTTGTCGTATTTTACAAGTATGCCGTATTTTCCGTTTGCTGCTTGTTGCTTTTAGAGCTCTCCCCTTTTATCTCTTTTTACTTTCCTTCTTTATTTCTTTATTCGAAGAGAGGCAGCAAAAAGGCAGCAAAACTCCTGCAGCACCCGGAGCAACATCCCAGAGTCCTGAGCTTTGCTGTCACCCCAGTCCCAGCGAGAACGGGCGTCAGAGGAAAGCACTCCCAGGTGTGACACTCACCAGGTGACATTCACCCGTGTCACCGTGGGAAGCTCGCAGCACGACCAGGGCCTCCACCTGCTCAAGGGCATGAGAATTGTGGTGGGGATCCCCCCAGCCTCCTGCTCACCGGGGTAAAAAGTCGTGCAGGAGCCTGGGAGAGCCCCCTGGGTGATTGGGAAATTCTTCTCCTCTGGTGGCCTCGGGAGGAGAGATGGTACTGCTGCCGCTCTGAGAGCAGCTCTGCACCACGAGGGACACAAGCTCGGGGGACTCCCCTGAGGAGGGACCTGCAGTGGGCTCAGCACATCAACCAGACCCACACAGAGTGGAAGCAGGGGTCACAGCCCCACCATCCTGGTCTCCTGAACCAGTAGGAAGGCCATAAAACACAGGAAAACAGTAAAAACACATATCCGTGCTGATATCTGCAGTAAGAGCTTTGCAACACCTCCCTTTAGAGCAGGCAGCCCGATGCAGGAGCAATGCCTGTCTGCTCCTCCCTGATGCAGAGCCAGCCTCTGGGTGGTTTTATCAACCAGTGCATGTCCTATCAGCTGCACAAAGTGCTCCTAAACCCCAAAGCATTTCCTTGCTCTCGATGTGCCAGGTTTGGGCTCCTGCAGATCGCAGATCAATTCTAAGGGAGTTTGAGAGCTCTCTTTTTTAAAAAAGCACCCAGATGACTTTGGATAAACCCTGAGTTCTCTTTTCCAAAGATTCCACAGTGCTTCAGAGCCCAGGTGCTCTCTTGGAAGTGTGTGTATCATTTCTGCCAATGGAGCACATCTGGTTCCAGAATAGATCCCTTTGTTTGCAGAAAGTTCCTGCAACACCTTCCTTTACAGCAGGGGCATCCCTGGGCTGCAGCAATCCTCTCCCAGTGCACACCCAGATCTGGGGAGGAGCAACCTGCACAGAGTGGCTCTTTCCACCCCTGGGAAGAAGAGGAGGAAGGCAAGGATGACACTAAGACCTCTGTGTTTCATGTTCACAGCACAAGTCCTGACCTCTATCCAAGGAAAGCTGCTCATCCGTGGAAAATGGCTCACAGAGGTGCTTCTCCATGTGGAGCCAGCAGAACAAGCGTTTCACAAAAAGAAATCAATGAATGTGTATAAATTCAGAGCCTGCTGCCTCACAAGAGCAACCATGTGTGGGGGGGGTGGTTTGTCCTGCTCCTTTCAGTGACCCTGGATAAGTGGAGCAGGGCTGAGCTGCAGCTTGAGCCAGTGCAGTTTCAGCCAAGGGGCCAGACAGCTCAAAATAAATGTGGCTGGCAAGGCAAACAGCCCCTGAGACACTTTAAATGAAGTAACTGATCCCTCTCCCGTAAAGGTTTTTGTGCAAACAGTGGGGCTGCACCTTTATTAGTGACCAGATATTGAGGTATCAGTGTCCATGATTTTGGCAGCTTGTTCAAGAGCAGATTTTCCTTTTACAGGCTGCAGTAAATGGGGCCAATGATGATGGCTAAACTATTAGTTTTCTTTTGGCTAGTTATCTGCAGATTAGAGTTTTCCTATTGCTGATAACTTCACCTATTGCTGTGTCACATACTTTCCTAACAGGAATATTTTTCAGTTGTACAGAAAGAAAATGCTGTAATGTCTCCCCTTCTCCTTAAGGCAAAACCGACATGAAGAACCAATTATAATACGATATTAACTCTTATTGCAGTCACATGGTTGTACTAAATGTCTGTATTAACCTGATGTTTACACAAAATTAAATGCTCTGAGAGGATATCAAGAAGGATAACATTTTATTCGGCAGTAGATCCCACATGTCTCCTATGTGTTTTGCTACAACCATTTTAAAGGTGGTTACCAGCAGCCCCGGATGTGTTCAGAGAGAATAGAGAGACAAAGTGTTACAGGTGTGCACTGCCAAAAATGAAAGACCAATGGGTAGTGAACTTGCTCTGTAACATAAGCCGTATATAGGTTTTCAGGCACCTATTACTTAGGGTAGTGAATGAGTAGGTTTCTGCACAGGGGGAGCATATAGCTTTATGGATGTTGGACAGTATCTGGGCTCTGATGCTTATTCTGTCCTGTCAACATCCCTGAGTGAGTCCAGAAAATTGAACCCTTGTCATTTTTTTTTTTTTAATCTAACCAAGTTTGACTAATTCAAACTCAGCAGCATGATTGCCTGAACAGATTTCTTCCCCCAGGTTTTATACAAGGCTCTTGGTAGAAAGTTACTGTAATTTAGATAAATGTCTGCTGCTGTTAACAGGCCTATAACTTTGACAAAGGCAGCTATTGATTTTGTCTGATGTGATCTGTCCCATATGAACACATGCAGCTTCTCACTTGTCTGCTTATCTGCTATATTATTACTTATTGACTCCCTTATTTGCTTTTATTTACCAGCTGTAGAAGTTGGTGAAGTTGTTTGGCAATTATAAGGACTGACTTTCAAGAAGACACTTTGCTTTACTCCAGCTTTCTCAGCAAAACTTGGCCAAAGTCTGTTGGAGGGATGGCATTATTTTCTGCTACTTTCCATAGGTTCCTTGAATGGCCTGAGCAGGACAGAAGCTGGGTGATCCCTTAAGGACCCTCCTATCTGTCAAAGCCATAAGGTCTGTCCTCTGAGGTTGCAGTCACTGACCTGTGCACATATGCACCTGCACACTTACCTTAGCTCTGCTGTAAGACACCACTAACTCTGTCAGCTACCACCAATTATAATTAATGTCTGTGTCCTAATGACATGGATCAGAATTTAACCCCGTTTGTTTACCTACATTGTTATGACTTATTTTAGTCTCTAGCGTGCTACAGAGCACATAATATAGACATGAGTGTCTCAAGGAGATTTTCTTCCACCCCCTGGTATTTTGGGAAGCACCAGCCCCTGCTCACTGGGGGCTCTCCAGCAAGCAGTCTCTCTCACCATAAAAATGAAAAGGGCTCAGGTCTGGTATTAGGAGCTTGCAGTGATTCAGTAACCCTGACCTCACATCGTTCCTAGGTAACCTGGAATAAAGAACATTTCCATTAACACTTTGCCTGAGACATT
This sequence comes from Toxostoma redivivum, assembly GCA_013397375.1. NCBI lineage: Eukaryota > Metazoa > Chordata > Aves > Passeriformes > Mimidae > Toxostoma > Toxostoma redivivum. Next base: position 2,013,453 of record VXBI01010137.1, on the reverse strand, counting down.
TTTCCTAGACTGTAATTTTATTGCCATCAGTTTCCAAACTCAGCTTTAGCTAAGAGGAAAGATGATTTAATCTGTAATATTTTTGCATGGTATCTCAATGAAATAGAATGCTTTGACTGGTACCTGCAGGTACAGGTGTTCTGAGACTCCAGGCATTTCTTTTTAAAAACCTGAAGGTCAGCTGGGAGCAGTAATTGAAGGAAGTGTACCAAAACACCTCCTGTGGTGAGGGATGATTTGTAGCACTCTCTCCTGGCAATGGGCTTTCATAAAAAGAAGTCCAACGAAAGAAAAGCTGATTTTAAAAGATGTGTATATACACATGCACAGGCAACCTCAGAGTTGCTTAATTCAATGCTTGATTAAGAAGATGCTGACACTCTGAAGGAAGTATTTTGGGGGGAAAGCCTGCCATATTTATTCATAATCAATTCTGCTTCCATGGGCTCCACTCTTCTGTCTAGACATTGTATGAATTGGAAAGTAATCACAAAGTCTAGACTGAAGAGAAGGCAGAGAACTGTGGCATTTGTAGCATCTGACTGCCTGCTACTCAAATTGCAAATTAAAGAAGTACACGTGGGTGTAACAGTGACAAACTAAAATAGCTCAGGTAGAGACCACACAAGTTTACTCAGCCTGTCCCTCTCTCTGGAGACAGGATCATTCTCTCCGTGCTGTTTCAGGTGGATCTTTGCAACTCACTTTGAGAGATTTCCAGTGATGAAGTCTCCATAACCTCCCTACACAGATTGTTCCAGTACTCCTTTGTTTCTGACAGTTTTCAAGTGTCAAGTCTGACTCTTCCTTGCTGCCGTTTAAGCTCATCCTTCATTGTTCTACAAACCATGGATTTCAGTTGCACAAGATTTCTTCTCTTTTTTACAGCAGCTTTCACATACTGGAGGAGCTCCCCTGACTCCTCACAACTCGTGAGGAGAAGCTGTTGACCAAGCTCAGCTCATGATACCCCTCCTTGTGTTTTCTACATGGCTGTTCACTCCCCATCTGGATTTCCACTGCACTTTTCCCACTGGCTTGTTGTACTTGGCTCTAACAAAATGTCTTTTGTTTTTTTTCCAGAATTGCTTTCAGACTTGATAAGATCATGTTGAATACCAAGTCAATCCTCTGGGGTAACTCCTCCCTGATGTCTGACAGCTGCCCACTGAGTAAGTATTGTCCCTGCTCCATCACCCAAGTCATTTATGAGAAAATTGAATCACACTTGGGATGAGACAGACACCTGTGACTCAGTGCATCCTCTCACTCTGGCAGCACACGCCCAGTGAGTGCTCTCACAGGGGGCTTCACACAGAAATTTCACCCAAACGAAGCTCTCCTCCCTTGCTTTTGAGAGCTAGAAGAGGAGGCTGTGTCAGGCTTTCTTCCTTCACTGTAGCTGTGAAAGATATTTTCACAAAGCAGCTGTCTAATTTGTAGAAAGAAAAATAAACACAAACACACAGACGAGCAATAATAAGGCTCCCAGGCTCTGTAGATTCCTCAGTTGTGCTGCCTCTATCAGCTTCAGGTAACACCTTAGCAATTAGAGCCAGAAACCATAACATAAACCATAGAGGGTTTTTCTCTCTCTACAAAGAAACATTTTCAAAAGTTGGGCCATGGCATAAAGGAGCTTGCAGAAAGACAGATGGGGTGTGCAAGCAGCTCTTGGGAAGCACAGCTCAATGGGAAGCCGAGCACCAGCTCTTGTCTCGCCTGTGCTGGGGTGAAGCGGGGCTATGGACCTGGCTCACCACAGCACAGCGAGCACAGCACAGCCAATCGATAGCCCCAGGAGCTGGAACAGCCGAGAAATTGTTGCTATGGATTTATATAGGGTTATACATTTTAAAGGGAGGCCACCTGAGAGTAATCTTAAGGAGCAGGAACAGCCTCTGTGTGGAAGCAAAGAGAGGTGATACCAGGACAGACAAAGTTATAAACATCATATTAAGGCATTTGGGAATGGAGAGAAAGGCAAGATGATGTAAAAGCTGCCTTAGGTTGTTTAAAAGATATTTTTACTGTCTGTGGATGATATGTTCAAGGACATAAATGTGTATTTCTCCATCTCAGTTTGAGATTAAAAATGCCAGCTATCTCCAGACCATGACTGGAGCTTCTCTGAGAGGCAGCAGAGTGGGGAGGAAGGTTTCCAAGCAGCCCAGCACCACCACCTGCCCCAGACTTGGGGCTTGTGTGACCCAGCTAAGAGAGAAAAGACACCCTCTTCCCTGAGGGAGTCACAGAGGGTCTTGTGGTGGAGCTGGCAGCTGCAGATCCCCTCAACTTGGCTGCCCTCCTCATCTTGCCTGTTTTGATCCCTCCCCTCTGCTCTCAGGGGTAGCCAGGCTTGTGTGTCCATATCAAATGGGAGCTACCACCAGAAGCCAGATGAGGCACCTGCTGCAGGGTGAGAGTGTTCACCTCCACCAAAGGGTCTGATTGACCTCTCTGATATGTGTAAAAGCAGCTGTGGGGTGTTTTTAGATCAGTCTGAGTCTGCCTGCATATTGACTGGGCTCTATGTAGTGGGACTACATTGTTACACCCACATTTACCTGTCTGGGTCCTACACTGATGAAAAAATAAATCACATTACCCTGCCTATTGCACCCCAAAGACAGGTCTTGAAGATGTCCTTCAGGAAGCCCAATGGCATGACAGGCCCTTCAGAATTATCCTGGCCATAAAACAGCACATAGTGGTGAGGCAGTCTAAGCCTTCAGTGCTCACTCTGAAGCCCTTAGGAGTGTAATACACTGGGTGTCCTGAAAAATGCCATTCCTGCTGTGTCTTTTTACCTCTGGTGGTAGGTGACTTTCAAAAAGCAGGGAATAAACTCCACCACTCACTTAGAGGTGCTTCTAAGGAGTACTGTGAGACAAGTGAGTCGCAGCTCTGATAGATGCAGTCATTTTTGCTTGCCTCCCTGCCAGAGTGGCCCACAGATCTTCATTATTTATGATTTCCCCAGATGCAGCAAGAGCAAAAACAGCAGAGAAGTAACACTGTTCCTCTTGGAGCAGTCTGAGGGAGGGGACTTGTAGAAAGAAAGATAAAATCCACCCAACTTCTCACACGTGAAACCCCTCTGAGGGGAGCAGCAGCAATGTCATCTGAAAAGAAAAGGAAGTGGAGATATGTTTGAGGAAAGGCAGCTCATGCCAAGAGCAGGAAACATACCATTGTCACAGCATCTTCAGGGAAGAGAGAAGGAAAGACCACCTTTGGGGAGGAAAGGGATGTGAAGGGAGTGTCAGGGGAAGAAGACAGGTAAATAGGAATAACAGAAGCATATGGATGTTCCCAAAATGGGAAGAGAAGGCAGGCATCCCATCTGTGTGTTGTAAGCAGATAGCTTTTTCCAGGAGGAAAAAGACTTTTCTGTTGTTTTTTGGTAGCTCTCAGGCAATTTCACTGCTACCTCATCTTCCCATATCATCATTTTCTGCCCTGCAGAAAGGGAGGAGGATTACAAATCACAGGTTTCCACACAGGCACTCAGCTTTCACCTATAACTGCACAGAGCAGTATCAGACACCTTCCATGCCTTGCACTGTACACTGGTGTGCTGCACCCATGAGAAGTGGGGAGCCCTCTCAGCACTGAGTTCTACCAACACACTCCTTGGTTTGTGGCAGGGATAAAATGGGGAGGGGGTGTCAGGGGCTCATGCCCTGCTCAGCCCTGGCTGAGGCACTGGGGAATTGCTGGAAAGGTGGGAACAGCCACAAAGCTTGGCAGAGAAATGGGCTGCACAAATGACTGGGCAGCAAACCTGTTCTGCTGTCTGCATTAGAGAGAAGATGGACTGGCATTGCCAGGTCAAGTATCAGACACATCCAATGTATCTCTGTCTGCTCAGGTAAAGTAACAAATGCTCATTTCAGATGAAGCATGAAGGATGGGAGGGTATTATTGGGATGCTTTTGTGGATCTGACTGTCAGGAAAATTAATCCACAAACACCAAAGGTTTATGTCCAAAAAGGAGACAGAGGAGTCCTTTTGCTTTATTCGAATAAAGGGAGAGGCCATAGAACATTCCCCCTGGGATTTCTCAAATTTTTGGAGGACGCAGCCTCCTTTTTATCCTATTTTCCCGTCTGCATTTCCCTCTCTCTTTCCCCATTGGCTGAGGTACTTGAGTGGTACAGACTTCCCAGAATGCCTGATACCTGAAATTCCCCTCTAATGTATAACCCTCTCTTTTAATTTTTAATTCTTATACAATTCATAGTTTTTTCCCATTACTTCTTTCATCTTTCGATATCCAATTTCATTTATCAACAGCCCTACAGTTTGTTTGTAAAGGCAAATATCTTTTTCCATTCATTGTTTCTTTTATCTCTCAGTGTTAGACTTATCTACAAGCAGATCCACAGCTTGTTTGTAAAGACAAATTCGACATTCCTCTCATGACCAATACAATGATCACTATGGTTAGGCAAAAGGTCCCAGTTTTAATGACAATGAAGGCAGAGACAGAGCCTATTCCAGCTTCTAAAAATGTCTTATGAAAGATGAAAATGTTCTGGTTGACACAGCAAGAGCTGCATGCTGCTAACGTAGCCGTGGCTTCAGCAGACAAGACAGCAGCAGGGTATTTACCTCAGCATGGCTGGGAGAGTCCTGGGGCTCTGCAATCTTTATTTCCCACAAACACCTCACGTGGAACTAACACTGTGACAGCAGATACAGCAAACTGTTCTAATCTTCCCAATTTCATTCAAAATAAAAAGAATGCAATTAGCTGTTCTTGTTCATGAATAGGCAGTATCTGATTACTCTTAGAGCTCACTGTTCCAGTGTTACAAGGGAGACCTCACACAATGGGCTGCTCTGCAAATTCCTGTTTCCCACGTGATGGCCTTTGGCTGCCACGAGGAGCTGAGGGCCCTGGGATGAAGGAGTCCATCTTCAGCCATGTCCAAGTAAGGGAGCCACTCAAAGTCTTGGGCTTATGCTTGGTGCACAGATCACACTCTATACCCAAACTCTCCCTGCAAAAGGTTTTCTGATGCATTTATTTCAGCAGCGTAATTCAATACAATTTATTGTTTCCTTTGAGACATTTGTAGAACAGCAAGAACAGAAAGAGGGAAGCCTTAAATTATTTGTCTCTCATTTTCCTTATTTGCCACTGCAAAATGAAGTTTAAAACAAATTACACTCCTGCTTGGAAAAACCAGGTAAACTCTTTAGGAAAAAGCAACTTCCCACTTACTAACAAAAATTGGCTGTAGTATCAAAAGTCAGACTGATATTGGAAGGTAGCATGTTCCCCATATTAACTGACACATTTATTTTCCAACAAAACAGATTTCTTTTGACAGCATCATAATATTACCTAGGTGTACTTCTTTCTATAAAAAGCAGAAACAGCTAGAAGTGACAAATCATATCTGCCTGCAGGTATACAATCACATTATCTCTCTGTGATGCAAAGGTGCTGATTAAAAAAAATATTTCAGTCATTCAAAGAGTGTCATAGATCTAATTACATTTCATAGGAAATGAAACCTTTATTTAGACAATCTACCTCTTGTAGAATATTTCTAGAACCACTCCTTCTGCCTTGGTTTTAAATATAATTATTTCTATGCATAGCATCTTCTTGGTGGTGATAAAATGAGCACTGATCCACACAAAGTATGTCTTATCTCAAGAAGGACAGAAGGTTCAAGTTCAATTTTCAAAACTATTTTCCCATTCTTTCCTAAAAAATCTCAGTCTTTCAATTAAGCTGCAAAATGAAACAACTCCACAGCAAACAGGTTGCTTGGAGAAAATCTTCTATGGAAAAACAACATTGTTTTAAAGCAGCCAGGAGCTAGACAGCGAGTAGCATGGAAAAAAAAAAAGAACCAAAACTTTAAAATATTCCCCCAGTTCAGAATTTCTTTCCTTCCCCAACAGTCAATTTGCCTCCTCCTGACCCCATCCATATTCTGTGCCTGAAGCATAGCAAGCAGTTTATCCCTGCTGGAGAAGCAAGTGTTCCCAACAGTGCTGATCAACCTCCATTGCATAAAAACACCCCCATCTGCCTGTCCTGGGCTCAGCCCCTTTCCCTGCTGGAGTGAATTAAGTGTGTGGAAATGTTGAATAGTGCAGAGACAGAAAACTTGGATAATTCTTATCCTATGTGGTATTCCTGTGCTTTCCTTCTTAGCAAAGAAAGTCACATGGAAAACACAGGTGTACAGACACCTCATTCCCTGCCAAGTGTAGTGGGAAGAGGCAACTTCCAGGCTGCTGATATTGCTTGGGCAAAGCACTCTGTGGATGAGCTGCTGCCTGGCTGTAAGGGCATAGAGTATAAAGGCACAGAGCAACTGATTGATTCTGTATTTGTATATCCAGCCAGCAACCCAGATTCCCAAGAACTCCAGCTTTAGGAGTATGGATGCTTAAATCCTTTTCCTAATTCTTTTCCTAAGCATCTTATTCTCACTTTAAAGTGCTGACATGTCCTTAAAAATGTGCTATTGTATGTCTATAACTCCAGTCTTGCTCAGGTGGAGAGAGAGCCTGTGCCACAGAGGAAGGTGCAAGGGACAGCACAAAGATGTTCTACTCCAGCACCTTGTGTCAGGGACACAGAACACCAGCAGGGAATGGAAAAGGTGTTGTCTTGTAGGTGACTGCCAAGTCTGGGTTTGCAGTTAGAAGTTTAATTGTGTTCAAAAGCAGGACAAAAGTTGAATATGGGCTATGTTTCTCTCCTGGCTGGATGAATGGTAGGTTGGGCAGCTCAAGAGATCTGCCTGCACTTGCAGTTTTCAGCTCAGGAGTCTAGGATTGAGGATAACTCAATGCTGCAGTGAAGAAATATTTTTTGTCTTTTGTGTGGTCCCAGACCACTGCTGGAAGGGAACACCACAGCCAGCTGATGAATCCGAGCTACCTGCTGGAGAAGCTGTTCCCATGCCATGAGTCATACTGTGAACCACTGCAGTCCTTCCCTAACCAGATACAGGCACATTCATCTTTTCTCTTGCTCTTTCTCTCCCACCACTTGTATTGTGATGAGACAAAGTAAATTCATTTTTTAAAAAGGGTGAGAATCTGCTGGAAAATGCCCTTCACTGTGAGGCTTTGCTGCAACATGTGGAGCCTTCACAGAGACCTGACCATCGTTTCACCTCTCGCTGCCTTCTGCCACTTTGCAGCAGGCAGAGCTGACACGAGCAGACCTGCCTCCGCTGAACCGGCTGCCACCTCTGCTGTCAGCACTGAGTCAGCGCTCGCCGCTCTCCAGCTGCCCCACTAGAAGCTGGGTTATTTCCAGGACACTGGAGTTACTGCCCTCAATAAATGGAACTGCCACTGGGGGAATGCTGTCTCTGGGAGAGCCTTCTGTAGCCAGAGGAAAGAGCTTAAGCACCAAGAGGGCAGGGGAAGGCATAGTGGTTTCCTACCCAGGGGAGATTAGTGAGGCACTCCTGAGCATAATGCAGCCCGGGAGCTGCTTTCAAGGGAGGAGCTCGCTCAAGGAGGATCAGGTGATGGGGAGACACCTCACAATACAGACTGTCCCCCAAACAAGCAAACCCAGCACCCTTAAGGTGAGATCCAGATGTGCTCATCCTCCATGCAGAGCTGAATCTCACCTGCTTGGTCATGCTTTCCAAGTCACACATATCAACATAAAGCAGTAAGAAAGAGAAAATATTTTTGTTTATTTCCCTTTTCTTTTTTTTTTTTTCTTTTAATAATGATTGCTACAACAGTTAGCTGAAATGCTGAGGACCAGCTGCAGTATCAGAAATTATTTTTACCTCATTATAAAAATGTATCCTTTTTAGAGGGAGAGAGGCAGAATGGAGATTAGAGGTTCCAGTGCTTTGTCGGGTGTTACTTAGTACCTGTGGATCATTACATTGATAAAAATATGTACAGACTCACTTTTCAGGTTTAAAAGTGTTTTGTCCTTTTGTTTGCTTAGCTAAATAAAGAGGTTTTGTTTGACCTGTGATTTTGAATCCAGCTGGCTTTTTAATATACAGTGACTCATACAAAGCAGCCTGCAGAGTCAGTCTCTTTTCCACTGTTTTACTGCTGATTTGGGCAGAAACCCCACAGAAAATCAAGCAGTGTGTGGGGCTTTCAACCCTGACCGGCTCCCAAGCAGATCTTCCTCACCAGAGCTCTTCTCTTCGTTCTATAATTGCTCCTGCTGAAACGAGGGAGCTCATTACAGTGAGAGGTACTTCAAGCAAGCCAAATAACTGTGATTGGTCTTGCAAGGCATTGCAAGTCCTGTAAGATTTTCAAGGTTGGTAATGAACCATTAGTTTCTAATGAAGATTGGAGCTGAGGCCTGTCTCAAAGTGGTAACTTTTTTGTAATGAGATACTACTATTATCTTGGCTGAAGTGCAATAGAGCATCACTGGTTTCAGTTGGAACAGGCTGGGAGCTCTTTAGATCAAGTCTGTCATTATTTTACCTAGATCAGAACAAGGCAAAGATTTTTTAAGAGTGGTAAAGCAGGAAATCTTGTTTCCACTTCCAGAAAAGACTACAAAGAATAGATCACAACCAAACATTGGGCCTGATCCTTGCACCTCACTCATTGTGTGTTTTCTCTCCTCATAGAATGCACCATTGACATGAGAACATAAAAACCATTGAGCCCATGGGCCTGCAGGGACAAGGAAATAGTAATGGCAATTTCCATTGCAGTCCTGGTCTCTATGCAGGCAAAGTTGCCCATTGCTTTTTGGAAATAGAAGATCAGATGTGGTCCCCCTTGAGCTGACACATTGTTGTTCCCTGGGCTGGCTTCCCATTGGGGCTATGGGGGAATTCCTGCCCAGTGACTGGAAATGGGGCTTCAGGAATTTTTATCTCCCAAATAATTTCATGATTAAGGTGGAAATGCAGGATGAGTTTGTGGGTCCAGATGCTGAAAATGTAACGCTATTTTCTCAAATGTCTACTGTTTCAAGAAAAAACTCAGAAAGGAAAATACAGGTGTCATGCTATACACAACTCCTAGACTTCCTCCATCATCTAACATGAGATGTTGTTTGGGGAAAGAAGAGATCAGGTAGCCTCCTTTATGTTATTCCACTCAGATGTTCCTGCAGATCTGGATTCACTTTGAAAATTAAAGCTGTATTTTACTGCAAGTGGGTTGATGTTAACTCCACTGTCAGGGCTAACCAAAACCTATCAAAATACTCTCTCCTCTTTTACCTTGGTTCTTCCTAGAAATTATGAGTCAGCATATCTTTCTGAATGTGGCATATAGAAAAAAACTCTTGCATCTGCACTGTCTCAGGAAAATGAATGGCTAAGCTTGCTGTTACCCAAACTTTCTTCCTGTAAGAGAAGAATGCTTGGGGAAACACTTTGAAAGTGTCACATTTTTAACAGGAGGGATCCAGCTTTAGTTTTTACATACAGTGAATCATTGGGGAAAGTGATAACTGAAAATGTGATCTTAGAAAAAAAAGGAACCAAGTCTCATTTAAAGCAACATAGACTAAAATTGGAAGAGTAACTCACCTAAATCCTTTACATTCCTCAATTAAGTGATTTACTACTGAAGTGGGATTCTATTCAGTGAAGCTCTTTGTCTAATTTTTATACAGAATGTCACTGTGCAATGAATTCATGGTGAAAATCCTCCTGCACCCAGGGTTAAAGGAGGGAGGTTGCATTAGAGGTGATCTATGGCAGATTCTGTCCCCCTAAAGACTAAAAGTAAGGATAAGAAGTTTCTCCTAGGGGTTTTAGAGCCAATGCTGGTCTTCAGAGCCTGTACAGGGCTTCCAGAAACTGCTCAGGTCCTACACAACATCTCACACCGGGGTGAAGGGTCAGTGTCAGGGTGTGAGGATCTGCACTCAGCAACCCTCTCCTGTGGTTTTGTTGTAGTCAACACAGGAATGACAAAGATTTATAAGGCTAAAGTCTAGCAGGTGGCATGTTTTTTAGCTTTTTAACAGAAAACTTTGCCACATTTCACTTCTCTGAGACACTCACTGGTCTTTTCCCTCAGCAGTCACTGTTGAGGGTGTCACAGCACCTTTGGCTGAGCCTCTGCAGGGTGAGGTCAGAGCACGGTGAGGATGCTCCAGCCAGCAGTTTGGTCCCTGGCTTTGCAAGGGGAAGGGATCTTGAGCACACTCTGTGCCACCCAGCCACAGGGTTAGAGGGATTTGCTGGCTTAGACATAGTATATGAGATGTAGGCTTAAAAACAGAGTAATTTTTTTTTTTGCCAGCAACTTGAGAGTTCTTAATTTGTGCAATACTTTGACCTATAATAAAAAAAAATCTAGTTTAAATTATATTTGTTAACACCTGTGCAACAGTTCCCTCATGAATTGCATGCCTGAAGGTAATCATCAATTACAATGTCAGATTCGTGATTATCAGAATTGATAAAAATAGTAGAACTGGGAGTCTGAAATACCAATTTTTCTTTTTAATTAAATATCTTTGTATTATCAGTGAAATGATGCTGGGTTTCATAATACTTGCACATAATACAGCATTACTGATTCACAGCCTCTCCTTGTGGACCCAGCTGCTCCAGCAGGCAGAAGTTTGATCCATTGCTCAGTCATAAACTGGGAAAAGCACTAGTCCAAACTTTTTATATGTTACCATACATATAAGAGTAATCTATTTCAGCCCTTAAATACAAACAGAAATGGTAGTGATAAACTGTAACATAACCAAGATATAAGTGTAGCATAACTATAAATAAATGAACAGCAGCACTGCTTCTGAAATCTGCTGCACATGCTATTGTTCTGAATAGATCAGTCACTGGTGGATTTGAACCTGAGTGAAGGAGTGTTCCAAACTCCAAACAACATTGACCTCCGATGGACACTAAGCCATGGGATTGTCAGAAGACTGTATCCTGCTCTGAGACAGGCAGACAGCAAAGACACACTTAAAATTATTTTTCTACAGCATGCAGTCCAAAAACAAGCAGGCAGAGAAACAATTCAGATTCCCCTCAGAACTGTGAATGATAAGGAAAGTCCACATATTGTGGCATTTTACAGGCTTTTAGGAAAGAATGCTGTGCCTTTTTTCCCTTTTTGCATTAGAATAAAAAAAAAGAGCCCAGCTTAGAGAATGCTTCTACCCACAGTCTGATAATTTTTAAATGAGTCATTATTGTAAAGGGCTAATTTATAACTTGAAAATTAAAGCTACTGGGAACCTGGTGAATAACTGTAAAAAGCAGCCTATTTGACCAGGTTATTTGTTTCTTTGATTGTTGGAGGGGACAAAAAAAACCAAAGTTTGTGCTCTTCATTACTCTTTGCCAGATTAAAGAAGAGAACAAACAAACAAGCAGGAAGGTGCCTTTCTTGGTCCAGTATTTCATCTCCATAGTGAATGATGATCTCTTAGGCAGAATTACATGGGGAGCCTTCAAAAGTAAACAAAGGGACTTTGCTCAACTGGCAAGTTTGCCAGCTCTCTTCTTTCTAAATGCATCTAAACACACAAGGTTATATTACATTTTATATATTTTTATTTGTATACAAAATGTTATAATTTATCAATGTTGTGCAGCAAAGTATAGATAGACACATACATCACATACATACATCCCCACGCCCTTCCCTCCCCCAACACACACACTTAGAAATACGACACGAACACAACTTTCTCTCTGCCCTTCAGAAAGGCAACACTGTTTTGGCAGGTCAGCAGCTAGAAATAAGGTGCTATAATTAAGCAGTACTGGAATGTCTTCACTTTACAAATGCGATGTGCAAATTTATATACAACACACTGTTATTTTTTTTTAAGGGAACCCGAAACTCCATACCCCGAACCACTCTCCGAGATACAAATATGTATAAAGTGCTAATACTTAAGCATGTTTCCAATGACTTCACGACGTAGTTTGAAGTTTAGAACAGGCACTGTAATAGTTCACTGGGTAGATTGTCACTGGGTGCAGTTTGACAGAGAAAAGTCACTCAGACATCACTGGGGGATCGGGAGCGAAAGGACACTTTAGCCTGAAAGCAGCCACAGAAGAGCACCCACATGGACCTCTGGATTTCCTGGTTTCTGTAGGCATAAATGATGGGGTTGATCATGGAGTTGTAGGTAGCAGGTAGGAGCGTGGCGTACGTGTACACAGAAGGGTAGTCAGGATCCCCCACCACACAGTAGATGGCAAAAGGCAGCCAGCTGGCTCCGAAAGTCCCAAGGATGATAGCCAGGGTAGAGACTCCTTTCTTGGTGGTGACATAGTGCGAAGCAGTCAGAAAGTGCTGCTGGAGAGCTATCTGGTGGGCATGCCTGCAGACAATCTTGCAAATCTCGATGTAGAGATGGAGCATGATGAGGAAAATGAGAAAGAAAGAGGCAGACAGCAGCGTCACGTTACTCTTGGTCAAGGGTCTGACGACGCTGCAGGAGGTGCGGTCGTGGAGGCAGTTCCAGCCCAGGACGGGCAGCAGCCCCAGGCAGAGGGAGACCCCCCAGGCACCCGCCAGCATGGTGTGAATGCAGAGCACCGTCCTCTCCGAGTAATAGGTGAGGGCATTGTAGAGGGAGAGGTAGCGATCGACCGTGATGGCCAGCAGGCTACTCACGGAGGCGGCGAAGGAGGCGACGAGGAAGCCCACCGTCAGCAGGCTGACCGTCTCCGAGCGGATCACGTACTGGAACACGAAGTTGAGGATGAGGCCGAGGCCGGCCAGGAGGTCAGCCGTGGCCAGGCTGCCCACCAGCACGAACATGGGGGTGCGCAGGGCGGGCGAGTAGCAGATGATGGCAACCACCAGGGCGTTCTCGCAGGCGATGGCGGTGCCGGACACGCAGAGCATCACATCCCAGGGGTTGAGGGCGGCGGGCGCGGGGGGCCGCGACGAGNGGGGAGCGAAGTGGGCACACGCACATACACACGCACACACAGGGAGCCGCTTCTCCCGCTGCTTTCTCCCCGCTCCGCTCCGCAGCTGTTTCTCGCTTCCTCCCGCGGTGGGTGCCGTCCGTGTGCAGCGCTTGCTGTAAGGGCGCTGAGCGCAGCGGGAGCTCCGTGCTCCGCCGCGTGGAAATGTGCCCGAAGAGCGCTCGGAACAGCTGTGGAAAAGCCTGTTCCACAGTTAGGCTCTATACGGCTGACAGTCTGCTCACCACCGAAAGCATCCGCAGTGTTTTCTGAGGTCCCCGAAATGATAAAGTCAAATAGAAGACTCAATCCCATGGGCATAAAAGATACTGCTCTCTCCTTGTCTCACAACGAAGCAGCAGACAGCACATTTCCACTCTAAAGCAGGAATAGATGAAGCAGAATCACAGAGGGGCTCTCTGGAGATCATGCAGTCCAACCCTCCTGCCAAGGCAGGGTCAATATAGAGCCCGTGACACAGGAACACGTCCAGGTGGGTCTCCCTCTCCCTACAGAAAGGGAGACTCCACAACCTCTCCGGGCAGCCTGTTTCAGTCTGCCACCCTCCATGAAAATAATTTCTTCCTCAGGTTGAGGTAGAATTTCTTGTATTTTAATGTACAGCCATTGCTCCTCATCCTGTCACTGGGCACCACCAAAAAGAGCCTGGCACAATCCTCATGACACCTGTCTTTGAGATATTTATACGTGTTGATATGGTCAAAGGATAACATTTTTGTGCCCATTGCTGACAAAATCAGTATCAAACAAATGTGGTCAGTGGGTAGCTTCCCTGTACAGCAGCACAGCTTTCCTAGGGGACAAGCCAAAAGGTGTCCCCACCTCAGTCTGGGAGACTGCTCGTTCTGTGACTGACAATCAAAAGAATGTGGAAATAAAATAACCTCTCAGTTATGGGAACAGCATGTAAACAATCTAGACACAATTTTGAAAAATGCATTAGAAGAAAATGTGTTTATTGTCTTGAACAGTCCAAATGAAGAAAGCATGCAGGCTGTGCCACAGTAAAAGGTGGGCACATTCAAAAAGAATTAGTGTCAGCACTCATTGCATCCACCCCCATCAATGTCCTCCTGCAGGCTAAACACTATCATCAAGCTGTGGACACTCTGTACCTCTGTAAACAACTGAAGCCATTGCTCCCCAGGAATTCTGAAACACAGATCTCAGAAAAGCTTAGTTTGGAAGGGACCAGTGGAGGTCTGAGGCATCTCTCCTGTCCCATCACCTGCTCAGAGCAGGGACAGCATCAACTGTGCAAAGATTTTCCTCAGGGTCTCATTCAGTCAAGTCTGAATATCTCCAAGGAAGAAGACTGTACAGCCTCTCTGGGCAACCTCCAGCTCTGCTTCACTCTCAACTGTAAAGATGCTTCATTTTTATTTAGTAATTGCCTTCACTACAACTTGTGTCCACAGTCCCTGTGGGGTGTCCTGCCATCTGCAGGTTTTCTCTTACTTATCCAGGCATTACAATAGCATCAGTAACTGCAGCAAAACCAGCTTCAAGCGGAGTTAAGAAGACTTTGCAAGTCTCCTCAACTCAAGCACTTGGTTGAGTAGCCCTACTATAGTTCAGAACATAGCATTTACCCTATGCCCTCTGCCACCTGCAGAACAGGTATGTAAATGTAAACCCGGCCAATGTAAACTTGGATTAGGATTAATACTCAAATCACAAGAATCCCAGTGAAGAAAGAGCTGCTACAGAGCAAGGCAACAGAAGGCAAGGTAAAACCTGAGGTAAAGTAAAATTCTGTATTTGCACAGAGGAAATCCTGCAGTCTACCCCTCAAACAGAAGTGGTTAATTTCAACATTAATTAAAATGACTGTGGCAGGATAAATTATTCCAAACGTCTTTCAAAATTGATTAAAAATGCTGCCATTCAAACTTAGCAAGTCAGGTTTGCAAACATGAACCAGCTGGGGTCCACTATGAAGCTGTAAGATCTGCAGTATTTTTCAGCATCTATAGAGCAGAAAGAGAAATGTAGTTTATCTGGTTTTCAGTAATGAGATGTGGTGTGGAAAGTCTTGGTTGTGAGCAATTTGTCACATCTTTGACCAACATGTTACCACTGGGAAACAAGTATGTGGCAGGTCTTGGCTACAATAATGTGTATATCATAAGGCAGTGTATTTTTTTTAAACATTTAATATGGATTTTAAACGGTTTTTCTTAAATGGAAACATTAAAAGCCCATGCTGCCAAGGCAGAAATAATTTCATGTCTGGTGAAACCTTGTGAGAGTGTTAGGATCTCAGAGTGAGATGACTTTTCAACCTGAGAGTGGGCTAGTCTCACAGCCTGTGCCTGTGGTCACATATTTCACTCTAAGAAAGAATTGCTCCACCACTGTAGTGTGTCTGTGAACAAGAGATGCACATGTCAAGCTTGTCTTTGTTCCTTGTGTCAGGCTTTTTTGGAGTTCTTCCAGCTCTTTAGTTCCTTCATTTCCCGGGGCTTTTACCCTTACAGGAAGGATGCTCTTACAGTCCTCATCAGGTTCTTACAGAGCCCAGGGAATAGTGCTGTGCATCTTCCTCATCTCCCTCCCCTTGCCAAGTATCAATTGGCAGGGTTAGGGACCAACTCCATGCTTATTAAAATAGTTATACTTCCTTGGGAACCGTTTGTATTTCCAGAGCTATCATTAAAGGCCTTTTATCTTCCTGGTAGAGATTCTTGCATCAGTCATTCGAACAAAAGGCGAGCCACCTGGATTGCTCTTAATTTTAACTGGTTGTGGGAAAAAAAGAGGATTCAAAGAGTAGATACAGAGCTGGTGCCTAAGAGCCACCACATTTCCCACAGCACCATAAGGTGCAGCAGAGAGAAAAGTCTGGTCAGACCTCTTGCATTGTCATGAAGATATTTTCATCTTGCCCTCCTATCTGAGACTAGATATGCAGGTCTCACAGGAGAATATAAATATAAAAAGCTATGTTCCAGCAGCGCATACCTAAGCATCATGTATGATATAACTCAGTAATTATCTTAGTGAGTTTCTGAAAATTAAGCAGCAACAAAATTAAAAAGTTGCTGAAACAAATGATTTAAAAACCTCTCTGCTTGAATTCTCCATCTGTTCTGAGAGCTGAGCAGTATTGCAGTGTAATTTTAATTTATGATTACTTAATATCAGTTAACTATGGATTATTTTGCTAACTGGTATTTTTAATGATTAATAAGTAGGCTGAGTAAATGTTAAGTATTATTAAATGTGCTTTACATAGCAAGAGTTTGAACCACCAAAAATTTCTCTTCAAAATTTATCTTTTCAATAACATGCTGAAAATATTGAAAAGTCATTTTTCTTTTGGCAACATAAAGAAGCCTTAAAATAAAGGTGGGAGGAGGGGAAGGGGGGAGATAACACAGATGGTGAGCTAACCAGTGAAGGCATTTCAGAGATGTCTATGCAGCTGATGTGAAAAGATGTTTCAAGCCCTTAGCAATCCATTTAGTCACTTCTTCAAGTTTATAATTTTCCTGACTTGGTGAACTCAGCTGAGTCACCTGGTGACACCAATTTCTAGGTTTTCACTAGTGATACCCTCTGCTTGATCCTTCATATTTGCAAATATGCCACACCTGCAAACATGCCACATTGCAAAACTTGCTGGTGACATAAGTGTCAAAGGGCTTCAAACACCATTCAGAATTTCAGTCTCATCCTCCACAGTCCCATTTCTCCACCACAAATCGTGTTTCCCACATGGACCTTGACTGTGCTGCTTGATGGAGTACTCATGGTGCCACCATTCCTTTTTGATAGGTTTCCAGCTGCTTGGCTGCTGCACCTCTCATAAAAATACATTCCAGAAAACAGCCTGCATGTCTGCAAATCTGTTTCACTTGCACAGTAAGGCTACATGGTTCTGCATAAACACAAGAAAACAACTATTGCACTTTTTCTAGCACATGCTTGGGTTGAAAATCCTGGTTTACTCTGTTGCATTCACAAGGCTGCATTTCTCCAGTGGATTTTATGGGTGCTTTGGCAAGTGATACTGCATCTTATGTGGTCTCTGAATCACTAGCAGAAAGTACAAACTTTACATAGGTAGGTGAAAACCTGCTTTAATGTTACAAATACCAGTCATCAGGAATGGATTCAGGCTGAACCTTAGTTTGAAATTTTGGTTTTGAGGTAGAATTCCCACCCAGGCTCCCCTGGCCCTGCCCCACTCACAGTTTCAGCAACCCTTGGCTGACAGCGGCAAGGTTCCAGGCTTTGATTCCTCCTCCTCCTCCTCCTCCCACTCCCACTGCAGATAGGATGAGTTTTGGATGCAGCTTTGACCTCTTAAGCTTAGTCAGACAGAGACGCCTTTTCTGAGTGTTCACCACACAGAGATTTTTATTTTGTTTTTGTTGCACTTGAGCTTTCATATCATCATTTAGAAAGGGCACAGATACTGTGAGAGCTATCAACACATGTGCTTAGCAATCTCCACATCTGTCAGCCCACTGCCAGCAGCCAGCCAGGCAAAGGCAGAGGAGCTGGCTTAGCTTCCAAAGGAATAACTTTAGGCCAGAAACTTTGGAAGTGGAAAGAGCTGCACAGGGGTTTCTATGGTCATTGCTTACCCTGATTGGAAAAGTTAGCCTCTGGTCCACTATATTTATTTCTAGAGATTAGTGATGAATCAACTGAAGCTAAATACACATATTTTGCAACCTTTCCTTCCTTGCCCTGCTTGTTCTGTTGATGGAAAGAAAGCAGCAGCAACAAAGGTCATTCATCACTAGATGTGTCGTCAAGTGCAGTGGAACAAAGTCTTCTATTGTTCTTATTCTTTTAAACTTTTTCAAAATCTTTTTGCTCAAGTTTTTAAAAGGCTTCAAACTGGCCTTTAAATTGCACATCTAAGAGAGAGTCCAGAGTTCACCTAACAAAAGTTGTTTTGCAGCTTTGTAAAAAGAAACTGCAAATTTATTTTACTAAAATAACTAAAAGCACTGGTTTCTGTTGTTTCATGTGATCCTATAAGTTGATGAACAGTGGCTACACAGGAGGGTGTTGATAGATTCTTTTCATTGAAGTTAATAGTGAATTTGAGAACAATTTTTCCAGATACTAGAATGCAAGCTAAAAATAAATTTCATTGTGGAAAAAGCACTATGCCCATCTTCCTCTCTGAAATTGCTTTCTTAGAAATTGCAAGAAGACAGTCTCATCATCAGCCATGGGTAATTTCTCTGCCTACAGCACAGAAGTGGCTCTGTGGGCCAGTCCTTATAAAGGGCTTGGGGAAAAACAGTAAGATACCTGCCTCCCCAAAATGGGAAAAAATCTATTTCTAAGCTAAGAATCCCAATGCCAAGGATCCATTGAGCAGGTAAAGCTCAGAATAGGATCCAACTGGAAAATGGAATCAGCTCAACCGTGGGTCTGGACAGAGGAATGGGCTGAGACAGCAGTTCTGCATTTCTGCCCGAGAAGGATCTGCCTTAGAACGTGTTCCCAAAAATTGGTACTCATGTCTTTGTTTGTAGAGACCCAGGTAAGGCTTATTCACTCATTTTTATAAAATCTAGGAGAGAACATTTGCCCAGACACAGCCCTTTAGATACTCATGTAATGACTGAACAAGTTCCTGTGGAAATGGTACGGGAGGTCTGATTCTCCACCCCACATCTCCCACAGGAATTAATTATGCCCCACCTAAAATTTGGGCCAACAAACATATTAAGCAGCCACTGCACATAATACAGAAACATCCAGTTTGAGACAGGACCATATCTCCAGCTTCACTTACCTTGTGAGGTTGTAGTCAGACTTTCTTTCCTGTGCTTGCTCTGGTACATCTCCACACAGCCTCAGTACAAAATGAACTGTACTCAAGCTATTCCCTGTAGCTGGTTCTCAATTTGCCCTTAAAAAAACCCTTAAAATTGCCCTTAAAATTTCAATTATGGAGTTGGTCTGATCTCCATAAGCAATTTCTTCCAGGGCTCAACTAATTTCCCTAATTACAAGGTGGAAGCCAAGAAACACTGGGTGGCCTTGAGTCACTAAACTGCAAGAAATCCCAGGCATCTGAGAAGATTACATCCTAAAGACACAGTAGAACAGGTGGGATCTTTTCTGTTAATGGCAGGAAGGTGGACAAGGAGCTGCTGTTTTCTACTTCAGAAGGGGAGGGTGTACCTTCAGCAGTGGGGCACATTATGGGGAAAAAGCAAGGTCCCTGCCTGCCAATGGGAATGTTGTCCTGGGGTGCTTGGCCTGGGATTTTGACGTCACAGGCACAAATCCATACATCCCAGCCAAATATATTATATATCAAATTAGATATTATCCAGAAACACTAATAACTCAGGTGTAAACCAGTAGCATCTACATATATATACCCTTGTTATTATAAAGTTAGTTCTTTATGTATTTTGTATGAATCTTCCAGATACAAATATAGTTTCATATTTCTTTACTTGTCAGCTTGGCAAACCTTAGAGAAGACATTTCCTCTAAGAGAACAAATTAAAGCAAGTCTAAAACAAGCCAGTTACTGCACAACAGCCTGAGTGCCTGCCAGCAAGAAACAAATTGATGAATATTTAGTTGTGTCAGTAACTGAGAATTGCAAATTTTCTCAGAAAACTTGTTTGTTTGTTTGTTTGTTTTTTTCCCCTTGGTGATGTCAACTTTACAATAGTAAAAGCAAAGGCAGAGCTGGCTAGGCTGAAGTTATTAGCATTGCAGGGTGCTTACAGGGCAGAGCATAGGGGCAGGGATGATTACATCTCCAAAGGCAGAGGAAAAGCTGGGGAAAATCAGTGGACAAAGGGATACATCCAGCTTGCTCTCTTCCTCCTCATCCCACAGATGATCCCATGCTCAGCTCAGCAGCACCAAATGCAGGGACCCAGTAGTGTAATCTCCACAGCTCTGGAATCTTCCATACAAACTCTCATCCTGATGTAGATCACAAATGAGTAGTTTTCCAGGCACAAGGATGCTTGTTTCACCTTTGGAATCCCTGCAGAAGGGCCTGCTTCTTGACATGAGCACTAGAAGGACCTTCTAATATATCAGGTTTTTCACTGTTATTTCCAAAAAGCCTTATGAGGTAGAAATATGGGTTTGAAATACAGTGCTAGGATATGGAGAGCTTTAAACTCAAAATTGTGGGTTGGGTCGCTAGCTAGAAGTTAATGAAAAAAGGAGGGCTTTTGAAGAGCTAAGGTAGCAAAGTGCTCTGTGTAGAGAGGGAAAGAGCAAAGCCCAAGTTGATCACCAATCCTTCACTGTTCATAGATCTACTAATTGGTAGCATCTACATTTTATCAAGGAATTTTGTATACGTGCCATAGAAAATAAAAATTTATTGCTCCCTTCTATGGCCAGAAACATTGCATCATGGTGTGCAGTGGCTGAGCTCAGCCTTCGGTTCCTGTTCTTGGGAATACCAGAGTAGGGGATCGCTGTCCATAAGAGACTGCCTGTCTCATGCACATCCGTATTTGGACAAGGAGAAAATGCAGCAAACATCACTTGCCACCATTAATGAAGTGTCTTAAAATAGCCAGAAGATCTTTTTTAATCCAGAAAGTGCTATATTCAGCTGGAGATAATTTGATGGTAAATTACACTCTGACAAAGAAGAGTTAATCACTGACCTCAAAATTAGCTGTTGCCTAGGTACCCCTGGTCAGGCTGTGTTGACATTTATGTTGTGCAAACAGAATGCAATACCAAGCACTCAGATGTATATTCAGGTCTTTAAAAGTGGCCAGTTTTCCAAAGTGTAATGTGGTGCCTGGGACTGTGGGTTTAATGGTGGAAATGTTGATGCCAACTGGATATCATTCAGGTAATTCTATGGGAGCTCCTGCAGATGCAGTTCCAGAAATGTTGTAAAAAACTCCAAAGAAACCCCCAGCAAACAACTAAACCAAAAACCAAAAAGAAACCCCTCCACAGCATGTTTTGTTGAGGACAAGCATCCTGGTTAAAGAAAAGATGTGCAGATGGCTTTAGCAGCTAAAAATCAAACATTGTAAATCTAAGTAATGTCCTTAGCATGGCTTCT
The DNA here is from genome assembly GCA_013397375.1 of Toxostoma redivivum. Classification (NCBI taxonomy): domain Eukaryota; kingdom Metazoa; phylum Chordata; class Aves; order Passeriformes; family Mimidae; genus Toxostoma; species Toxostoma redivivum. The sequence goes on along the minus strand of VXBI01010137.1, from coordinate 1,992,494 downwards.
CAGAAGACACACCTCTCTAGATAATTTTCTTTCCCTCTGTTAAGGGATCAAACACCTCTCTGGGATGGAACCAATGCCTCTATGCAGAAAAATACATTTGGATTTCTCCAAAGTGTGTGATTTGGTGCTGTGTGACACGAGGGATTTTTGTGAAGTGGCATTAACAAGGTGTATGGGGTCAAAAACTGACTGGCTGTCAGGTTGCAGCAAGTGGCTGTAGGGGGAAATCAAAGCTTCACTGATGTCTCTTAACTATTATTACTGTTATTGTTGTTGTTGCTATTTTCTAATAAGCTGGCAGGCAGTGGTGGTGGTCAAAGCAGAGTGTTCCTCACCACCAGGCCTTCTGTACCATGACATCTGCAAAATCGTGCCTGTTGGTTTTGTGCCCCCTTGCCATCCTGATTTGAAAGCACAGACAGTTCAGGAGCAAACCCTGCCTGGCATGGGGGAGTGTGATTTTGGCATCCTTAGTTGCCCTCCAAGCCTTTGCTCCTCGTGTTGTTCTGGGATTTTTCTCCCTCTGGCCAATGGATCACTGGGGCACTGCCTGCTCCTGCCACCCTGCCAGCCCATGGCTCATCTCCTTGGGAACCAGCCCCAGGCACAGGCTTATGTGCCAGGTGGGGCTTGCTAATATTAGGTGTGAAGATTGGTTCATTTTTAAGCTGGGAAAAGATCGACAATTCCTGATTTGCACTTCCCAGCCTCAGGAGCTCCAGCCGAATTTTTTTGCAGTCTGCTTTGGGAAAAAACCCCAAAGTTTTAGAGGATAAATCCAAAAGTCTGCTCTGATATTGGCACCTAGTTCTTTTCAGTCAGTAGTTTGTGTTCCTATAGCAACAGGAGGAATTAATTTAATGGCATTATTAAGCCTTATTTACATGCATGCACACACATACCTGCATGCCGTGCACACAGAGAGAAAGAGATTCCTACTCCTCAGGAAGATCCCCATGAGAAATCAATCCAGTATGTGAGGTTCACAGTGACTGCAAGATCCTGATTTTTCTCTTTACAGGCACAAACCCAAAAGCTGACTGACAGGCCAAAAAAATTTCAGCATCACAGCCCCACAACAATGGGGTCCAACCTCATAGCAGTGATACAGCTGGGAGTGGGGATGCCACCAGTGGAGGTTGGAAGACCCCCTTTCCTTGTCCACCCCTCAGTGCCACCTGTCACCAGGCAGGTGGTGCCAGAAGGGAAGCAGAGCCCCTCTCCCTGTGTGCTCCCTGCAGAGGAGTGGAGTTGTGGCAACATTTCTGTCCTGTCCGTGTTTCCTTTGCACCGTGGGAGGATGCTGCACACCGAACTTCACTGTGTTTTGCCTGCTTCATTCCAGACCCGAGGGCTTTTGGACAAGCTCTGTGTCATCAAACATGAGTCAGCAATTTCCATAAGCCCTGAACTCTTCTTGTTTATTGACCTTCTGCTATTTGCAGTTACACATTAGCCAAATAAACTTCAGAGATATAGTCGCTTCTCTTCGCATTTCAAAACACTGGCACTCTAAGGTATCTCACAAAAATCTATTAATTGAGGGAAAGGACAACACCATCTATGCTCAGATACCATTCTCAAATGTTTAGTAACTTTGGTATTTAAACTAAGTATTTCAGAAATCCTTGTTGTGAATTCCTTGTGGGAGTCAAAAGATGTAAAAACCCAGTTACTTTGTAAGAGCTCTCCAAAAATGATGCTTACTTTCTGTTTGACATTTAAAATGCTAATATGGCTTTTGCTTGTGTTTATTATTTAAGGCATAGAAATATTTATTTTTAAATGCCCAAAGGGCTAGAGTTGATTCTAGTTAAAGACATTTTGTAGATTATCAAGATCAGACAACATTCTTAATTAATTTGGATTCTCAAGGTGAAACAAAATTAATCTTTGTTAATTTATCTGAAAGTATCTAGTGCAACTTTAGAGATGAGCCAGTCCTGCGTTCCCACACATCCCCATGGCATGACCAGCAGCTGACCTCTCTGTGAGCAAGGGAAGATTTCAGGTCTGGGTTGAAAAAGACAGGAAACTGATTTCCAGGGAAGCATTACTTAGTGTGTTTGTAATGACGTCCTTTTTGCTAGTTTTGAGTTCATGTGCAGTGTCAAAAGTAAGCACAGGCCTTTTTTTGTGTGCTGATAGCCTTCTAATGGTGTTTTCTTTGTTAGTTATATCTCGTCTTCCTCTAGCAGTACTCACAGTTAAGCCATAATTTTGTTACTCTAACCAGTGATTGATCTAATTGATCTAAGCTGTAACAGTGAGGATACGTGCCTCTAGTATGGACCTGAACATTACCAGAGTTGCCAGTCCAGTGATGGTTTTCTGGGTTGCATTAGATGCCTCCATTTCTAACACACAACTTCATTTTTATTCCTTTCCTGGGCAGCGCTGTGGACTGATAAAAGATCCTGGAAGTGAGCAGCTGAGTGACTGTAGAGGAGAGTTGATGAGCAAGGGGAGGAAGGTGACTGGCACAGAAAAACCTTCTGTTTTCTTGGGCACATGACTTTTTACCCCACTGGACCTCTCCTGCTGGGAATGCAGGAGCTGCTTCTTGACGGCCTGTTGCATTTGGACAGCCAGTGCAGGGATTTAGTCCTTCCTTCATAACCCATTGCCCTTGTTCTTACCAGAAGACAGAAAGAGTGACAGGAGCCCCTGGCTCTCCCCCACCACCCTCACTGTGGTGAGAGGGGAACCTGTGCTGTGCTGCCCCTGTGCTTTCAAGGCATTGCCTGAAATTCTGGCATGGGGATAACTTGGTTTCCATCTGGGCAGCAGATGGCAAGAGACAGCAAACCTCCATACACACTGTCCCACTGCCTGCTCCCAGACCTCACCTGGCTCCTTTGTGCCACCAAGTTCCCATAGATCCCACCTTGGCCATTTGCAAAGCCCTGCAGAAAATCAAGATCTGAAAGCTTTGCTACTTAAGAAATCGAACTTATTTCAGATCATACTGTGGGGAAGGAAGCAGAGATGTGGAATTTGTTTGAACACTGAAGGAACTTCATGAAATTACTCTGCTGTACCAGTAAGCCCCACACAGGTACCACCACCTTAATCACAATGTGAAGGTGTGGACTCCAAACCTCTAAACCACGTAGGGTTTTAAAACTTCAAGATTGCAAACTCAGAAGTGTTAATAAACTATTTGCTTGTTCTGAGTGGAAATAATGGCCTTATATATATTTTAAACACAGAAGGAGACACAGGCTCATCAGTTTTGCAGGTCAACACCATGGATGCCACCTGTCCAAGGAGCTACACAGAGCTACGTGGAGCAGAGATTTCAGGTCGTGGCTGTCCCAGGGCAGGCTTTTCAGGCTTTTCAGTGGGTTTTGCTCTTGCTGCATGACAAGGTCACTGAGTAGTACAGCACTAGCTGCACCAGGAGGGGAGCTGCAAATCCTCACTCTAGAGCATGTGTGAAATTCAGCTATGCCCCAGCTATGGCTGCAACACCCTCATGTCCTGAGAGCAGGGAATCAAGATACTGAGGCAGAAAAGAAGGAGCCCTCTTCATCAAAGCAGCATATATAAATTTGCCTTTCTTTTGGTCACTTTCCCAACCTGCTGTTATGGTTTTTGTCCTGTCTAAATTGAGATGTCATGCTTGGAATTCATCCATGCTCCAAAAATATCCAGATACAGAGTGAAAGGCACTGGGTGAGTCACTAAAATCCATGCTAAAGGATTTAAGGATGCATTTTAATTACTGTTAGCATTAATTTAATGTTAACTACAATGCTTTTCATTACATAGTCTTTTATTTTAGCACCAAAACACACAAAATACTCTTTTGGAGTACTTGACTACTAGCATATGCAAAATTCAACAAGAAGACTGAACTGTAACCAACATGATATAGCTTATGATATTATCAATTCCCAAGTATGCTAGAATCTCACAAAGTCACAGGTGGGGCATCTGAAAAACCCAGAAAATTAAGTTGCTGGACATCAAGAATTGAGGACATCAGTGCTCAGAAATAAATTCAGTTCCTGGCGAATATGAGGCAGCATACTGTGAAAAGGCAAAGCTGCTGAGTTTTAAAAAGCTGTTTGCAGGTCACTTTTAAAAAACAGCTCTGGTCATGCCTATTTCCAAAAATTCTACTTTTGAACCTGATGGCTTAGCAAATAATCATCTCATATCAGATATCCCTTTCAAAGCTTTAATGCTGGAACATGCAGTGCTGATAGGGCTGAATATAAGCACTTAAATAAAGGTTATTATTTCCAAGTCTATGATATTAAAAAGCATCAATAGGGCAGCTGAGTTCAAAAGATGCTGAATAAACTTATTAGATGCTGATTCTAGTAATCTTTTCCCTTCTATTAGTTAGCTGCAAGCCTGTTAGTCTCTCCCTGCCATAACAGTGCTGACAGCACCTTCCCCAACAGCCCTTCAGGGGTAACCGTGCCTCATTTCCAGGGATGCCAGTGCACCCCCTTCTCTTACAGTGCCAGGGCAGTGCTTTAAGAACAGGGCTTCAAAATCAATTCACACAGGCAGCTTGGAAAAATATCAGTCTTTTGTGGTCTAGTCCATCATTTCAATGCAGGTGAAATTTTGATCAGTTGCTTGAACCCCTGTTAAGAAATAAAAAATAAGGAGAATCCTTGGGATATTGTGCTTTCATGTATTTGCTGCAGTCAGCAGCAGCTGCAGAGATTTTCTTTGATGCTTCCATCCTTTGAAGCACTCACTGCATCCTGTGCATTGCATTAAGTGCCTTTGAGGTCTGCACCTGGGAGTGCTCCTGCCTCTTTATGTGGAAAATCACCCCCAGAAATACATGCATGGTGTTTGGGGAACCCAACCCATGCCAAATGCAGCTGTTGTGTGGCCTGGACATTTCTTCTAATAGTCAAAATAGTTGAATTCCCTTCCCCCATCTGAACAGGATTCAAAGTAGAGTATGAAGAAAAAGGATATACTCACTGGCCTGGCCATGGGGTGGATCTTTGGCGTTCAGATGGATTTTGGCCTTCTCTGTAGTCATCTTCAAGTTACTTTCAGTCAGTTTGTGAGTGTGTACACTGACTTCAGTCATGGCCCTACTCTGCTGGATTTAGATCAAAGAGCAGTCTATGCCACTGAAATCAGTATAATTGCTAGGACATAAAGGTGGTCAGAGACGGATAAAGGAGATAGAAGTCCCCCTTTAAGGTGTTTCCATTGCTGGTTTGGTTTCATTCTCTCCCCTCTCTCAAATTTTTAAAAATACTTATGACTGAAGGACATAGCTGAGTTCTTTCCCTCCCAGCATCGTGCCTAGCACGGAGGAGAAGGAGAGAGGGAGAGAGGGAGAGAGGGAGAGAGGGAGAGAGAGAGAGAGGGAGAGAGGGAGAGGAGAGCCTTGGCCCAGGAGGCTGCCAAGTGCTCTGGCCCTCCATCAACAAAGCACTTAGAGGTGTGCTTGTTTGTAGGTATTTAGACATACCATTGACAGAAATACCCATAGTACAGAGCCCTCAGGATCCAAATCAAGGCTACATGACACATGGGAGATCTTAAAATGGCTTTTTCTTCTCTTTCCAGCAATGATGCAGGACTCACCTAAATGAACAAACAGAACTCTTCCATTGAAAGGCTGCCCATCTGGCTCATCTCCTAAGAGTGCTAGGGCAAACAAGGGTTTATCTAGTTTGGATTATAATTATATAAACACATTAAAAAACATATTATATTACAGCTTAGTGCAGGATTGTGTATTGTAGTACAGCATAAATATAGTATCTAATATGCATACGATAGATCTAATATATATATAAAGGGTGGACCCTGTCTTCCTCATGGCAGACAGTACCATACATTGAAGCAACAACATGAAAACAACAGCAACTCTTCATCTTCTTGCTGTCCTGCCACAAAAAATTTCAGCCCAAAGAGTGAAATTCAGCAAAGGCATAGCAACCAAAATCAGGATTCTGGAAATGGTCAGGAAAGCATAATGGATGTCACTGCCACCTACACTGCTGCTGAAGAAGACAGCTGGAAACACAACCACAGTCTGAGATTCATGTAGCTTGGAGTGTTTCATAAATTTGGACAATCCTGGGAAACACTTCAGAGGAAGATGCACAGGGACTGTGACAGGTTGTACGCTCTGGTAATTGTAATGCCTGTGTGCACTGTGTACAATGGATGATGGATAAACTGTCACAGATTCTGCAGGACAAACTCTCTAAAATAAGCACATTTTCAGCTCAAAATAAGTGAAAGACGAACCACTTCAAATTCAAACCAAATGCAGGTCAGTATTTTCCTATTGTGTAACCTTAAAAATAGATGCAATTTCTGTCATTAAGTCTTGATGATTCATCCTTAACCTGGACTATTTCCTCCTCAGTTCTAGTGACATTTCCCACAGCTGTGGGTTGAGTCTGCCTGGACACCAGTTGCTCATCAAAAGCTACTCTATCACCCCTCTCCTCAGGTGGACAGGGGAGAGAGAATATAGCAAAGAGCTCATGAGTTAAGGACAGGGATATTTCAGTGTGCCCCAGAATCTGCCTTCTACAGCAGCTCATCCCAGGGACACATGAGGCCAGCATTGCTTGACAGTGAGATAGAAAACAGCAGGGAGATGTTAAGACAAAAGAGTGTAAATATGTGAGCGAAAGCGAGTTATCAACACCAGGCAGATGAGAAGAAGCCATGGTGAAAAAAAGGAAGAGGAGAGAAATTATATCACATTCCCACTGGAATCTGAAAAACAAAAAATCCCCAGAATTTGGGCCTCTGTGTCAGAGGATGTCAGGGAAACATGCATTTCACACTCTCCTTGTGTTTAGTTGGTGCAGAAGGTCCCACTTTGCAGTGCTGTTGGTTGCTGTGTGGTCTGAAGCAATAAAGACCAGGGCCATGGACCCACTGACTTAGTGCTTACCATGGACCACCTGAACAGACCCTCAAAACTACAGTTTGAAAGTCAAAAAAATTGTCAATTGTCAATTGAGGGAGAACATGAGGTTTTTTTCACCCTGCCAGGAACAGCAGTGCCCACAGACACAGCACCAGGACTCTGGGCAGCTTTTGCTTCCTTCTGGTTCCCACATGGGCTGTCTTCCCTGCCTACATCCCCACCTAGAAGTGGTGGCTTTGGTATCTAGCCACTGTTCTCTTGCCCAGATGAGCACAGAAAAGAAATAATTTTCAGATTGCAAAGTAGGAAGAGGGGAAGAACAAGATGGGAAAGCAAAATGCACAGAAAGCAATGACTGGAGAACTGTGAGTCTGGCCAGGGAAGAGGCCACTTTTTCTAAAAATACCTTTCTGATGGAAATTGATTTTATTGGCTGCATTTCCTAGGAAACTAAGTAAATGAAAGATAGGCTTTGTAATGTATTCTTTCAGTTTTTCTTGCCTAATATAGGTTGAAAAAAATACTTTTGCTACTAGCAAAAGACATCTATAGTCTGCAGAATCTTCAGGGTGTCACTGGAATGATGCCTCTGGTTAAACTGTAACCTTGCTGCTGTTAAATGTGGTGCTGCTGTACAATGTAGGAAAATACTGTGCATATAGAGTATGGCCTAATTCTACCAATGTATCACAGGTTTTAGAAAGTTTTTATGCCCACATTTTAAGCCTAATGCTATTCCCAGTGAAGTCAAAGCAGTATTCCCACAAAGCCCATGAGAAAAAGATTTGGCACTGGATATCAGTGTCCTTACAAGTGAGTTGTTTTTGATGAGGCAGAGACCAAGCAATGTGTGCACTTTCCTTCTGCCATCAGGTTTCCAGAGTTAAGACTCCATCATAGCCTTTGTAGCTGCAACCTCCCTTTGTGTTAAGTGTCATTTGAAATGAAGAATGTTCTGCCCAGACTGAAGTGAGAGCAATAGTTTTTAGGCACGTTAAAGCAAGTAGCAAGTCTCCAAACCCTCCTTGAGGTTATTGGAAGACTATCTGAAAAGGAAACCATGGAGTGTAGCATGCCAGCATGAACAAACTACAAAGCAGAGGAGGGAAAAGAGAATGAGAGAGTGAAGAAGGGAGCGTGAGTGTGAGGAAGCTTAACAGCCACATTGGCAAGAAGCAGACTGTCAGCAAAGAGGATGTTTACAGTCTTGAAGTCAGGATTCAAAGAGCAAGTGGCTGGCATGAGTCTGCACTACAGCCCCTTGAGATAGGGTAAGGCTGAGAATACAGAACACCAGGACCAGTTCTCAGCACAGATGAGAACTGGAGACTTCCTGCTCATGGTCCTGCTCATGCAGTTGTTGAGTTACAAACAGGACAATGTGCAAAATGACCCTAAGCTGAGTGCAAGTGTATGTTCTAAAATCACAGTGCTGAAAAGCATTGGCAATTTTTTAAAATCAGTAACAAGAAAGGAACTGAAAAATAGAGAAATATTCATCACACACAAATATCAAAGCTCATTAATTTCTTTATAGGAGTGTTGTGATTGCTCCATGATTAGAAACTGAAAAACATCTTATGCTTATGAGGAATGCATATGTATCCTTCCCAGAGTTACAGCACTTACACTGAGGATAAATATTTTTCAGGGGATTTACAGACTAAGCTAATAACCAGTTCAAGCAGTTCCTTTGAAAAAATTAATTCTGTACCAAACCCTTTGTAATACTGACAGTGCTTTAATGGTATTTTTATTTTGCACTGGAAAACTTACGCTCTAACAGAAAACAAAACAGTTCAGCTTCAGGGAATTCTGTGGGAAAAGTGATGCTCTTTCAAAATGCTTCCCATCTCCTGCTGTGACCAAACAGAAGCTGGCCCATCTCTGCTGCCTGTCCGTGTGTGCTGACACACAGCTGTGCAGAGATGCTCAGCCTGGAACTCGCTCCTATCATTGAGAATACAGGCGGGGTCTGGGAATGTTTTCCCATCGTCTGCGAGAGAGGACAAGGCGGCTCCCTGTGTGTGCACGGGGTGAAGAGCTATCGGAGATTTCAGGGGACAATAGGGGACAACTGAGACCATCCTGAGAGACAAGCCTTTGATAAAGGGGGAAAAGAAACACTTTGTGTTTATGTCTCCTCGGGATTTTTCAGAACAGCCTCTCCTCTTCTAAGGAAGTGATGAAGTGGCCCTAGAAGGGTGTTGGATGTTGCTGCAATTTCAGTTCCAACCTGTTGAAAGCATGGAAAGGATTTTAGCTGCCTTTATGAACTGCAACCTCTATTTCTACAAGCACAGCTAATAGTCAAACAACTGAAAAAGAAAAAAAAAATAAAAGAAGGAAAATACCAGGGGATATAATCAGAGACATCAATTTTCAAATCAACCCAAACATGCAGTCCAGAAAAAACAATGAAGAAACAAACTAATGCCTAGAAGAAGAATCAGCAAGAAACACATTCTTGACTAAACTTTTCAGCTTCACATTTGCAACTATAGACCTGGAAGGTGAAGAGATGTTTTGTGATTGCTCAGAGCAGGAATTGTGACCCTGTGCTCAGACCCATGATGCTGAAGATGTGCAGAAAGATCGATAAAATCAATAATGGCAACGATATGCAGAATGAAAGCAGGCAAAACTCAGTGTATCTAAGTTATAAGAAAAGAAATCTAAAGGGGACATCTGCAAAAACAACTAACCAATGCAGTGTTTGTGCTACTGCTGTATGCTTTGCATTTAATAAATGGGAGTATAATAATTCATCAACATCTAATAAATGGAGGAGATGAGTGTTGATGATTAAAACAGACCAACAGATTCAGTGATCTGGGGAACATTCAGTACTGAACATCCAGAAGTAGGATATATGAGGTAGTGAAGTTCAGGTAGTATTCATATGGCAGATAAGTGAAGATTCCTAATTGTGACCAATTAATTCTGATCAAAAAGGCAAGTAACTCAATCTTCAGGTGAACGACACTTTCCTGAGCTTCAGGCAGAGCAAAGTTCTCTCAGAAACTTCCCCATATGGCTTTTGCTCAGGAGGCTGAAGTGTAAACACTCTCCAAAACCAGCATTTTGAAGGGAAAGCATTTATTGAGTGGGAAATGGGTAATTCTGTGGAGTCTCTAATGGTATAAATGTTACTGGAGAAGACATTCCATAACATAATGTTCGTTGGAGATTCAAGCCAAGGCAGCAGATGGAGAACATGCTGTCAGCAGGCAGAGGACAAGCAGAGCTAAGCTTTGTGAGTCCCAGGGGAGTCCCTGCATGAGGCTCCTGACATGGGTAGAGAGGTCATCATGACCCATCAGCAATGGAGACAGACAAAATCCTGTTTTGTTCAAAGCCAGTGATGATTGACAAGCTTCTCTAACTCGGAGCAGCCTGTTCTCTGGCCTGGCTGGTGATAGATCAGAAGTCCCATCTACCCCTGACCACACAGGGTAGCCCTGAGGTGGGACACACCCTTATTTTAGAGAAGCCCTGTACCAGAGGAGTACCTAGCTGTGTCTGGAGTAGATGAGACAAGGTTAAAGCCATAAAATCCTTTTGTAAGGGACCCTATAATGTAGCTGTTTACTTATCTCACAGCTCTGCCAGATTCTATATAGGCTACTGAGGGACTCATCTAATTTTAGTTTTTTAAGTGCAGGTGTTTCAGCTAAACCATTTATGTATGTTCCTCCAAGGAGGCACAATGGGGAAAAATAAACTCCTGCAGAGGGGTAATTTCTCATCCCCCAAGAGAGGTGATCTGAGTCACCTCTGGATACCCTCCTTTCTGTTTATAGCCTACCTGGCTTTGATGCCACTGTCACCAGGTAAGAGGGAATTCAATCAGAAGGTGCTGCAAACCAGCCTACACCTCCAGAAAGCTGCTCTATAGGTTTTGTGCAACACTCAGCAGGACATGCCTGCTACGTCAAAATATGATCCCTTACAGAGTGTGTCCAGGACACAGCCCCCTCTCCTACAACACCCAGAAGTGGAGAGAGTGAGAGTGAAGCCTTGGGGGAAGCTCAGTGTGCACGGCTTGGTTACAACAGCATGTCCTGAGGACATTGCACAGGGCCAGCTGGAGACACTTGTTAATGAGAATCCTGGTACACAGAGAATGAGAAATGTGACCTTTGGAAATTCAAATCAGGCTTGGCACATGTGTCTTCCAAATGACTGCTGTGACTCCCATCAGGGCTCATGTGGATATGGGGCATGTCTCAATGGCAGGCTTGCCGCTCGTTTTCCACGTGCTGTGACCCAGCCTGCTCCCTGCCACAGCAGCGCAAGCCCTTTGCTCCACGTGTCCCTGAGCATGTTGGGCCATGCTCACACACTGAGCTGGGCTCTGTGACTCCGTGAGCCCTGGCTCCGCACCCTCGACCTGCCCATCCGGCTGGCAACGTGAGAGCCAGAGCTGTGCGTGTGCCCAGGCGTGTGCACAGCTCTTCTGCAGTTCCTAGCAACTAAACTGCAGCCTCCCTGCATCCCTGTGCATCAGCTTGCTTATTCAAATATACCTCATTGGCGCCCAACCCTCTCTTTTCACCCAGACGGCTCCAGCTCTTCCCTTATTTGCCCTTTTCCTTTCCCCTTGCCTCACTGAGATGCATTTCAGCTCTTGATCACCCCTATTAAGCCCACTGTAAAGAACTGTGATTTATGCGGAAAGAAGCAAGACCTGAAGGACAAATACCTAAAAATCTCCCTTAGGACTTACTGTAGAAAGGTTATCAGAGCATCTGGGGAAAAGGATTTTCTGCCAGGTAATTGGTGTAACTCTTCCTTAAAATCCTGCCTCTCTTAGGAAAGGTTTCACTAAGTGGTCCCTCTCTTGCTAAGAAGGGAGTTCATGAGCCTACAAAATACCCCTGCAAGCTGTGGAGGAGAAAAATTTAAAAATCCCTCAAAATATAGTGTAGAACCTTAAACCCAGCATCAGGTTTCATAGCTTAGACTTGTGAGCACCTGAGTCTAATTATCCAATAGTCTGATCTGGGGAAAACCCAGAGAAGAGAGTGGCACAGGATATTTAATTTTATTATGGGAGAAGTTATTATGGGAGTTCTGGTCTGCAGAGAATGTCTCCATGCAAGGTTTAAGTTTGATCGAGAGTCAAAAATCTTACCATTTTCTTTAGTTTCTCCTTTTATTTTCTCCTCTTTATATAATCCACATTGTATTTCCAGTGAAGTAGGTGGAAAATCAAACAAGTTAAGAAAAGTTATATTATCTCATTGATGGCAGCTCGGGATACATCAGTAATAAAACAAACAAGACAGTGCATTAGAACTACAGAGTTTTGCTTCAAAAAGTGAAAAGTCCTAAAGGAGGAGATGGATATAGTGGGAAAACTACAACTTGTGGCACAGTTACATGTGAGAAAAAGGATTCTGAACCACAGATGCTGAAAAAACCAAACACACTACCAAAAAAATCAGAAGAAAAATAAGGGAAATAAACAAAAGATAAAAAAAGGAATATAAATGTTCTAGTCAAACCTTGAGTCATGCAAAGAGCGTGTCTTTCTGGAGGAACAATACATAATAACACTAGACATTGTTTTCAACATTGTTTTCATCCCTTTTCTCAGCACTCTCTTGCTTGGTTCCAGTGGACAGATCAGCAGCTGCAATGTTGTTTTTTTTTTGGTTTTTTTTTTTTTTTGTAGCAGGTAGATTTAAGAACTCCAGAAAGGAACTGCTGATTATCAATATTTTCAAAAGCTGTAATTTCAATGTATAATTTTTTATTATTAATATTTTGTAACTTTACACACTAGTTTCACATTACTTCTAAATCACCACCAAAAGTGACAACTTTAATTAGGTTTTAAATATATACAAGACAGAGGGAGGCATTTGGAAGCCAAGCACATTGTATTTTTCCCTATAAGCCTCTAGGCAATCACTTGGATTGAAACTATGCCAGCAAAAGGAACACTCCTGTGTACATACCTCAGTTTTACCCTCAGTGAACTGGACTTGTTCATGTAATTACTGATAGAGTGTAACCCCTATGGAGAATGAAATGATCTCCTGAGTGAAGCTGGTATTTCCTCTGGCTGTAAAACATGACCATTTGACAGGGCATATACTTTGGAGTTTATACAAGTGAAGGCTGGCCCGAGTCTCTGAAAGCCAAGAGAAGCTTCCTGGATGATGCAGAAAAAATCTCAGAAAATCAGTAACAAAACAAAGAGCTGACACAAGTGACACCCCAGAATCATACACAGCTCTTTTGCTTCTTCCCTCTGGCAGCTGTGTGAACATTGAAAGGTCTTATTTCAGAATCACAGATGAGTCCCTCTGGAAAATCAGAGGAAGGGAACAAAAAGTCAATGGGCTTTGCAAGTGGACACAAGACTCACAAGGAAGGAAAACTATCAATGAAAATTGTGGAAAAGAACTGCTCCCGCAGTTACAGCACAAAGCTTAAGCTGTTGGACTTGCATCAAAATCCACTGGCATAGAAGTGGCATAGAAACGACCAAATCAGTCCTAACTTGGTATCTGTTCTTCCTGATTCCACAGGAAAAGAACTTGAAGTCATTATTTTCCAGGTGTACGTTTTGGGATTGCATCGCAATGTAACCTTTAAACACACTGAAACAAACTAAACATATTTTGGAGGAAAAATCAACATACTTCTCAAACACTTCTTTTTTCGATATGGTTTAAAGTTAAAGGTGTTTATTAGCACTTATGAGTGAAAAAGAGCACCATGTTACTCTTCAGAGCCAACACAGCCCACTCTTTTCAAGTCTATTCTTATTTTATACACTTTTTTCTTCTGCTTCTGAAAGGGAAATATATGCATCTATTGAGAACTTCTAACACTCTTGAGAACTGGAAGGGGATAAAGTAGGTGGATGCAGAGTCAGCACCTTGGGAGTCCTTCATCCAGCTGAACTTGTTAGATGGGTTATTGAGTGTATTTCTATTTTAAATAATCATTTATGTGTATTAGGCAGCAGCTCCACTCAGACTGTTGAGCTTACTCAGGGTTAAGCTGGGAGTCTTGCTTTGTGCATTGGCCTTTTTTTTTCTTTAAACAAGCCTATTGAAAGTTGACATTGGCACCCTGAAGGATTCTGAACAGCTGCTAAGAGTATGCTGATGGTAGATCAAGCCATCACTGAGGTCAGCTCTCAGAAGTGTAAACCAATCTCCTTTAATCCTCTTCTTTGAGGAGTGTCTCAATTGCTGAGGGCTGAACATATTTTTTTTCCAGAGCTGTAAAATTATTACTATCCCTAAATTTTGCAACATCATCAGTTGCTGAAAAGGGAGTTTCATCTTTTGAGTTATCTGCGGGTAAGTGGTACACTTTCAAGGGTAATTTTATGTATTACCAGTATCTATCAACAACAAAAGTAAGAGCTATGATAGCCTAGAAAACATTCCATGCAATAGTTTAAGAGCAGTAAGGAAAGTGTGCATTTGTCTCATTAAGACACAAACTCCAGCTCTACATTTTTTCAAAGCAAGCCTTTATTCCCTCTAATTATTTTCATATTGGGCAAAAGAATTCAGTATAGGTTTATTTTTCCAGAGGAAAAAAACATTTACAATTGAAATGAAGTATTATCTAAAGTGACAATTCATTTTTCCATCTCCTAAAATACAACCATTTGGCTCAAAACAATTAACAAAAGAGAATGGACACCAAAATGCTTTGGTAGCTCAAGGTACCTTGCTCTCACTGACTGCATGCAAGTCCTTCCCTGTGACACACAAACTTGTATCACAAGAAACCTTTTTTTCCTTTACCCACTACATCTTTTCTTATATTGAATTACTGACAGAGGTGCAACTTACTGCATAAAATATTCAAAGATATGCAAACATGTTTGCAGCAAGCAGCCAGAAATCTACAGTAGCTGCCTGAAAAGCAATTTACTGTGAACGCAAACATGTTCTCTACATCTATTACATGCAGTTGGCTACATCCCTAAAACAGTCATTCCACTGCTCCAGAAAATTCTGAAATATTATCTGTACAAGCTTGTGGAACAAAATGTTTTGTCAAGAATGCTGCTGATATTGTCAGTATTCTTCAAGGCAAAGGGCTACAAAGTGCTGGTAATTTTACCTCGCAATTGCAAGTAGTAGGCTTTGTCCCTTCCTTTTTTAATTTTTTTTTTAATTTGGAAAATGTTTTACTCACAAGCCCAAAAGAACATATTTAGACACCTGCTGCCTCTTTATCTCTTACCCAGCACAGAACATGATGTTCAGTCTTGCCTGACCCAACTACTTCTTCCTCTTGCATGATCACTCCAGCTGATCCAGTCACCAACACCACTTTCCCTGGAGGCTCTAGGCTTGAGCCCAAAGGCATCTCACAGGAGCACCAACACAGGGATGGGAAGAGTATGCTTCAAAAGGATAATGCCTGTCATACAGAAAAATGACAGAATGGTTTGGCACTCTCTTGGTGTCCAAAACCAGTAATGTGAAGAGCATTCCCTCATTTGCAGATGCAGTCATTATGGGGCTCTCCTCAGACTCCTACTAGAAACCTGTGATAATTAGTCACAAGCCATCTTCACCCTGCAGCATGCGGCACAGATTCTGTAGCTACCAGCACCACTGAGATTAGTTTTGACACATATTAGGGTTATTAGTTTATTAGTGGTGATGCAAATTTTGTTTTTGACATAAGCCACATATTTTTTACTTTTGCTTAAGAAAGCAGAAAATTGCAAGCAGTCATTCCAGCACTCACTTTGCTAAAAAACCTCAAGAAATATCAGAAAATATTCTGCTGTAAAAGAAGATTCTTTTCTGTCATGAAAGAAAAAGGAAGAAAACTCTTCTGATTCTAGTGTACAAATCTCTCCAGTTTTATTAGCAAGCAATGTAAGAAATTAATATAAAAAAACTAAAGATGCCTTATTTTCTTTGCCACAAATTGCTACATACTCTCTAGTGACTGGATGCTCTGATTATTCACTTAGTCTCTTAGGATACACTCCCAGCTAAAAAGATAATAAATAACCTTTAAAATCAGATATTAAACCACCTTTTTCCCTAAAGCACAATACAATAAATGGATAACAGTAAAGAATAATAAATAGAAAAGTTAGTAATAAATTCATTACTGCAAAAAAACCAAAACTAGACTTCCTTTCTAATATTATTTTTTGTGACTTATCAGTACAGTAGGTTTGGCAGGAGAATCCAGCTTGGATTTACATGTATCTGTTTCGAATGTACTCTCTGTACATGAGGAAGTCATCTCTTCCCAGGGGCTGCATATTTCCTCTTCCAGCTTGAATGTGTGCATGGAAAATCTCTATTGATTTCCAATCAGCTCTCGGAGGCTGGACTTCGTAAATATTGTCTTGAGAAAAGGAGGAGATAGGTATTCTGGAAAAAAAACAAACATGCAGAATATTTGGAGCTTCAGGTAAAAATCTGCCACAGAGAGAGAGAAGTATTTATTTTCTTTGAAATATACAGGAAAGTCAATGAGAGGGCAAGTTCCCAGTAGATAATTCATTTACCTAGATTTTTATCACTACTGCAGACCTGATAAGACCCAGCTTTACAAGTAGGGTAATTAGGTAAGTTGTCATTAATCCCATTACAGAATGCCTTCTCACTTCCCTTTGCCCTGCCCTCATTTCTTCATCCTTCCTCAGATCTGCTACAGTCAGTAAGCACCCCAGCTAAAGTAGATCTGTGCCATGCATTACAGCAGATGAAAGAAAGACTTCATTGAGCTAGCCACTTAGTAGCAATTATAACAAGTGATTATACTCTGAGCCAACACAGAGAAAGTGTTCATTAGGTAAGAAATTTCCATCTAATTATCAGAAAACAGACAATTTATTATAAGCAACAGCACTTAGATATTTTATGAAAATATTTTTAAAATCTTCTTCATCTAACAAATACCATATTTGAATCCTAATACACACATATACTTGGGGTCAAAACTTCTCAGGTAAGAAAGTGAAGTGGTAACTTATTGTCAAAGCTCAGTACTTCAAACTGCAAACATCAACCAGCCCAAATGCAATGAAGATTCACATTAGCATCACTGCCATATTCTACAGAAACCACAGTCATGACTCACTATCTGTGTGCTTTTCAGGAGACAAGAAGTTATTTTTATGTGTAGACTCTCCTCTTGAGAGGGAAAAAAAACAAGTAAGAACTGGAACATTAAGCAAAGGGAAAGCCCTTCTATAAATAAAATGCCCTAATAAACTCCTACTTGCATTATGGGCACAAACTAACGTTTGACACAATTTCTAAATTAGGATCTCCATTAAAACTGGCAAAACCTTTTGCTCCCTCATTCTGCAGTCTTTTGTTTTAGTAAAATATATTGTATTTCAGATGTTTCATCATGTGGCAGTTCTTTAGTCTTAAAAATTAACTACATGCATCGTGTCATATAGGATATACTGTACCAAACATTCCACTACAACTGGAATACGGTATATAAAACAAAAAGGTTTCCAAATTAAAGTAATACTTTTCAATTTTATATTTCAACTTTGCATAGCCATACATTCATTTGATTACTCTTTGACTGCAATGACAGAATTACTTATACAAGTATACTATTGAACTTGAGACAATAAAATCACTGGTCACCCACAAAGTTTGGCTGCATACTCTAAAACTTAACTTTTTTCTTTTTCTCAACAATGTGATAGTTTCTTCTCATTATCACTTCTAGTTTATTTAAGGTGGGTGTTTTCAGAAATGGTAAAAAACATTAGTGTAGATACTTTAGAAGTAGACTGCTTTTCAGAGTATAGGTTTTGCACTTTACACTTATTTAACCAGTGTAAAGCATCCAAGCTGAGACTCTAGCAATGGCATTTGACACTGGCACACTGTACTAATTTATCAGTGTCATTATCTAACAACAAAAGATGTCACTTGCTCAAATGTAACTGGTCTGGCTGGTCCACTAGCAAGTGGACAATTAAGTAAAAGAACAAAACAGAGCCATAACACTAAATTGATGCCTTCTCTATTTATTGATTGGTTTCTAAAGATATAACATTTCTGAAGCACTAATGACTTTAAAAATCCTTTCCTTAGGTACAATGGAAGCTGGGCAGCAAAGTGCATTTCATTTTGAGCATTTAATAACTGAATCTCAATCTTTCTCCTACTTGCATCAACATGATAAAAATATATTGAAAGAACTGCATGTTCATGCATGCCAACTTTGATTAATAACCCTGTATTAAGCTGTAACTATTTGTAGAGTGCTTGTATTATCCAGTCATTTAATTAAAAGTCATTTCTCTAACATATTCATGTGAAAATCTATTCTACTTAATCAGTTTAATACCTTACAATGGTCATGAAGGAGAGCATGTTATTTATGACTTGGCTATCAGGTTTCCCTAGAGACCTGGAGCTTTATGGCCTCCCAGTGAAAATTACGTCGATAGGAACATAAAGTTTACATCATGAAGGACAGCACCCTTGACACGTAATTTTCATCTCACTTGTGAGCAGGCTTCTTGGTGTTATGGTTTCACCAAGATTATCATTGTCTCTACAGTAAAAGATACAGTTAAAACCCTCAGTTACAATGAGGATGTTCCATGCTTCCAAGGAAAAGTGTATGGTGATGTGGATTAGCTCTCAGACACACAGCAGTCACCAGAAAGCCACTGCACTTGTTTCAACACTGATTAGCTCTCCTCAAGTCTCTGCAGTATATCTAAAAAGTAAACAAAACATACTTTTTCACCTTGTTTGAATCCTAAGCAAATATCCACGAAGATGATCAGAGGGCTAGAGTACCTCTCCTATGAAGACAGACTGACAGAGTTGGGGTTGTTCAGCACAGAGACCAGCAGTGACCGTATAGCACCTTCCAGTGCCTAAAGAGGGCTGAGAGAGGGCTGCAGAGGGACTTTTTTTAAAGGGCATGAAGGAATGGGACAAGGGGGGGATGACTTTAAACTGAAAGAAGACAGGTTTAATTTAGGGAGTAGGAGAAAATCCTTCAGTGTGAGGGCAGCGAGACAGTGGAACAGGCTGCCCAGAGAAGTTGTGGATGCCCCATCCCTGGAAGCGTTCAAGACCAGGTTGGATGGGGCTCTGAGCAATCTGGTCTAGTGGAAAGTGTCCCTGCCCATGGTAGGGGGTGGAACTGGATGGTCTTGAAGAGTCCTTCCAAGCCAAAGCATTCCATGACCTGACCTGAAGCACGAGCACTGAAGACAGCTTGGACCCTGATGTATGCACCAGCCACACTTTGGTATAAGGATGTTTAAGCCTGCCCACACTCTCCTTTTGTGCTACAGGGAATCAAAACACTCGGTTCCCTTCTCAGGAGGAAATAAAGTTTCTCGCACTACTAAATAAATGCATGAAGTACATTTGAAAAGGTTTTGAGAGTGTATTTTTACAACAGTATTATTTATATCATACCAAAATGAATACTAGGGAATTAGGAACAGGTGCATTGTGTCAGCCAGCAGTAATTACACTACAGTACTTAGAGTCTCTCTTCATACACATCATAATAGATTGTGCTAAAAGTAGTCCAGCTCTGTTTACCCTTAAGTAAAATTCCATCACTTTTTCCTTCATGGAATTTCTAAGAACAAAAAGAAGAATTTCAATGTTCTTCCACATCCTCCACTCAACTTCAGTATTATTTCACTGCATCACTCTGGTCCCTGTTCAAGTCCCCATTTTTTATTTCTAGTCTATATTTAGAGTTTCAAAATTTAAGCCAGAACCTTCTCTTCAGTATTTATACAATTCATATTTGAATTCATAAATATCACTGCAGCAACATAATAAGAAATATTTCTTCTTTTGTAGTGGTTTCATGTATTTGATTAAAATGGTCAAGTGTTTAAAATTGTGAAATGTGGGGTTATTAAAAAAGATTTTCTTGAGAAGTGGGGAAAAGACAACTAACCTAAGCCTAAATTATGTCTCACTGCTCATATGAAACCAAAGTTTTGGACTGAGTACTTAATTTTACTATGAAAATAACTAGGGTTTGATTGCATTTGTATCATATATGAAGCAACCAATGGAGAATTAAATTTGTCAGATTTTTTTTTTCAATTTAAAAGGCATCTAACATCAAATTAAGAAAAGTTAGTATAGTTTTTCAATTTCTTCAAAAGCTCCTTGACAAAAAAGTGCAAGCTGTGCCTCAGCTGCTGTTACTGAAATCCCTCCCTCTCTCCCTAATCTTGAGTACACTTTTGTTCATTCTGCTTTATCACTAAAAAGTTAGTATTCTCCAAGGAAATTCCTGGTTCAGAGCAGCAATTCAAACTCAGCAAGAGAAAGCTTCCTTGTTTCAGAGTTAAACATGTCTTTTAAGAATGGCTACATTTATGACTTTAACTAACAGAACAATCTCTCACCATCCAAACAGTATTTAAACCTTTTAAAAAAGTTACAGAACAAAACCTAAACAAAATTTTAATCTAGGGATATACTATAATAAAAAAGAAATTACCAACTCTTAGACACCCTATTTCCCCTCTGATCTACACAGAGGAACATGTTTGGTAGAACTGGCAAGGAGAGATGATCTACCTGACTTACAGGGAGTGACAGGATGCACAGATTTGTGTGCTCTATGACTTTTACGCTTCTACTATTCAGAAACACATGAAAATTACACTTGGGAAAAGAGAAAAATTAACATCTGACTATCCCAAAGCCACCAGAATTCTGTGTAGAGACTCTCTTTAATGTGTTCATTTTACAGCAGCTCAGCACTGGGAAAAAAATTTACATTTAAAGGGGAAAGAAAGGAATTATTATCTCCTACACTGTCTTACATGCTGGGAGATGTTGCAATTACAAAAAAGAAATTGCCTTCATTCATAGCAAAAATATTATTCTTCTTACAAAATATTTTCTTAATAAACATGTCCATTTAAAACATTCAGGCTTGTTCTCTCATATTGAAAAACAGTTTTACAGTTTGCCAATCTAATTTACTTCTTTAATACCCATTAGGCATGTTTTATTATAAAACTACAGGCTCATTTACCTACAAATGTGGTATCATCACTTTAAATGTAGCTAATATCAAGTGACTAAACACTGCTATTAGGCAGTATTGTCTCATAAACAGCATTACATCTGTTCCATGTCATCCTTTCTCAGGCCAAATGAGACTCACCCAGTCTCTCTCCCTACTCAGGTATAAATGCTGTGTTCAAGGTTTCCTCACTTCACCAGCACAGAGGGGTGGACAAGAGGCAGTGCAGGAAACAAATCTGAGGCTTCTGTAAATCAACAAATTTCAGAAAAGCTCTTGCAGTTGTACAAAGTGGCCATGCTGTTGGATAAAGGATCATGTACCCCAGCAACAGAAGTAAATAAAATTCTGCCTTGCCTTGGTGAAACTTTAAGCTGCCTACAGTATAGGAAAATGACAACTGGGAAGGTAGCACTTAATCATCTAAATTGTAAGATTTGGTTCAATATTAGTATGACATTTGGATAATAACATGACACTTTTTATACACTAGTACTAAGAAGATTAAAATACAACTCTCTTTTAGTGAAGAATATGAAAGAAAAAATTGCCTTCTAAACTCAGCAGATTCAGCACTTTCTGTTAATACGGGATTGCTTAGACTTTTGAATACAAATCCCTTGAAACTACAAAAAAGCCCCTAAAAAACAAAATAAAAAACATGACTCCCCAAAAGAACACAAACAAAAAACAAACCCCCAAAAATCCAAAACTCCCAAAAAAAACGTTCTTCATGCTGTGCATTGAATTCCCTTACGCAGTAAAGAAAATGGAAGTGTGACTCTCATGAAATTTAACATCAAATTTACCTGATCATTTTTCATATCTAATGACAAAAGCACAATCAGGCTAAAAGGAAAAAGAATACTTACAAATTTATGACCTTATCCAAGGGGTGTTTTGAAAAAAATTGCTGGCTGCCCTTGTCTTGTTTATGCTGACTCTGTCCCAGCTGAACAAACCTGTGAAAAGCAGTAGATTGAAGAATAAATCAAAGAAATAATAGAACTATCCCTCAAAAAATCATCAAACAAAAGAAAATGACACTAAGAAATGAGATTTTGAGTCATGCTATGTAAGTCACTGATCATGATGTACTTCTCTGGTGAACAAGAGACCTTTTTAAAACTTCACAGAGGATGCCTGCATGAACTCAGAACCTCCTTTGAAAAAAGATTTGCTTATCAATTGGTGTCACCTAATATGTCATGGGAAGAAACAGGCAGCCCTCTACAGTCACCTTTCTATGTGTTTCTCAAAGCAATCAGTCAGAGAAACAGCCTATGGAAAAATCAGCAAAAGACACAAATTCTCTCAAGTTTCAGATTTAACTCAGTCCTCTGCTGAATTCAAGCTAGTTTATTCATCTGAAATGCTGTTAGTCCATATCACTCATTTACAAACACAACCTTTTGGGACAATTTCTCCATCTCCAAATATTTGCTGGAAGACACTGCCCATGGAAAATACTGTCAAGGCTTTTTTTCCTTGGCAATCAAGTGGAATAATATTTTCTGAAAAGTAGTTTATCACTAATCTTAGTCATCAGAATAGAAGGAAAAGTCAGACAGTTTCAAATGTAAATATATGTAACTATCCTGCACTCAATTTGTTCACTCTCCAACACAGCTGTGCCACTGGAAAGACAAGTAAATGTCAGTTGTCATTTACTAGTTTAGTTTTCTGAGGCAGAGGGTTTTTCTTAATACTAAGCGTCCATCTACTTAAGAAATTTTACTGGTCTACTTCAGGAATATTTACTACATTTTAACAAGCAGCTATTACCAGTGCAAAACTAATTGCACGAGAGTGTGTACAGAAGTCAAATGAACATGTTCCTAAACAACATTTTGCAGCTTTTTTTTCTGCTCCATTCAGATTCTATACTGTAGAAACAAAAGCCTCACAGACAAGCAACATCACTTTGACCATTAAAGGAATAAATACTTACATTACTAAATAAGAGAATTTTAAATGGAAATCAAGATAATTAAGATCTTCTAGTGCAGGAGCCTGCTATTGAAACCAACTTAAAAAAAACAAAGGCAAACCAATTGCATAAGTATTTTAATTAACTGCTTCAAATTATTCAATATTTTGACCTAAATGCATACAAGCAAGTTTCCTGATGTCAGGAAGATACCACGCACAGCTGATCTGCAACATACATCCTCAAATTATTTGAGAGACCTCCTGTCCCTTCCAAATTCAACCGATCTATGCTTCTGTGATTTCTGTTTTGATGAGAATTATCTCAGCCATGAGTGAAAACAGGCTGAATAGATCCAAATTACTTTTAATTTGCATTTGCAAGTAGGCTTAATATAGATGCAAAGCAACTTAACCTGAAGTACTTTGAATCTTCAAGACCCTAATCCTAATAATGAAAAAACATGTAATGTGTCCAGTGATGTCACGTGAAGTCAGGATCTTACATCCCCATTTTCCTTATTACAGTAACAGAAAATGGCTTGATGTGAGAAGTGTAATCATACTGTGAAAGAAATTGCTGCTATTCTCAAGCGATGTACAGTTTGGAAAGTATAGATTTTACTGACATCCTTTATTACATAAATCAGTGCACCAGACCAGAAATAGCACTAAATCTTGTTAGCTAAAAGAGATAAAGAATTTGTAATTTTTTCTATTTTTAAAACCTGCATTGCTCGAAGGAAATGAAATAAATGCAAGGCTTGTCCTGTTTTTCTTAAAAAGGATATAAATAGGGAGCTTCAAAACCTCCAAGGGGTTTAGAGTTTTACATTAACAATAGATTGAACATTAGTCCAGCCTAAAGAAATTATAAAACTGGAAGTAGCTGCAATTCTGGATGTTAACACAGAGCTGTTCATCTGCACAAAGACTCACAGTAGATACCAGCTCACACTGCGCCATTTTCAGAACCATAGTGACTACCCGCTGTATCAAAGGATTGTTGCAAATTTGTATCCATCTTCTAGGGTTAAAACAAAAAAAAAGAAACAAAGGTAGAGGCACAGATGAAGGTAAAAATTTCTGATAAAAAGAGAAACATCCTCCCTAACCCTATTCAAGTGCAGTACCTTCAAATGACTGAGCTTGTAGGAAATAAGTAGAAATGGGAATTTTAAAGAACAAAAGAGTGCAAGAGAAATAGCTACACCTAAAGAAAAAGTAAGAGAAAAATAATTTAAAATAAAAAGTAAAAATGCTTGGAGTGGATTAATGAAATAAGTCAGGATGAAACACCACATATCACCAAATTAGATATCACAATAAATTAAAATTTCCCTTAAAAATTGAAAGGTTTCAAATATAACAAGGTAGCTACTGCTATTACACATTAGAAGATAAAAACACAGGCAAACAAGGTCATTTCAATGCATATCTCACAAGTCTTCACTTCAATATATACACAGTGTTTTCCTGAGATGAAGTGTAGATAATTTAGACCCCTTTATGACATCATGTTAATCAAAAAGACAACTCTACTATTTTATATGCATTTTTACAAAATAAGCTATTTCGTTACGACTGATTTGAATTGGAGTAATTCAACATTTGAAAAATGCAAACCCCACAGATTACAAAGCTTACAATCATGGAACCATTCCTGAGGAGTTTACTTATCAATGGAATATGGATTTCCTATGAATTTACTTATGAATTTCTAGGATTATATTAAGTGACAGGTATTTCTTTTGAAGCATCTTGCCTTTGATTTAAGCTCCAAATTTTGCTTTTAGAGACATCTGCGTAGCTTTCACGGAAATCAGAATTGACACAGACAGCTGAAAACAGTTTAATTTTCAAAGAGATTCATATATAGGCAAATTTCTCATTTAAATAAGTTTAATCAAAGGCAACACTTTGACAAACTGCACTTAACTAGCTCAAATTATCCTTTACCGATTACCACAGGAAATTTATCTCACCTTGCATATATTGCAAGATCATCTTCTGAAGGGATATCTGAAAGATTGACTCCATACACATCTTTTGTTGATTGCACTACATTCTGGAATATAAGAAAGATTCAGATTAAGAATACCTTAACAACATCCAAAGGAAGTTTGCTTTTAAGAAAGAACTTCCTTACAAATCAAAGTATCATTTCAGGAGTGCAGACAAAACCAAACAGGCTTCTTACATCCACAGCATTCTTAGCTTATGCATATTTTTTTTATAAAATAATCTATTAAAAATATTAATCAATACATTTATTCAACGAGTAAAGACTTCTTGAAAGATACCATCAGCAAAAACAACACATTAGGAGAAAAAATTATATTCATAGAACATAATGGTGTAGTTATTAAATTCTGTTCTGTATTGAAACTTAATATAGAATAAATCATATTAATTCAGAACATGCTCCCACATTTGCTTTCACATTTCCTGCTCTCAATTCTGCAATAATTACAAACCTCAGGTTGAACAAAACTATTTTTAATTTAAACATTATGCAATCATGTCAGTCAACTATAACAAGGAATCAATGCACATGCAGTAGTTCACTGTGTCTAGGGATTCAGTGCTAAACTGAGGGGGATTTTCTGACAAGACACATATGATTGTGAGTCAAATATAAAGACAGTTTTCTCTTAGTTCAAAATGATTCAAAGTCAAAGAACTTCAGAAAGGTATATCCTGACCAGAAGTATAAATGCATTTATAACTTCTCAGAGATGCAAACAGAAAGGAACTAACTTTTTGAATTCCCCAGACAATAAGCAATGACATGAAATAACAATGCAAACTATGACTAAAATTCAATGCATGAAAAGGTGGTAATAAATTGGAATATATTTCTTCATATCATTATTAAAAAGTCAGAATAGCTCACTGGATTTTTAAGCCATTGAAATTCAGTATTTCAAGTCATACTTTGTGTTTACATACACCTGTCATTTAAGCATCTTAAAAATCTAAAAAAGATTTCTTAGGTCTGAGTGCTGAAGTGTGTTCAAAACAGAGGGAAAAACTGATGTGAGATAAATTATGCAATAGTAGGAATCAAAGAATAAAATTTCAACTTGGATGTTTGTTAAAAAAATCTATAGACAATCTGATTTGCTGGAGAACAGGTTTGCTGTTATTCAGACATAATGGAAAACCTCCAGATAAAATACCTTGCATAAACACAAATAAATAAATATGCTTGTACTGGTTTAGGAAGAAGACACTATTGCACTATTGCAGGCTGAAAATCCATTATCTGAGAACACACAACCCTAGGCTAAAGACTGAATAGAATCAAAATTTGAATCATGGCAAAAAAAAAAAAAAAAGGCAGTGTGATTGTCTGTGGCCTATCAGGCACTACATTTTATGCTAAGGTCATACTCAATTTTCTTTAGAAGTGATAACATGCACAAGTCTATAACCATTTAAATTAGCTGTGACTTTAAAAAAATTCAACCCTACAACAATAGGTATTTTCCAAATGTCTATACCATACATTAGCATAACCTTTTGCTAAGGCACTTTCAATGGTATCCAAAATGGATATCTACAAGAAAGAATTTGAAGAACTATTACATGAACTAATATAATAGATACTTCCATAATTCTTTATACAACCCAATATTTTCATTAAATTAGCACTCAAGGGATTCCAACAAAATGGGAGTTATGCTAGCAAAAAAAGATTAATAGCCCACAACTGAAAATATACATTCTTTCCACCTGACTGGGCAAATGCAATTTATTTCACTATTTTATTCACTGCCATTATCTGCAACCTTAGTAGCATTATTACTGCATAGGACCTGTGCAGTCCATTATCACCCACATTTTTGCAGTTAGTTAATTCTTATTTAAATGACAGACCACATAACTATGGGTCAGCAATTAGAAAGTGTTCACATAAATCAGGTTGAAACTCAGAATGAACATTAACTTACAGTTAATCAATCTAAGCAAGTGACATTGTCCAAAAGGAATTGCTTTGTAATTCCAAAAGGTGGCTCTTAGGACCTCAGGTTCATACTACATGTCTTTTAGGGGGTTTGCTCCAGATTAACTCCCATCGACTAAATGTTGATAAAGTAGGTAGATCAAGTACATTCCTGCAGAAAAGGAATTTCATCTGCATGCTCCAAGGCCAACTAATGATGTGTGCCAGAGCATAGTAATGGACAATAATCAGAGTGAACTACTGCTCTGAATTAACACACTAATACAGGTGTATTTTACATTATGTAATGACCCAAATCCCTTCAAATGCCATAGGTTTCTGAGAGTAGTTTTCTTTTTTTTAAATGCTATTTTCCTTTGTGTTTTACTATTACATGACAAGAAGAACAGAATCGGTTAACAAGCACTTGTGCTGCAGTTATGCTAATATCTACACAAAAAAATTACACTGGAGACCTTTGTCACTAAACTTCTCAGTGCTTTACTTCTAACTGCTCTATTAAGCTTTTTTAAGGGAATGTGAATTTTAAGCCTTCTTGCCTAACACAGAAATTTCTTACCTCTGTGATTTTTGTATTGTCTCCTGTATCAGTCACCTTTACTGGAGTTGAACGTTGAGAAACAGCACCTTCATCTTCTTTATCTGTCCCAGAATCATCTTCAGAACTACTTGACACTGCTTCCTCGCTTGGGGGTGGAGGAGCACTAGCAGCTGTTTTGCGCTGCAGCACAGTTTCTTCTCTATTATTTTTGTTCCTATTAAGAAAGGCAGTGTGCATTTATGAAATCAGCAAGATATTAGCAATGAATATTTAAAATTCCTAATCTTGATTACAATCTTCCCAGGGAAATAAGTTTTAACCTCTGGGGCAGCTTTTTGCTCATCTTTTAAAATCTCCAACTGATTTCTTGTCTTCAATCTCTTGTTATTCCAGAGCATTTAAAGAAAGTCCAAAGGATTCTGTCAGCTTTTCTCTACCAATTCTCTGATTTTTCACTTAAGTCCCTCCCCGTAACTGAATAAATAAAAAGGAATAAAAATTAATTGAGACATAACATCTTTGGTTGTGATCTTGGAAAAAGTTTTACTTTCTGATTAATAACAATATCCACTCCAATAGCTTCCTTACTCTTGGCTCCAAATCTTAATGGTAATGTCCCCTTATTATCCATACTTCTCTCCTCAACTTAATTCTTTAATCAGCAACATTTCTTGATGCAGTGTTTATTTATCACTCAAGAAATTCTAGTCAATATAAATGCCTTATTTATAAGAAGCCTTCAAGATACAACATCTCTATGTAAGCAGCTAACTAGATTTAACTGAATGCACTCTCAAGGTACACATTACTTCACCCATCAGAAATCACACCAGATTTATGTGCTGTGCATCCTCTCATACAGGCCACAGAAGAGTATTTAGTAGCAATTTCCTCCCAGATGCTGTCACAGTCTTTCAGGGAAGGCAGTTAATGTATGGACATTAACTAATGAATAGACAGTTTACAGACAAATCCCTGGAAATAGGGAATGAACATCTCTTCCCTGCTGCAGTGACTGTCCCATGTATCACTGACAGACAATGTGTGACTCATTCTAAAGGAAGACTGCAGCATGCTAAAGGCTGTGAAAAGAGCACATAGATTGATGCAAATGCTATTTGGAGATGCAGGTCTAGTGCTCTCATCAGCATCACTTGAGCCCTAGTGAAGCCCACCATGGCTGTTAGAGATGCTGCCTCTTGAAGTGAAACTCACACAGCAGTTTATCCCTGTACTGAATTAGCTACACCTTATATGCTAAGCAGTTATAAACAAGTAGGTGAGTCTCTGAGAGCATACACCACCCCCAAGGACATTATCATATCAGAGGAAATCTTAGAACTGGAACAAATGCCTTGGGTGAGTTTGATTTCTGACTCAGCAGAACCTGATATTTTCTGGGACTGAAATTTACAGAAAGTTATGAAGACATAAGCATTCTTTTTAGGGAAAATAAAAGGATTTCCCCTACTTTTCTAGATGAGGTGAAGGTCACAAGAAAAGCAGTCCTTTCTGAAAGCTGAGGAATGGAGCAAGTAGCCAAACACTGGTAAGAGTGTTATCCTCACCCCACTTCCAACATCTATTCAGCCAAGATCTAAGTGTCCTTGGGACCTGAACACCTACAGACAAAAAGAGATCACCAAACTTCCTTCAGAAATGTCTTAGATCAAAAGAGGATGGCAAGGCAAAGGTACTGCCTTTCGCAAGGCTAAATATGGGTGAGGTGCAAGAGTAAAGCCACGTTTTACCCTATAACACAGTCAATGTAGGGGAAGCCTTATAAGTGATACATGCAGGGAGTCCTGGAATGTGGCTTTGATGGAGCTGATTCTCTGTCCCACATCAATCCCTAAAAATCCCAACAAAGAGCTTGAATAAAAGTGCCTGAGAAAATTATGTAATGGTCAACTTTTTAATGGAGTACCTGGAGACAAATTAGTCCAAAATCTGAAATTCTACCAAAGCGGAAGAATAAAGCTTATCCTCAAAATACTCATAAACTCAAATTCTTAGCAGAGATAAACTGTGTAACAGTTGAACAGTCTTCCTGTTTATTCCCAGGGAATCAGTAGTATGAAATGAGGTTCTACTGGTGATAAGCCTAGTCTACTCTCAACACTTATTGACAATGAGACCCTCAGGATCAGAGCACATGAGACAGTCAGATGTTCTAGTGTTTAACAGAACAGCAAGTTTTTAGAGGAACTTATAATCTTGTTACACTGCAGTAACTACTGACAAAAGGTTTCCTTAATATGAGATACCAAAGAGAGAATGAATTCAGGAAGATTCTGCACAGCCCTTGTGGGACACAGGAGCGGAATAAATGGAGTAACAAAGCAGGTCCAGGATGCAAAAGCAGCTAAATTAAGCATTCATTTGTCCCAGCAATTGTTGCTGGAGTGTTTTATATAATTTTATCTATAAATATTTTAATAACTTTTTAAATCAAAGACTATGCTGAAATCGGCATTTATTGCTGTTTCAGAATATGCACTATTTATGAAAAAATTCTCATTTTTTAAAGACAACAAGAAAATATGCACTGCTGTCAATTCCAATAGAGAATAGAGTTGCCACTAGGATGAAGAGATAATCAAATTTTAATAACTTCTGTGTATTATTGATAAAATCTTCTCATGAATTTCATTTTGAGGAATGACAGAAAACAGAAAATATTAAGCCAGTCAAATTAAGAATTCCTAGTGTCAAATAAGAATCTTAAATTAGATGTGATTTTCAAAGTGTACAATTCTGCAGTAGAACATCAATGAATCTTTTATTTTCCATGTAACATAGAACGTGTTTCACAGACACACACATAAGAGTTTATATATTTTTCATTACAATTTCATTACTATTAAACCAGAACAAAATTTCTGCTTTCAGGCTTACCCTAACACAGATTTTCCAGTTTCATCAGGTTTACGAACAGTAAACGGACTTGGATCAATTCCCACATTCTTAGGCATAAAATCTCTGCCAAAATAGAAAGGAAGAAATGTTAATGAATAAAGTGCAACACATAATTTTTTTTAAAATTTTAAACCACCTCTAACATCTACCTGTGAATTTAAAAAAAGTCATCATAAAGAGATATTAAGTTCTAACTTTATCATTTCAAGTTGATGTATATATAACCTAGGTTTTTAAAAAGTTTTCAGTGACATTATTTACTTTCATAAAACAGCTGCAGTTATCACAACCTGCCCAAGATGCTAAAGCATTGTGTTCCATTCCTGTGCTGAAGAAGCCTGGTAACTCAGGGCTTCACATGTTGTTTTCAAAATGCTGCCAACACACAAATAGGGTCAAACAGCTACATGAAACATAATCTGCCTGGAAATCTTTAGCCAAACCATGATTCAGATTATGTTCAGAATATCCAGCTGACTGCTGCCAACAAAAAAAACCCCAAAAATATGTGACCAGCTGTGAGAACCAGATGAACTGAAGAAAACAACTGCAAAATGAGAGCAGAATGAGAAAACAATTGTTTTGAAAATAGCCTCTGATCTGAATCAACAGAGAAAAGTTCACCTCTCAGCCATCAAATGCCCAGACACTAGGCACTCCATAACAAAAAATAATTGGAAATCTAATTGCTATTTTAACTGACTTTTTAGAGAAACATTTCCATGTAGCATTGTGATTTAGCTTCAAGAACTTTGCTAAATTTGAAATTACACATATTTAACCAAATAAATCAAATGCATATTTAATTCACACCAAATTGACTTCCAGTCAATGATTTAGAGGCCCAAAACATCCCAAAATACCGTGTAGAATTGGTCATTGCCAAGCAGAAGGTCTCATCAAAACTGCTCAACTCATATGGCCTAAAAAACTCATTGTGGATATCAATTTCCTCTTCATATTTGTGGAATTTCTTCACTGTCAACTTACGTCTATTTTCAGCACATGTCACTGAGGGAGAAAAAAAAATCTTTTTACTAGCAATTACTGACTCTTGCAAAAATCTAATCAAACAGCCACAATACCAGGCAATTTTTTCCTACAGTCATATCCCCGCTGAGAAAAGGAAATCTGACGTGAAGAAGATGCATTGCACATCTTTAATAAATATGCATTATCAACCATTATAATTTGATTTCACTTCATGATGACAATTCCTAAGAAAACATGCTCCACAGCACCCCAGAGAAAATAAGACACACTAGCTATATTGTGTCGTCTGCAACAGGAATAGGACCACCAGCATAGACTATAAATATATGCTAATATACAAGGAAAAAAGAAAAAAATAACTAAGTGTGCCTGGCTCATAAACATATGAAGGTCAAGTTTTAGTCACTTAGGTAACTCCTGCAATCTGCAACTGAAAAATCATATCTCTTTGTAGGGGGGGAAGAGGGTGGAGAAGTATTTAGAAATCATTATGGAAACACTTTTTTTTTCAGATTTGGGATCTAAAAAAGAATTTGTGACTAAAACTTTTTTTTCAAGATACTCTGCAAGGCAAGGAGCAAATATTGGTCCTACCTTCATCAAAAGGAAGAGGTAAATACTTTAGCACACCTGTGGTCCACCAGTAAGTATAGCTGTACAGGAAAAACAAACACAATTGATACAGGAGATCTTGTAGGATCTTGTATCCAGCCTATGAATTTGAACATAACATTCACCCATCCATACAGAGTCATTTCAGCAGACATTAGATAGAGGATTTCAATAGACCCCAGTCCAACTACTTTGCTCTAAAATCAAGAAATTTGAACATGCGAAACTCAATACAGGTATGGACAGAAGCATGGTTTTGTTTCACTAAAAAATATGTTTCAGGTGCCTATCTCTACAGCACTGAAAATTAAAATATTAGTACATATCAAAAGTATTTATGTATTTCCCTTGTTCAGGTTATTGGAGGGTGGGAGGAGTGGGGGGAAGGCATCCCCTCTCAGATGTTATTCAGATCCCAAAATTTAGGAAAAAGGTACGAAGTAGTGAAGGTTAATGATAATAAGATTAGATGACTGTCAAAACAGCTGACGTCTACACAAAGAAATACATTTTGAGGTAACAACTGTCATAAGCCTGAGAGCCATTGGCACATCTAACAGCAAAATTCAAGCTCTGCTTGAAGCTTATTCAGGATTTCTGTAAAACAACAAAGGAAGTCAAGCAACATTCATAAAACAAAGCACGTTTTATCTTTCATTCATGTTTACACATTTTTATTGTCTCTTCTCAAATATACTTTAATTTCTTCTCTGATTTATTCTGATAGTTTCTTCTATTTCATTACACGGAATGAAAACACAATTGTCTTCACTGATTTTTATTTCAAATACGTGCGTATTCACAATACTGCGAGGGCTGCAATCAGAGTATTAATGTGGTTATCTGCTACTCATGTCAATGTAGCCATCTGCAGCAGACACAATGGGTGTATTCCCATGGCAAGGGATAGGCTTGTTAGTGGGATATAGGAGATGGTACAGGACAGGAGGGAAAACACTATTCAGTTCCAAGAACTCTGTATATCCTAGATAGTAAGGAATGAGTTATGCCAGATGGTCCTGCCTCCTCTCAAAGTCCCATGCTAGTAAGTTATTTTCTCCAGTGCCTTCAGAAATTATGCAGACACACCCAGTTTTGTTGCCTGCATAAATGATAAGTAACATGGCAACACAGTTTCCTTTTCCATATTCACTGTCCTTTCATAAATTATACAGAAGATATGAACCTTATTAAATATCTTCCTTCTGTGAGAAGGCAATTACAACATAGGAAAAGCACAGATAGTCAAAAGAAGTTTCATTGACAGGAAACAATCTTCCTTCTCCTATATCCTTGATTTCATTGTGAGTGTCATTATTTCTTTTGCTGCTGTGCCCAAGGAACCTAAAAGAGGCACTACACAGACAGGCAGGAAAAAGTTACACAAAGAACTCGTCCAAATGTTTGGTAGAAACAAAAAATTACCTAGAGGAGTTTTTTTCCCCATATTTATTTCATTTAGTTATTAGAGGAAGGTGTCATTTTATTCACATAATGAAAGATCTTGATTGTATATTATAACTGCTCAGAAGAAATTCTGCTTAGAATGAAAGGTAAAAATAATTAGCAATTAAATGAAGAATAGCAACATTTCTTTGTAATATTCCACCTCATTTGAGAACAGTATGTGTGACAAATAAGAGATGGCTGTTTTAACAGAGTAACAGATGAAAGGGAGACTAGAACATTTGCATACTTGCAATGTATCAGCTGAATTAATTTTAGACATACAATAATGTGCAGAATGAGTAGCCAAGATTGCAAGTTTAATGTATGTCTGAAATAGCACTCGGTTATATGGCTGATATAAGCTACCTTTAAGAGAAGCCTCAGGAGATAATACAGGACTGAAATTCAGAAAGAGCCTTATCATGTGCCAGCTGCTGCAGCAGGTTAGCAGCACAAGCAGTCAACAGGGACTAATCACACTGGTTAAACACTTGCAGCTTTGCCCAGACAAAAATCTAAATGAAGATGTTCAGATCTACCATTTGTATTAAAGAGCTTTACGGCTCACAGAATGAATAAAGATAAAACCAGCCAAAATCCTAAGAGGTTATTTAGTTGAAAAGTTGAGTACTGTGCTTTTTGTTAAAATGGATTTTTTTTTAAACATACAGTATTCATAGTCTTCAAAAAAATAATTTCTCTCTGAAGCAATCAAATTACTTAAAAGTTTTTATACTTTATTACTTCCGTGTATTACCATGCAACTACAGTGGAATGCAAATGAAGAAAAATAGTCTTCAAAACAGGCTAGACATAGGCTGAAAGGAAGGCAGAATGTCATGGGTTTCTTGGTATGCACAGCTGCAGACCAAGGGCAGTACACAAAAAAAGAAATGCTATCCTCATCACATAATCTCAAATTCAACCATTAATAAATCTGACAATGAAGAATGCACCTTTATATTGTTTAATGAAACTGTAGCAACTGTACTTCAGTAAAACAGTGAAGCATTTTACACTGAAGGATAGAATTTCATATGAAATTAAACTTTTTTTCAAGTACAACAGGAAAATAACATACAAAAGCAAATCCTTTGAACCACCAACATCCAGCATTTTTTATATCCTCTTGAAGGTGCTTTTTTAAGCTTTTGTATAAACATAAAATCAGTAAGCAAGTTTTTGACAGACAGGCCGACCTAATTATTTGATTAGCAACGGGTATTTTTTAGAATTTATTAGAGCAATACCAAACAACATAAAAAAAAGAACAGCAAAATACCTTGGCCTGGTCTGTGACAGACTGAGTGTGTTCTTGTGATGCAAATAAAAATCAGTGGGAAGTTCCCAGAGATGTGGCTTTCCTTCTGCAGGCTTGAACACTCCCAGAAAGAGATTGATAGAATCTTGCCTGTCTGCATCTGTTAGACAAGAGACACACTTAACACCAGGAGCACTGCACAGCTCAAGCCCATTCAGACACTGCATCTCTTTGCTCCTCAGAGAGTCTGTGTCCTAAGACTGCTGCAGGACCCTCTGGGCTTCAAGCAGCACCATGGAACTTCATTTACAGCAGACCTGCTACACTGCAGGGCATGTGGGGCTGGAACCAAAGCTGCCTCTTCCCTTGGCTTCTCCCTCAGGAGTCAAGGCTTGGCAGAAGTCAGACCTCACACTGCAACTCTTGTCTCCCACATGTGTGCATGAAGCACATGCATGGATTAAGGCATGTTTCAGGAAATCTGACACACCTCAGTGAATTTAACGCAGCCTAAATAACTGAAAAATAACTTAATGAAATTAAACAATATCCATACAACACAAGTTTCCAACAAAACATACAAATGACGAATTCTTTGGGATTTTCTTGTCAATACATAGTAAAATGATTAAATTTCACAAACACCTTTTAGTAATTTGGACTTGTGTCCTATTGGTTTAAATCATCAATTTAGCTTGTCATATTCTAAGCTCCACCAAATTATTACTCAACACATGTCCTCTTCTCATCTGTACAACTTAATTAGTAGTGATTATCCTAAGAGTGTTGTGTCCTTTGATCAACTTTTAGATCTTTTGCAAGACTTCTAAACACACCACACTATTTTTTATTATTTTGCATAAGATAAACTCAGCATTTTTCAAAGTAGTTTTCCCTTAGTAATGTTGCCCAGAAGAAAGTGGAACACTCAGTGTTCAACTAATGAGTGATATGAGCAAGTAAAGGAGTAAATTAATATTTTACAGCTTATTTAACTGAAAAAAATAGCTTTTTTACTTGGTTTTGGAGTATAATTTTGTCTTTTCTACCACAGATTTAACAGTTTGTAGCTCCTATTTACACAAAACAATTACATGCATTACAGCTTTCTTTGTTTTGAGCTCTCAGAAACATCACAAGACATACTCCACAGGAAGCCCTCCACTCATGTTTAGATTTATCAGTTTCTTTGTATTTGCTGAAGACATTCTGTCTAACATTTTAAAACTTGGTAACACCCATCTGCTTCTCTATTGATCTACAAATGTCACTGACAGATGCAGTGCTACATGTGTGCATTTTTCTAAATAAAGGGCTGCATGCTGTAACATAGGATAAATAAATACATCATCAAATCAGAATACCTATTTGAGACGCTACTGAATCACTTGGAAATTATAGTATAGAGGAACTCTGTCATAAGGTCATAGTGTAGATTATTGAAACATCGTAAGTAAGAGGTTTTGTAAACAATGGCTTGAAAGCAAGGACTTAAATTTACCTGAGAAAGCATTACTATAGTATCTTGAGAGCGTTTGCATAATATCTTTGGAATGCTGAGTCCATGGAGCTATCTTTCTGTATGTTTTCACTCTGTGGACAAGCTGAGAGCCTCCATACTGCAGAGAAAGTGTGTCCCCATGATCCTCATATAATTCTTCAAATAATCTGAAGGAAAAGCAAAATGTGTCATCTACAAACTTCTGAATAGAATTTTTTAAGAAAAAATATAATAAAGTCTTTCTGCAAATGCAATGCAATTTCTTCTCCTTTATTCAGATAAATATGTGGAAATTTTATTCAGAATAATAATTGCTAAGAAGGTTTAAACTTTGAGATTTTTACTAGTCTTTAATATAAAAGAAGAGGTTCACAGGGTATTTAGTTCTGTAGACTCAGGAAGAAGACTACCATGTCCTACTACTTAATGGGGAGAAAACAATGTATCTTCTTCACAAACCAAGGCATGCCTAATACACTAAAAGGGACAGGACATATCAATATCTCAAGGCTACATTTTCTGTTAAGTACACCAGGAATGAAGTTAGCACAACCTTCCAAAAATCTCTGTAGTTACAATAATGATGGCTCAAAGGTATAAAATGAATAAACATGACTTAGAAGAAAAGTGTATGGCAGTCAGGTAACATTTACTGGAGCTGAAAAATCTTAATGTAAGCAGAAAGCAAAAAGAATTGGTTAAGAATTGACTTGAAAAAGGAGAGCTGGCTAAAAAGCAAAAAAGTCCTGTGGCATCCAGAAATTGACACTATCCAAACTGGTACCAGACCAAATTGCAAAAATTAAACAAGCTTCCTATCAATGACAAAAACAAGACAACAGTCTTAGAAAAAGAGGTTATCTTAAGGAGATGGTGCTCAATGTAAAAGATAAGAGACTGAAAAGTTCTTCTCAGAAATGGAGACTATGGCCTTGCTTGAGCAAGGCAATGACAAGGATAATATTTTGCTAAAAAAAGACTGGAAATTTAGTTAAGAGGCTAAAAAACCCAAACCAAAGCAAAACAAGCCCCAACCCCTCCCCAAAACTGAAAAGCAAACCCAATCACTAAACCTGTGGGAATTTGCTTCACATCAGTATAGGAAGACAAAGTAACTCAGGCATCTACATGTAATACTTGCAGAGGAAAGAAGTCTTTGAGGCATGAAAAGGAAGATAGAAACAAACAACAACAAAAAAGCTTCAAAACAAGACAACAAAAGCATTGCCCTAGTAAAGTTTCCAACAAAAGGGACAGTATTGCATATGTAACCTAGCAACCATCTGACTGAAGTTCTCCTGGTAAAGATCTGGATGAAGAACATTTATCTGAGCAGCAAATCAATTTCTGTAAAAACTAAATAGCAGTCCATCAAATCTTCTGTCCAAGGTCAAGTACAATAAGATAAATTAGGAGGAAACATCTGCTAAGTAACTTTAAAAAACCAAAAGAAAACCCCCAAACCAACAGACAATAAAGCCCCAAAGAAATAACCCCAAATCCACTTGCCTCCACACAAATTGTTTAGAGGTCATGACACCATGTATGAGAATCTCATTTGTTTCTTTGGGTTTGGTGGATTGGTTTGGTTTTGTTTGACCTGTAGCCCCAGGATGCTGCACAGCAACTGGTATAGGCAGCAGGAATTATTTATTCCCAGAGGTAAACGTGCAGCTCCCAGCAGCTGGGACATGGTGGATGAGAGGCACTGCTAGCACACTCAGGAAAAGCCACCAGGAGGTACTCTCCCTGGCCACAAGACAGAAGCCAGGGGCCACCACTCGCAAAGTGAACCAACATGCTGCAGACGAAGTGGTTTCTGCAGCACATACCAGCTCCAGGCACCAGGCACGTGGAAACTAATGGGAAAAAAGAGGAGGAGCTGAAGATATATCTCAAGTGAAGGGGACTGAAGCCTGACTACTTGTGGCTTCTGAATGCAAGTTAGGTCTCTAAAATTATCACACAACCAGTTATAATCAGCAATGAAGCCATAAGTATCACAATCACAACAACAGCTTAAAGGAATAAAACTACAGCACCTTAAAGAATCCTACATTAATTTCTGAAGCATGTGTACAAGTTAAGCAGCTTAGTTCACCCTGATCCCCCCAAAGCATTTCAATACAAATGTTGGGTTTCCATGAAGGGTTTGAGGATGCTTGTAAAAGTACCATTGACACTTGATCTGAAAAAACAATTCTGCTGAAAATC
The DNA here is from genome assembly GCA_013397375.1 of Toxostoma redivivum. Taxonomy (NCBI): domain Eukaryota; kingdom Metazoa; phylum Chordata; class Aves; order Passeriformes; family Mimidae; genus Toxostoma; species Toxostoma redivivum. The sequence continues at coordinate 1,954,206 of VXBI01010137.1, read as the reverse complement.
TTTTCTTCAATAAATCAAAAACCATGAAAACTTTCCAAAGAAAAAGTAGGAAATAGCAATGTAAGATGTACTTCTATACCAGTTTGGCATTCTCCATGAAAGCATGTATTTATTTCAGTTTTCACTCTCAGTCAGCATTTCTCCTAAAGCAATTGAAACAAGCGTAAAAGACTGGGGTGGATGTTTTCTTAAATTTATTTCAAAGGAAAACACACCTCTTTTAGTTTAGGAATATAAAATGAATGAAGTCAAGCAGTTATATTGTAAGACTGATTAACATACTTTTCCAGAAGATCAAACTTTCAGCATGATAGGATTTTCTCAAGACTTCAATTATTAAAGGTATTTTAAACTTAGATGAATAAACATTAAATCATTCCAGCAGAAATAACTGTAAGCTTCTTCTACAAGGACATAATTCTCCATCATCTCTTGACTCAAAATTAAAAATTAAAACCATGACACACTCTATGAATCTATCTTACCTTACAGCATCTGTATCAAATTGTAAATTAGGTTTATCAATCAATCCCAATGAATACAACTGGTAGGCCAAAGCACATTTCCCCACCATAAACTGTGCTGTGTTAGTGCGATCTAAACAGTCCACACAGTTGGTTCGAAGGACGCCAGTCTGGTAAAGCAATCCAAATAAAAGATTTATCTTAATCAACAAATTGCTACGCTCATAATTATTACTTTTTTACTACTATCTAAGTCTTATGAAATCTCAGATTATGTCTTCACAAGAATTTGAGGAAAGACATTTCTAATAAAAGTTCAAAAGCAATTAATCTCTAGCAAGCTACATCAGACTACTGTCATGTCTATTTTCAAAATATTCTTGCTTTTATCATCACAGCAACTGGATGTTCCTTTAACTCACAAACAGCCCTGAAGAAGTCACAATTTGGATGTGACTCACAAGATGTTTAGTCAGAGATGAACTGTGATCTGCATGCTTACATGTATGTCACTGGTAACTCTCTAATTATTAAAGATAAAATAATCACTTTCCTATTACAGGTAAACCTGTAAGACTAACATAAAAAATCTAACTAGGGTTGATTTTTTAAAATAGAGATCAAATTCTATCTGCTCGCTCTGCTGTTTATCCACCCTCATATCTCAGTGATCAGCTAGTACAGGAATGGTCACATGCTCTCTAACTTACCAGAAATACAAAATTCTGAATGGCAAGTCAAGGCAACTAATGCTTATTAAGAATGCCCTGTGTTCTGAGCATATAACCATAACATTAAGGAATAAATTTGACACTGTATGGTTTGCAGTTTAGTCAGCACTTTTCTGATCTTAAAAGAGGACATGTTTCTAGTTTCATTTTCTTTTAGTGCTGGAAACTGTAACAATGCACAAAATACTCATCACTCAGGTGAAAATGCCAGTAACCCATGTTCATGTGGATGAATGTGTTAGCAGGGTTAAGTATATGCTTATTCCTAACTTCTTCTGTATAACATTTTATTACTCAGTTTGCTAAAATGCTACTGATTTAACTTTCACTGCACTGGTAACATTACAGACTAAAGAGTAATGGAAACTAGTTTAAAATATAAGCATTTCTCAGACTAAGTCCAGAAAAAATACAGTAATACCATAAGGTTTTGGGATACCATGAAAGAACTTAAGGCCCTAATTCCCAATTAGATTTCTAGGAAGGACAGCCACAATAAAGCGTACTATAAATATCAATTTAAGAGCAGTCTGTGAGTCACCAACCAGTGAATTTAAGTGAAATGATTCACTGTTCTTTGGGAGTGCTGACCTACATCAATATAACTGTGAACTAAAAATGTATCTTTTAGTACCTGCAAGCGACCAGTGGAAACAACACAACCTCCCAGTTCATTCCACCTGAAAAAGAAACAGAACAGAATGACTTTCAAATTACTTCATAAAATAGCAGATCGTATCATGTATTGATCTATTCAGTGCCCAATAGTGACTTCTGGATTTTCAGGGACTTGAGAGGCCTCATCTGCAGCAGTCTAAGCAAATACAGTTTCTATTTTTTAAAAAAAAGTTTTAAATTTTGTATTTCTAAAACCATAAAATCCACTGATTAACAACAGACTCAATAACATTTAGATGATTATTATCTTATTAGTATGCCTCAAAAGAAGTCACTTAGTAATTTCTAAATTAGTAAGTAAAATAAGAAATAATTTAATAAAACACAGAAATTCCAAACAGCTTTCGAAGGAATAGGTGCTATTCATTATGCATCAAATAAATGATAGGTACTTTTCATCTGGACGCAAGATACTGCAGTAGGAATCAGGTCGATTTACAAAAAATCCAGTCTTCTTTACTACACTTTCTGCAATCACATTCAGTCTGTCAAGGACATTGCAAAGTTTGCTGAAAATAGGGGGAAAAAAAAGAGACAGTCAAGACATATTAATACTAAAAAAAAATTCACTACTTGAAAAGCTTTTCCATAGCAAAAATGACTTAAAAACAGGCCCATACCACAGTTTTCATCATCCAACAGCAATTATGTCTATAGTTTTCTTAGATTTTACAGGAGAGAGAGACTGACTGTATCTGAGCAGTTTTGCTTCTTTTTGATAAAAAATATTACATAAACTAGAAGCAGAACATAAAAAACTTAAAACTCCTTGATTTTTGCATCACACTGATTTTTCTTTATCAAACTTTCTGTGATTCAAAAACATGAATGAGGCAGAAAAGGATGGATGTATGATTATGGTGAATCCCATTCCCTTGTTTTGTTTGCAAGTTACTGTTTGCTTCCATATGTGCACTGCAGCTACAAGCACTAGTACAGAAAAGACTTTTCTACCTTTTAGTGTATTTGGCCATATCCCAGGGTATATATATAATTGCATGCTCTGGAGGTAAGAATTGGTTGAGATATGTTACAGCAGCAACAAGCTCTTCACTGAGAATCCTTTCGTGCTTTCTTTTTTCACGTTCCTTTAGCAAAAAGAAAAGGAATTTAACATCACAATTTTCATTCATAAACATATATAACCCATACACATATGCATATGTAATGGAAATCAAAAGTGGAAGCTTTAACAACAGCAAGGCATTCTTCATAAATAGTTCAATTGAAAAAACAACAGAAAATATAGAAAAATCTGAATATTCTAGGTTTTTAAGAATAATTTTGTATTAGTAGTCAACCATTTCAACTGTGCATAATCATTGGCTGAAAAATGGAATGCTGTAAGCCTAAAGAACACACAGAAATGAAAGTGGCAATGTAGATGAAATGGAGAACCACAAAAGAGAAGCAAAAATGCAGAAAGGAAAGCATTCCATTCAGTTGTGGAATATAGTAGGACAAAGTGAAATTTTTCTCCATTACTGGCAGGAGATGGGGAACAGCAGCTCCCATCTCCCAGCCTTGCAATAATTTTTAAAAGTTAGAATTGTTGCCATTGCTTGAATACAACATATGTTTTCATAGAACCCCTGAGTGGTTTGGGTTAGAAGAGACCTTAAGATTATCTAGTTCCAACCTCACTTTGAATGCAATCATACTATTTCAGTAGTTTTTAGTGCTAAATTAAATTTAGTGATAAATTTATTTGGACTTAGATCTAATGGGCAATAGCAAAAACCTGAAAAGAATAGTAAAATGTTACTGTAAGAAATCTCTGAACCTGGGAGATTTTGTTTTTGAAGGACTGTAGTGGAAGCAGAGTTTTGTACGTCCTACAGGAGTAGGATCAGATTTATGAAGAAAATATTCCACTTGTAAGCTAATATTAGTTTTAGAGTATAACCAAAATTACACAGGAACTCTACAGAAATAAGCATAATATTAAAAATCAAACACATAGAACATACTCAAAATATTGTACCTTCACAAGATTCAATATAATAATGGGAGAGCCAAATCTCTGAAGCATTTGGTCAAAGTGAAGAGCAGCAACATGTGCATAAGGATCTGCTTGGTCCACTGAAACAAACATAAATTGATGATAAGAAGTGAGCTGCAGAATTTTCCCTTAATAGTACTCTTCACAAAAGATGCAATTATTATCTGGTAGCAATGATACAGTTAAATACTTTCCCCTCTTCTCATGCAAAAGCTGTTAAAAAATACTCCCTTTGCCAAACTGTAGACAAATTCTTAAATTTTCATGAAATGCTTATAAAGAACAATTATTCTGGCCCCATTAATGTCAGCCCAGACATTTTCCACCATTTTCAACAGGTTTAGCATTTTATCCACAATACCAAGATAAATGTAGCTAACTTCACACACAAAGTAATACAAAGAAACCTCACATCTTCAAACAGAAACTTTTCCTATTTAATTTCTGAATGTGAAGTCTAAGATGGAGATTTTTTTCTTAAATTTTACTTTAAAATATGGTTTCACAAAGCACAAATGAACAGACAATTTGTTCATTTTTTCAAATTCAATTTTCACTTATTCTCTCAGATGTTCCTTTAGGACACAGCACTAACCATAATTTATCACAAAGAATAATTTGTACACACGTGTTATGGGTGGTTTAGGCATCATAGTTGAAATATCTTGAGACCAGTACAGAGGGACAGACCCTCGAACCTGAACATAGGAAGAATAACTCCCCGCAGAAAATGACATAACTGAAGCATCATAAAGTATTTGTTCAGTTTCCACTTCATTAGCAACATCTCCCTAAACCAAACAGAAATACACATATGATATAGACATGACATTCAAAGCTGCATGCAGTACAGAGAATTGATCATTACAAACAGAGCACAATTCAACTGTGAGACACTGAACCACAGTAGTGAGAACAAAACTGAAGGTTAAATACCCATTTGTCCCTAATGTATATTACCTTATTTTTATTTTTTCCCCTCAGTTTGGGAAATAACATTAAGTGTAAAAAAACAAAAAAAGTGCTAATTTAGAACTATTAAATATATTATTTTAGGAACAACTTTATAATGCCAATGAAAAATGTAACAATATCTGCGATAACACCATCTCATAGTATAATTTATAGCCAAACCCTTAATAACCCTCTAAACCATTTCAGCTCTTCAGTCAGTCAAGTTCAAGCTTTCATACTGGAGAGGGGCAGGAGGAAAAAAACCCTAAAATCATATTTGACTTACCTCACAGTTTGATCCTCGTTTCAGAAAACGTGTTCCAGCAAATTTGCTTGATCTTCTGGCTATCAGAGTGACATATATAGGGCGGCCATATATTAACAGCTCTTGAAACAGAAGTTAAGGTTTACATGGCACATACAATTTTTTTATTTGCTTACTTTATGCATGCAAAAATAAGTTCTAACAAAGGTGTATGAAACCAATATATCTGATTTACTAAAATCACCTCAACAGTGATGAGTATCACTTCCAAACTTATTTTGTAACTGGAAGACAACATTGCCCTTTCCAACAATCTGTTTTAAGAACGTTGAAAAGCCAATCTACGTTGCAATACACCATCCACTTTTCAGAACCTACAGAAGAGAAGCAGCGTTTCTTTTATGACAATGGAGGTGAAATAGATACAAGATACACCTAGCATCACAAATTCTGCTTTTGTGACTACTGGGATTAAAACTTGGGAGCTTCTTTTTCAGATTAAGTATATTAGTCACCCTCTAATTATTTGTTTAGAAAAAGAGATAAATTTGCAACCACTTAAGTAAAAACAACTGAAAGCCAGAGGAAAACAGGCTACAGATGCAGTGGTGGCTTTTTTATCATCTTTTTCCATTTTACTAAAACCAAACAGAATCAGAGCCTAGCGTAACTATCACTGCTTCCTCAGTGTAAGGGAGGCACAAGAAAGTGTTAAGAAGACATTTGTTCACACACTAAGCAGCTGCAGGTATAATGCTGGTGGTTAGATCCAGCTTTGATTAAGAAGGACCACAAATGAAACAGTGGTATATAAAAACAGATCTAGCTTTTTGTCTGGGGACTAAGTCAATGACCAACAGTCTTACAATCATAAAAAAGCAAAATTAAATTTTGCAGACACCACTAGCATTGACTTCATAATTGTATTTGCTTCCCCAGAAATTTTAACCTAACATGATAGTGTTGGTGAATAAAACAGAGTGTATTTGTAACATACTAAATTCTTAACATTTAACATGACATTTCCTTGGACTGTGGTACGCATTTAGACTTTTGCTCCTCCTGCTACAATGTACACAGACCCGTTTAACCATTTAAAATAGTATATAGCCAAGAAAAAAAGAGTTTCCCATGTCCTAGTGCTCCTCACATAGCAGGGCTGAAGTTCTATCATCGTCTTCAACAGAAAGACCGTAAATACAAGAATTTATGCAAATCTCAGTTATTAAAAAATGTTTTAGAGAAGATTAGTAGGAGAGCATTTCTAATGCAATGTCATGGTTTAAACACAACTGAAACAAGGTCAGCAATTCAGTTCTGCTTAGGTTTTCTCCCTTTCCTCAAACATCTGCAAAAAAGTACAGCTAAGCCTAAAAATTCTCTCAAGTTCTTTATTTACTACTAAGTCCCATGTTTATAAACAGAGCCTCACTGAAAACGTAGTCTACCTGTGTTGTAGATGCTGTCTACCTCTTACAGTAACTATATTTTTTACTTAGAAAGTAATGAAAATAAAAGCCAAACAATACCAGTATAAAATTAAATAGTATTTATAGGACAAAGAAATAATGTTCAAACCGTGTTTTTTCAAAATTGATAAACCAAAATTCATTACAACAGTAGAAGGATACTTGATTGCCCACAGAATCCATGAATAATATAGAGCAGCCAGTCACGATGAACAGCAGTTCTTACTGCTTCCAGAAGCTTGGCATTCCACACGTACTTTTCATAAGGCTTACTGCAAATCCCAAATACACCTAGAAAGTTGTTTCAATGAAAATGTATTAGCAATTAAGAAACAAGCTCCCCTGCTTTAAAATCCAAAAGATTGGATCTTTGCTTTGATTTTCCCTTGACTGCAACTCAGTGTATCGTTTACTTGCATCCTTGAGGTCTGCCGAACACAGATAATTTCAGGCACAGGCTGAAGTCCAGCATTATGAGGATCTGCAATTTTTCTATAGCTGCCAGTCACTGTTGTGACTGTAACTTCATGCAGAAGTTACTGATATACTTCAGTACTGAAAAGAGATCTCTACATATTAGCATCAAGGGATTTGATAACAAAGGAAATAAAGTTGTGAATTCCAGTTAAGGCAAAAATGCTCTTACAGGAGGACTTTATAAGCTTCTCAGTTCTGGGTAACATCTAATTACCTACTAGGTTCTGGAAGAACATGCACATCACTCCTTTTTCACACAATTCAACACATTTTTCCTAATTTTCACTAACACTAAGAAACACAGCTATGGTAGACCTGCAAATTAAAATTCTGTTTCTGATATATCTGGAATCAGAGTATTTTTCTGTTTCATATATCAGGATCAAGATGACAACTGTCGCTGAAAGGTGGTAGAGGGAATTAAATGAATCTAAAACTTAAATGAGAAGAAAGAGGACAAGAATTCTATTACCTAAATTTTTTCACACTTTTTACAAGTGAAGTTTCTGACAGGACAAATTATATTGTAGCAGTATGAATGTCAATTATAGCAGACAACTACGGCAATCAAATGTTCTGCTGGAGGAAAATGGAGTTTTCTTACAGACTGCAGGTGAAAATGCAACCGTTGAACAAACTGTTGTGACCCAGACCCAACTTAGTATAAACGCAGGGAAAATTGATGTAACCAAAATATTTTCATGAAGGAGTTTAGACAGTCAGCAGAAGCTGGTCACATGCACTTAGCCAGCAATTTTTCCTCTTTCTTACTATTACTAGCAGCATTACTTTGGTGAGACTTAATTCTTAAATGACAGCTGGCTATTTGTTACACATATTCTATGAATAGACAGGTGACTAGCACATAGTGCTGATGGGGTCAAGGTTAGAGCATCTTCATTTCCTACTGTTTTTGCAAATACATAGAAGAGATGGTGTCCTTGTAAGGATTCCTGAGGGATCCTTCAGTTTAGAGTCTTTTCAGAAAAGGAATTATTGCTCTCTTCATTCCTTATGGTCCTTTCTGATATTGTAGTATTTAATAACCTGTTGCTGGTATCTTGATGTATATGACCACGTTATTAATAACTTTTTCTTGGGGGCTTGAGGGTTTCATTCAACAGAATAAAATCCAATATTAAGAATTTCAGGAGAAACTTTCTGTGAGTGTGTATGAAGAAAAAGGGAGAGAAAATAGTTTTTCTCTCTGGCTGCTCATCTCTATACTCATTATGTTAGATCCCAACAGAAGGTTGAAGTTTCCAACCAAAATGAGTACATTTTCTTACATTTCTTGACAGAGGTTACTACAGTAAGATGATGCTAACTTCATACAGTTCCTCTGTTGTCAGTATTCTTCAATATAAAACAAACAAACAAAAAAATGCATCGGTACTTAATCACTTATTGCTTCCCACTCTCCTTGTAACCCATTCCTGTTGGGAGACTCAGTTGAGTAATCAATTATTGAAAAATGTCACGATGCTCAGTCATCTTCCCCAGTTGCAATGCAACTTAAAACAATGACTACACACCCCTAGAAATTGCATTGGTCAAATTGAAATGTATTTGGCACTTTACAGAATCTTTTATTAACTCACAACTGTTAGGACACTACTGACCAACAACAGAAGACATGAATGCTTCTCAAAAGCAAACCTAAGTGGAACATATTTCAAAGGCACTCATGACCGACATCAGTTTAATTACATGTGTTTTCTTACCACTTCCCCCCTGTGTTGAAAGTCCTTCATCTTCAAATATGTCAAAACTCTCTTGTCGGGTCTGGGTTGTTTCAGTTTTTAATGTCTCAAGTGGCATTCTCAGGATAGTAAGATTATACTGAAGGGAGTGAGATAGATCATAGCTGTAACTGATAGACAGTTAACATTTATTAATAATTGTAGATGCAGAGGAATTTTCTGAAAGCCCTTACTTTCCTTCTGTACTTATATTTAACACAGTACCATTTTATAGAAGACTTCTCAACAAGATACACAGATTCTGATTCTACAATAGCAAATTATACAAATTATTTCCAAAAGAAGCTTTACAAACACAGAAATTGTTTACTGTTTACAACGACTGAAAATGTGTTTATATTCCTCTTTTAACTGAAAACTAAACATATCTTTTAAACAAAGCATACCAAGAAACTTAATTCACCATGTTCCAGGAAGCATTCCAGAGGTTTTAAAAAAGCTATTCCATCAGAAATATCTATATACATTGTCAACCTCATTGTTCTAAGTGCTGCTACTTTCCAACTGCTACCTGAACTCAAAACAGCCAAAAAAAATTGTATCTGTCCTCAAATTTATGATTGCAACACAGATGCATATTAAGGCAGTGGCTGCTGAATTAAGAAAAGTTTTTTAAAATTAGGTCTATAATAGTTACAAATTTTCCACCTCATATCTCTTTTACTAACACTCTACAATAATTGCTAATTTTTTTAAGCTACTAGGCTTCTTCCAAAGGAGAAACCAAATGTACACTACATTTAAATCACAAATACTCATATATTTCCATTTTAGTCTAAGACAGCATCAGTGATTACAGGTCCTCACATAAGTTCTAGATATTCATTAAAGATCTAAAAAAGTATTTAGACATTAGACATTTAGATTTATTACTGATAATTACAAAGTATAACCCATGCATCCACATATTTCCATAATAATGACTCATCTGTTAGGGGAAAAAAAAGTCTGTAACGTGCTCTGTTTGCATATAACACGACCTTTAAACAGTATCCCAGTAAGAGACATGTTCAGGCTGCTTCCCCACTTTCCCCTTAGACCAAATCTTTTTTTATAACTGATTTCTAATTTTCTTCAGGAATTATATAAAAATCATGCAGAAAAATGTGTTATGCTCTAGCCAAGAACAATTTAAATGAAGCTGATAAATGAAAAAGATTCTAAACAATAAGAGAGAATATTAGTGTCATCCTATGTTTATCCTTTTGAAAGTGAAAATCAGGCTAAATATGCAGTTAAAACACAGAGCACAAAATTGTTTTATGAAAAAAATTCTTTTAATGAAAAATAAAACATAAACAGTAAATTATCTGCCAGTAGGAAAGTTTTTTATGCCACACAGGGTTTGTGCCAAAAAACATATTTTGTATAAGTCATTCGCTTACTCAATTTTTTCTGTACAAGGAATTTTAAATACGTAGTTTATCTTAATTCTACAGTTTCAGCTTGGAGAAAAGAAGTCTTTGGGAAGATCTCCCTACGGGCTTCCAGTACTTTAAGGGGGTTCATAATAAAGGAGAGCAACTTTTTACATGGGCAGATGGTGACTAGACAAGGGAGAATGGTTTTAACCTAAAATTGGAGAGATTTAGGAGGAAATTCTGTAGTGTGAGTGCAATAGGGTCAGAACTGGATGATCTGTAAGGTCCCTTCCAGCCCGATCCATTCTGTGATTCATTTTATGATAAATATGTTTATTAGAGTCACATAAGAATCTTATCCTTTCCCTTCTATGTAAAACCATGGGAACAGTACAAATTTGTCATCTCCAAGCAAAGGAGGTAGTAGGGGGGAAGATGTATAATATTAGGGCTGGGAGACAATGCATGGAAGGAAAACCCAGGTTTTATACAACAAAAAGTCTTTCACATGCAAAAGCATGAAACACACATAAAACTTGGGTAAGTTTTCTCCTCACAGATCCAGCTGCAACAAAAAGCCTTCATTTTCCAAGAGGAAGCATCTTCTAGACTGACACACCTTTTGCTAATTTGCAGGACCCATTTTTTTGTTTATTTATTTTTTTACATCTTCAAGTCTTCTAACTACTTCACTACATTTCTCCCATTTTGGTACTGTCCCACAAATCTCACTTAACAGGAGCTGGGCCACAGAAACTTGTCTCAGGTATGGCATTTATGAAACAATAAACAAGAGAACTGCAATGCCTAGAAAGCCCTACAAAAGACATGCTGCACACAGGGTGTATCTTAAATGAGGACTTATTCCTCTACCTTTACTCCTGAATCAAGGCAAAGCTTTATTTATGGAAAACAACATCAATAAAGAATAAATAACAAGACAAGCAACCCCCTTGAAACATAATACTTTTCCAAAGAGAGAACTTCTGCATAATCTGGCAAGGCTGAACAGCCAGTGGAAATAGTAATTTCAGTGCCTACTTTTTTCCATGCCATTATTAGTTTTATATTTTTTAACCTAACGGAGACTAAATTCTTAGCCAACTGATTAAAGAGAAAGCAGGTTCAAAATACAGACGAAAATGGACAAGTAGCATGATCATGTGTCTTATTTCTCCAGAATATCAACCTAAATGTCTTGGGTATCAAAAACAAAACCTATAATCTTCCAGCAAGCATAAGTGCACATTTTTTAAAGGAATAGTAACTAATACCTACCTAAAATAGAAGTTGCTAGAAAGGTCCACATTTTGAAAGATTCTCAGATACCTAGCAAAATAATTCAAGTTGTAGGAAAAATTATTATTTTAACCAGACAGACCATAAGAAGTCATACAGAGGATCACAGAAAAGAAACTACACATAAATACTGATTCTTGCTCTATGTTCCCTTCCTATCTTACTGCAAGTGTTTTGACAGGTAATTGCACTAGAATGTCAGCATATGGATTAAATAAATCAAATACACTTCTAAAAAAAAAAAAACCAAAACTAATGTCTACTCATATACATACTCTGTTTCTTTAGGCAATCGTAAAGTTGTGGTTCTATTTTCCATTTTATGCACATTAAATTTTTCAGGATTTAAACAAGAAAACTCTCAAAAATACTAAAAAAGGGATAAAATTTCTCAATTACTCTCAAATAAATGAACAAGAAAAGAAATATCTAGTAAAATCTGTCATAGCCTTGCAAATTGCCAGAAGAAACTATTGCATTGTCTATGAATAATAAAATGGCTGACACCATAAATATGTAGGTTAGATAACATGGTCTGCTGCACACAAAGAGGAGAGACTGAGGGCTATGATCAATCCCACCTTAAAGAGGAAGCTTTTTTAATATTTACTACTGGCTTGGTTCATTACTTGACATCAATTTATCATAAACCATCACTTTCTGACTATTCACACTTAGTACAGACTGAAAGCAGTTTATTAAAACCAGTTGCCTGCTATTACATAGAAGCAAAGTTACCCTACCCTGATAAAAACATAAAGGCTCAAATTTCTTTCTTCATAAAAAAGTCCCTGAAAAGAAAGAAGCAGTTAAACTTACCGGTGAATCTTTTCACCACTCTTTACAACTGCAACATTCACAAGATTCTGACAGCACAGCATCCTTTTAAAAATCTATTCAGCACTTTTTAAAGGGCACAAAAGATCTCTTCAGGTAGAGATAAATATCATGCAAGAGCTACTAAATAAAGAACAGTGCCCCAAATTGTACAATATTAGCATTACTTTGCCTTTGCAGGAAAAATGCTTATATTTGACACTTCTTGGTGCAGATTTGCTAAACATAGCTGTGACATGGAGATGTGGACAATAAACTCTCATAGACCATAACAATTGTATTTACTCTCCAGGTTAGAGGCCACAGAATTTGTAGCCTACTTTCCATCCAACAAGATAAAAATGGCTTGAATGACCTACTAATACAAAAAACCCATGACTGAAGTTTCCAGCTGCAGTTCAACATTGTTTAGAAAATATTCAAAAAGTACACACTGATTACCACCATTATTTACCTGGCCTCATCAGGATGACTGACTCTTACAGAGTCATTTGGAATGTAGATCGTATTTGTATCTTCTATTTTATATATTGCATGACCTCCAATATCTGCCATTTTTCTTCTTTTTGTTATTAAAACAATGTAGTAGCCTTCCAAAAACCGGACAAAACCTGTTAAAACAGCATTACAATGCCTTCAGTTGCATGTTTGTGTTTATTTGATAAAACATATTTAGCAAAAGAGTATCAGAATTGACTCAAGCCATCAAAGAATTATTTGTTCTTAATGTTATATAATTATATATATACACACACATATACACAGAGTCTTATAATTCACTCTCTTTAATCAATTAAATATATAGCTTTTACTTATTTCCCCTCCCACTGTAGGTACTTTTAATACTAGGTAGCAGTTAGGACACTGAAAATTTGGACTACGTTTCTGTCTACTTAACATACTTGTACTTGCTTTTGACAGGACTCTGATTATTCAGAGTGAAGCATACTCTATTTACTTCAGACACCAAAAGGTTAATTTTCCAGGGTAAGGAAGAATCCCAGACTCCAATTTTCTTTTCAGGTTCATGTATTCTCTGCTGGAGAGGGACACAGAACAGCAAAAGGAGTTGTGGGTAAAATGACACCTCTGTGCCCTCTCTCTTTAACAGCAGGGAAGTGAATTCCTTGACTAGAGCAGTATCTCCCCCAAACCAGCCACTCAGAGTATCAGGATTACTGACTTTTTTCCTGTTTCCTCTCTCAGATATCAACATTGACCTTGCTGAAATGCAGAAGGGTAAGAAGGTAGAGGCGGCAGGGTCTGGTTTTATTGCCTATAAAAAGATGGCTTCCCCAGCCTCCATCCTGATTCCCTGCAGAGCACAGCCGTGCTTCTTCATGGAGTGCCTTCTTTGGATACTTCTATTATATATGATTAGGGAAAATGGTAACAAACCTTTAAATACAACATAAATGTAGAAATTCAAATGAAAAATAGAAATACATAACTACTCCTGAACTCAAAAATGTTAGTAATACAGTATAGTACAGCAGTAATATGCTTTAATAAGTAATAAATTACGTTAATTAGGTATTGGAGGCAACTGCTCTGATAGGTTGCTGAGAGCTAGAAACCCACTCACTACTGCACTATCAACAAATAAATTAATTTGGAGATGAAGGTGATGATGATGATGACGATATGATACAAATGGACCCTCACAATTCATAGTTTTACTTGCATTCATACTCAGTTCTTTTAGCTTTGCATTACAAAGTAAAAAAGGATGAGGAGAGCACACATTTTCCTCCCTGTCACTGCTGGAGGCTGCAACGTGATCGAATAAACTGCAATCTTTTCTTCCACCTTATTAGCCCCCCTTGGAAAAATGCTCTCACCTGCACAAAGACAGGAGATCCTGCTGACAATAAGAAACAAACCTTCCATTTGAAGTAGACTATTGAATTTGAGCTGTTAAATAGTAGTCACAGTTCTTCTTGTATTCTCCAGGTACTAAAATCAGTTATGTGAACAGCCTCTGTCCTTTGAATTTCACCAAACATTATACCAAAGTCTGATAAGGAACTGAGCCTTTCTCCTTGGCCTAGCTCCCTCCCATTAAAAGCAATTTCTACTTTTAAACGCTACACAATAAACCACAACTCAGCCTTTTAGCACCTCCATTCTGAGCACACTAAATGTACTGCATCTGGTTAATGAAATAACTAGAGGATAGAACAAAGCTGTTCTTTAAAATTTTAGAAGAAATAGCCCTGTTCTTCTGACCTGAGCCAGGAGGCAGAAATAAACAACCAGTTGCATTCCCTCAAATTACATGCTTATACGGATATGGTCTGACTCATGTGATTTGGAAGTATATAATCTGATAGAATCTGTTACTTCTAAGAGTCATCTAGAAATACACACACCATATCTGTTAACCAATACAGAATAGAAACTCTCCTGTTATGAACAGGAGTGTATATAAACAGTCATACAATTGGGATGCAAAATTTTAACTGATTGCAACCACTTTTCAACCAAATATTTATCACATATTTAGACAGTGACCACTGATGGCTTGTGCAAAAAAATCTCCAAAACTGCAAGGCTATTAGAAGCGCCTTTAGGTTTAACCATGTTATGAATACTCTTAAATCAGTAAGAAACATAAACACCATCTGAGGAATTTCTGAAAAGCTGGATGAATTGATAAGTTCCAAAATGCTTCACAGGCAAAAAGAATGAAGAAGAAAGTCTGCCTAATTTGCCGCTTTGGATTAGAACGGAATTTTATTATGTTTTGATTGTTATGCAAAATTCAGGAGCATCCTTTAAATTGCATCCTCCACATTCTCTGCAGCTTTGGCTTTAAATGTCCAGGTGTATATTGTCTCTGATAAACCACAAAGTATTCTTGAGAGCTGTCACAGCACACATTAACATTTACTTTAGAGACATCAGCCATCAATATACTGACCTCAGTTATCAGACAATAGGCAGAAAAGTAATGACTTTCAGATGAAGTTAGAAGCTATTAAATCCTTGAAGCAATGCTTGAGGACAGCTGAGCAGCATTTTAAAGTTCAGCTGACATACAAGTCAGTTATACTTGTTCAAATATGAAAAAGAAATCTTTAAATATGTCACTAAAAGAAGCTAACCAAAAAGAAAAGTCATCTTTCTGAATAGTGTGATAAAGAAATATAGCCTAATAAAGAATGTTGACTTTCCTTTTCCTTTTAAAAAGCATTCTTTGAGCTCTGGAATTCAGGAGCCAGGTTCCACATGATTTCTATTCTAAGACCAGCTGAGTTTGGTAATATCTTCAACTAAGTTTCTAGAGTTTGGCTATTTCCTAGATCTGCTCCTTAAGGACAAAGAAAAGACTGGTTACAGCACAACTTTCACCCCTGTACTGACTACCTGTTTTCAAAAAATACACAGAAACTTACTTATCTTTGAGGATGACAAATTTCTAAATCCTCTTTATTTTTATAAATAAATAAAATCAGGGGGAGACAGAAAGATATACAGCATGACACAATAAGCCTCACCTGCTAGGAAAACAAAAGGTTTTATAAAATCAATCAAAGCACTTACCTACTATACCAAAAGCAGAGACAGCTCGAGATAACCCAGAAGAGCCCTTCTGCCCCATCTTTGTTCTGTTTCCCAGGTCTAAACGACCGAGAAGCTCCCTCACCTCTTGTTGCGTATAAACATGCTTTAAAATAAAAAGTCACAGAAGTTACTGTTTTGGTAGTCAAATGTTATTTAATGTCAAAGAATAGAAGAATTTGCTTAATCTGTGAAATATACAATAAACCAAAGGCCTGCTCTACATTCTTTGTTTCTCATTACAGCGCTACCAACAAGTAACCAGTATTATTTGAAACAACTGGGAAAAAAGCCCAGCAACTAAATACAGAGGCACTTACCTTATCATCAATTATAACCAAATCCTTTGGTTCAGTGCGATCTATTTTCAAAACCCGGTATTTGGTTTCTGCAGGATTACTTCCAACGAGAAAATACCGCTGCATAAAAGAAAAACAAAACAAAACAAGTCAGAATATTATAAGATAAAGCAACAAAAACCCAATGTAATGTAAGACATCAGCAATGCCCTTTACATATTGTCTAGACTAGATCCATTCCTACTAACATCAAATATGCATTATTCTATATGGACTGTTAGTAAACTGTATACAAATATACCTACCAGTATCTTAGGTAGGTATATTTGTATACGACCAACCTCTACAACTTAAAAGACCTCTTTCTCTCCTTCATACAAGGACAAAAAAAATTAAAATCAAAGGTTTAAACCTCGTCAGAGAAGATAAAATGGTAACTTACACTAACTTACTGTCCAACCACACCCTGCCTCAGCCATTACTGTCTTTTCACTTGCTTTGTAAAATTTAGCAGAAGCTTATATATGAGTTTTTAACTTTTCAGGATCTAAAATTGTTCCTATATTGTACTCCTTTTCTATTTCTTTTCCTGATCCATACTAAACACTGCAAAATTGTAAGTACTTCACTACTGCAAGTTTTCTTCTATTTTTATTTATACTTGCTATGATAGTCTTCTCAACAATGTTCTTCCAAAACACTAAAATTTTCTGGTTAGCAATATGACTGTTTAAAAAACTATTAGCTTTATTTCACATTTAAAATAAAGAATGACCATAGATAAACATATAGTATGTCCGTGTCTCATGTAAGGAGATCAAACTATAAATTAATTACTGCATTTAGAGGAATTAACAATAAGCACAGGTTGCAGAACTGACTTTCTAAAAGTAGCTCTCATTTTTTCTAATTCATTTAATCAGTATGGTGCTAGCACAGCAAGGTGGAACTCACTAATAATGCTCAGCCTAATAGGAAAGCATGGCAAATTCATGTGGATCTATGCGTCAGCTCTTAACTCCAAGAGTCCCATGGATTTTGAATATGGGAAAGGAAATCAATAATGATATTCATACAAACCTCACAATTTCATAATTTATACCAATTAGATGCTAAGAAGCATCTTTCCTCTCAAAATATTTAAGGTGAAAGAACTGAAAGCCCTCTTCAGTTTCCTTGCATTCACATATGCATATAGATATTCAGTAAGTTCTAAATAGGAAAATAAAATACTTAACTTTAAAAGTCATAAAAGGAAACACCATCAACTTCTGGTTCCACCTTGTACACTGACATTACTGTGCTGAGTGGTAAGTTTTGCTGTTTACTTCCAAATGACAGTAAGCAGGCCCTTCAAATTCATATGCCATCACAACACTCCTCCACTGAAGCCTTTGAGGCAGCACTTTGGCACAGGAAAGCCTTTCCGACAGAGGATTTTTCAGCAGTGATGTGCTGCAGTGAACAGCCCAGGCTGGCCTCCTCAGAGCAGACTCTGCAGGGGATCCCTTAGAACCAACCTCTTGCTTCCCAGGAGGGAAATCATAAGGACAATGCATGGCACAAAATGGTACAGCTCTTCTGCTGGTATCACGCACCATCAGCGAGACACCAACCCACCAAGACAGACACTTGCTTTGGTCATGCCATTACACCATCTTTTTCTTATGCAGCAAAGTTGAATTGGCAGAGGGAAATATATTCATTTGTAATACTCAGATGATAAGTTAGATAAGTAGAAAATTGTTAGCTAATTAAAAGTAAATAATTTTAAGTATTCCATAATATTGCAGTACAGCTCAGTGATGTCCCACTACATCGAGCTGACCAAATGAGTGCAATTTCTTCCCAAAGTGACACTGATGGTTACCAACAAATAATGCTGAATAAAACAGAAGAGCACAACTCTAAGATGCTTGTCCTAATGGCAGTTTAGACCACGGTGCACAATTTAAAATTGTTTTACACATAACGCATGGCGGTGTAGGGGAGGGAGGGAGAGAGAGATAGAGAGACAGGTGGATATAGAGTTGCAGATGCTATTACTTAAGGAAATTCAGCTGCATACTTCTCCATTTCCATTTTAATTAACCAACAAAACATAAAGAAACGCTATGAGGAATGCATCACTCACATCACCTTGGCAGCTGCAATAGAAGGCTGTGCACAGCTACAGGGCCAGCATCAGCTGCTGCTTAGAACAGCGGCAGAGTTAGATTAGATGAGGAGTAATTGTACCTGCAGACCAAGGAAGCAACCACCATAATGAATGATACTTAACAGGCTCTCTGAAGTAATTTAAAGACCAATTTACAGGGTTTAAGCCGGAGAGCCAGACTGAGTAATGGATTTGGGAAGATCGGTTGAGAGCAGCATCAAACCTGAGTATCCATGGATTTAAAGGAAGGCAGGCAATGAGAAATCTCTATTTGGCAAATGGGCATTTTACCCACTGCATGTTAGAGGATATTCTTGTGGAAGTAATAAAGGAAACATCTGCAAAAACTTTTGAATCTGGGTTAGTGTTCAAAACTAGGAACCTGAAATAGACCTCCGCTTGGGAAGCTTTCAGGACTGGCTAACAATCTCAGAATTACTTGAAAAACAGTCTGCCCACCCATATTCAACCTTCAAGACAAGAAAGAAAAACAAAGATTGTATGAAAATTAATGATGAAAAAAATACACAAAAAAGACACTTCAGCATTAGCTGTTTCTGCTACCTAATTTATGCATCTAATGAATAAATAAGTCTGTCTTACTGGATGACACAGAGCACAAATAAAACTGCATCAGTGACATATGCTGCAATTATATTTCCCATCACATGAATACTAGGAAATTATAAAGAAAAATATCAAATCAACATAACACTAAGCATGTAACAGCAAATAAATTTCTATGGTTGTAATATAATTGCAAAATTAATCAAAGCTAAAATGTGTTGTAGTGTTTACAACTCTTTTGATTAACAGAAGTTGTTATAGTAAGAAAAAAAAATAAAGAGAAAAAGCTACAGAAACCTTTCTGGAAGTATTTATCCTTATGACTTCATTCTGTTTTATTACTAAGTTGAAGTGAATAATTTGAAGCATTTCCCAAGTGTCTCAAACAGTTCCACTCCACAGCACAGCCAGTGCATTTAAATAAACAGGCAACCTTGACCAACAAAGTACTTTTTCCAGAGAACAGTACTCCAGCAGAAACTGCTGGCTCCCTCACCCTGCTCTGGCCAGAGGCCTCCAGCCATACCTGAGGTGACCCATGCTGCTTCCAGGTTTACTCTCCCCCTGGCCTTTGCTGAAATTTGTTAACAAGCACATTTTACCAACCATGGCAACACACCAGGCAGCTACAAGGGCTGGACTGAAGCTTAATTTATTGCACAATTATCACTAAGCAACCACAAGATAGGAACAGTCATTAGTCATTTCCACCTGGGACTGAGTTTTAACCAAAGCAATCTAATTGAAAGGCTTTACACCATCTTTTATCAATCTTTTGATTCAGCCAAAGCAAACAAAACAGCTTCTTCTGGAGTCTAAACAAAATAAAAAGACTTCTTACTGTGATTTGTTGTTTGTTAATGGCAGGATAGTAGTTCTGAAAACAAACATTCTGCTCACTTCTTTTTTTCCCCCTTTTTTTCTTTAGGATTGCCTCGTAGAACTCTGAGTCTATAACTATGACTTGCTTCTTTGTATAGACTAATTATGATTAAGGAATGCTAACACAGCAAAAAACTTTTCAATCTTCAGTTAAAAAGCTACAAACAGCTTAATCAGCAGGAAGAAAAAGTGCAAAAATACACTGTAAGTTGAAATATAGGCAGTGCACTAATATAGTCAATTTTAAAACCTGCAAATAGCATTAAGAAAACACTTACGATCTTAGACAAAAAGCTTGCAAAAGATACCTGTTGAGACCATGGATGTGTCTAAAAACACAAAGCCCACAAGAAGTGGGTTCACCAAGGCCATCTGCCAGACTCCTACCCAGTTGCTCTCTCACTCCCCATTCTCACCAGGACAGGCACAGAAAATAAGACGGAAAAGGTGATGAGTCAGGACAGAAAGACTGCCTAATACTGACCATTACAGGCAAAACAGACCTGAACTGGGAAGAATGTATGTAATTTACTGACAATTAAAATAGAATTATAGTATAATTACCCCTCAGTGCAAAAACGCCACTCTGCTCCTTCTTTCTACAGGACCTAGAGTAATTCTAAAGGGTCTTTCATCCCTCAGAAGATGGCAGAATGATATGAAGAAAGGAAGACATGATAAGGTGCAAAGAGAGGTAGGTACCTGGAAAAGCAAAGCTGTGTGCTTGCCATAATCTGTTGAAACTCTTCAAAAGAAGCTCCTTCAACATGAGAAATTTTAAGAACATATGCTGCCAAGCACTGCTCCCTGGGCATGTAGGAATGGGTACCCATTTTGTATCCTACAAGCCACAGAATTCACTGAATCCCTTGTGTCCCAAGGCAACCAAAGCATTTTAGTCCCAAACGGGACTTTTCTCTTCCTAATCCATTGAAGGATTCCTCCTGATTCTCCCTTCTAATTCTCAGGTAAATCTATTAATTATCTATCTATACATTTTTCTTTAGATGCTCTTTAGCATGTATTCTGCTGGAATGCTTTCAGAAAAATAAATAACTGGATGCCTTTTCAGCACTCACTTCAATAGACCAAAGAAGTCTTGCTATTTCTTTGCTCCTCCCAAGACATTGCTACCATGTATGTTACCTCACTGGACCTTCAATGGATCTATTCCTGGTTGTATTCTTGTTTCTTAGATGAATATGGACTGTAAATCTACACAATATACTATACAAAGTTTTATTCTAGAGATACATTAGTATTTTTCCTTAATGACCATACCACAAATAACTCATCTCTTTTTCAGAGCTGTAATTTATAGCAGCTCAACCCTTCCATTCCTTCCGATAAAACACCCAGATCCTCCACATTCTCCTCTGCTGCTCCTGAACTGATAAACTCCCCGTAAACTTGCATTGGTGTGTAATCTATTATAAGGTACATGAACTTTTATAGTATACCATTATACTTCAAATGATTTATTTTATCTACTTCTGAGGATCATCACCATTTCTTGCTTTATTGTGCTCTGATTATCCTAATTATTTACAATACCTTAAAAGACTAATCAGAGTTTGTCCATGTTTTGAGCTAATAACATTAATGAAAATGCTTAAGTACACCAGTCCTAAAAACATTACTTGAAAAAAAATCATTCCTATCAGATGATTCTTCATTCACTCCACACTAATTTATGTACAAATTTCTCTACTAAGTTTCTTCCTTCCATAACAAAGCCATAGATTTTCTTTGTGGCACTGCATCTCAACAGAGGATTTGATTCAAATACATAATCTAATCTAATATATATCTAATACATATAATATATCTATATAATCTAATCTATATAATCTGTATCTATATAATCTAACACCTAATCTAATTTTTAGATTAAAATGTGTAATACAAGCAGGTTAATCTGACAGCATCTTTTTTAATTCTAGACTGTGTTTTATGTCATATGCCTGAATTTGCAATTACTTTCCTATATGCAGGATTTCAGAATCAATTAAATATTCCATTTGTCATGTTCCAGTCACAGCACCACCCTTGACTTGAGCAACTCGAAAATATTCACAGTCATTTCACTGTTTCGTATATATAATTTTATTTTTTACCTGAACACTGATTGATCTCTTTTTTTATAACCTTATTCTTGTTACTCACTTCCTATTCACCCCTCATGCAGTACATTCATGCTCAAAGTAAACTTGATAGCTAATGGTTGCCCAGTAGGCTGTTCACTACTTTCAACATTTTTAAAATGTGTCAGATACCCATCTATATAAATCAGTGCACTTCATAAGTCAGTAAAAATTCTATAGCTTTTTCTGTGAAATCATATTCTATATTGCCATTTCTCCAAATTGACCACAGATTAACTTCAACATAAAATATGCAACCTCTGGAGTTTTTAATATAAAAATCTTTACACTGTTATTATTAGAATAAATTACACTTAATATAAAACAAATGCCCATAGTTTTCTCTGGTGAATAAAGGGCAGAAATATCTACAGGTAATTATACCAGTCACATTACTTAATAAGCTTGTGCAAGTCATTTGTACACTGTGGAGATGGAGACTGTAAAAGAACCTGATTAGAATAAAATACTATTAATTAAGCCTTTTTAATATCCTGAAGGATAGGCAAGTGATATGACTTTATAGCAACAACACAAATTGTCATTGTTCAATGTCACATTGCCCCAGGAGAATGATAACTTCCAGTGAATTAACCTAGAGCTTTCAGGTGGGCTTCATCTGGGGGAAACACAAAAGTTCCATCTCCTCCTGAAGAAGAGAGGAAAACATCTTTTGTCTTTTATTAGTCATAGTGCTCAAATATCTTTAGTGCCCTCTGGTGTGCATTTCAGTGATCAATATATGCATAAAAGGAAAGATAATTGGCATTGATCTGAATAAAACCTTCAGTTCATCTTTCTGACTACTTCTAAACAAGCTTTCAGCTTCCTAGAACAATCAGGAAATACAGTTAACATCTCCATGGCATTTATTGACCCAAAGCATCAGTTGAAAAGGTAGGTTCCAACAACTATCCTAAATATAAACATTAACAGAAAATATAGAATTTTGCTCTCTGTTAATTCAATTTACACCATAAATTCAGTTCTCCTCACCTTTTGCAGTCTCTCATTACACTCCAATAACACTATCAGAGCCTATCCTTTTTGACTTCAATAATACTATTGTATTTTTATCTAAAAAGAAACCCAAACAAAGAAACCCTCTGAAAACAATTTCCACTTTTTCCACTTCCTCATCCGTTTCATCTCTTCCTGCTTTAACACAGGGATTTTACAGGAATAATCTGTAGGACCACTGTAAACTTCACTGTTTCTCCCACTGCTGACAACTTAAATAATTTGTTCTTTGCATCAGAAATCTTAGGATACAGTCTCATGTTAGTCTGCATCTGTCATAACTCCAAATCCCACGTGCTGGATCTAGCAAGTCCAGAAAATTAGGCATTAGGGAAATCAGAAGAGCAACCTGAAAAAGAAGAAAGCTGTTGATTTTTATTTTTGAATGATGCTTATGTCCCAGTGACTGTCACAGCTGGCAACTGCATGATTGTGAGATCTTATGCAAAGGAGATGGCATGGGATACCTTGGGGGGAAGAAGTTTGTCAGCAGCACAACATGACACTGAATGAGCTGTAACAGTGACTGATCAAACCAGAAGTCCAATTTTGGGCTCCCCAGTAGAAGACAGACATTGATATACCAGAGTGATTTCAGCAGAGAGCTCTCCAGATGATCCACAGGACAGAACACGCGATGCACTGAGAGAGGCTGAGAAAACTGGGTTTAGATTTGTTCAGCCTTCAGAAAGCTTTGGCAGCATCTTGCTGCTGTCTACAACCATGTAACAGGAAAGCGTAGGTAAGAGACAAACTCTTTCAAGTGGCCTGCAGAGGTTGTAAAATCTATATATTTGAAGGTATTCAAAACTCAGCTGCACACAGTCCTGAGCAATATGCTCATCAGAGCTGCTTTGAGCAGGAGGCTCAACTTGGTGTTCTCCAGAAGTCCTTCCTAACATCCTTTAGTCTATGAATTTATTAAGTGCAGCAAATCTTTTCAAATAATCATACCAAATTGATTCCTACTTTATTTTCCCTTTTGAAAAAATTACTAGAATTTGAATATCAAACCACAAAGTCCTTCAATTTGTACATTTTAAAAGTAAGAAAAAACCTTACTCAGGGAAAAAATTCCATTTTCATCACTCACAAGAAGTAACTGAAGTAGCACCTTCAAGATGCCCTTGCTCAGCTGAGACATTTCAAACAGCACATGCTCAACCACAAACCATTGCCTTTCACAGCTGATGAAAACCATCTTGCTTTCTGGAGTGATCAGGACTGCTGGATCTGCCACTCACTGAATTTTGAACAAAGCATAGCATGGACAAATCCATCCATTCAGGCAGAGACTGCCGGCTATCACTATCCAGATGTAAAAGACTGTCGTTAAAATAAGAGTGAAACAACAGGATCAGCTGGAGAAGCCCAGAGAATGGCAGGCAGCTGACAGAACTCCAAAGCACAATATTTGCCCTGCACACAGCACGTTGTCTCTCAGCAACCGAGCCTCACAGCTCAGAGAGAAGCAGGCCAGGTATCCACACATGCCAACCACAAGAAGCCAAATCTCAGCTGAGATGTAGCATGAGTTGTGAGCCAAGAACAATAAACTGAGTAATACAGGACCTGATTCACAAATCACATTTGCCTGGTGCCCCACTCATGTATAACAATAATTTAGCTGAAAATAGAACAAAAAATAGCCTTTACCAGCAACAATGAGAAAGATAAATAAGGCAGCCTTCAAAATTCATTTAGGCATAGGTAAAAATAACACTCTGGAAAGACTTTCTGGAGTGTAATCTTCATTTTTTAAATGTACTTGTACCAATAACTCTGCATGCTTTAATCCTTCTCTGTTTCATACGCTGTTCAGTAGGGAATTATCACAAAAGCACAAACCTACTCCTGACATAAGCAAAGCTGAAGTCAGATTCCTGTTTATACTGAGATCATTCTTGCATCTGTGACATTTTGGGAAGTTTCCAAGGGGCTTCATTGTATAAATTATCTTTCTTGTTATCAGTACAGGTAACATCTGAACCTGAAACTAGACCTAACTGTTACATTTAAAGCCATGGTACCTAACCCTATCCAAAACTACCTCAAGTGAAGAAAACCAACATACTATGAAACACAAACAAATTTGATTGGGAGCTAAGGAATGGTAAACACAGTGGTATTTACACCAAGAACTGGCTTCTCACTCACACTGTGCTCATCACATGGCCAAAGCAGCAATTACCACTCCAGCTCCCAATCAACTCTGCTCATGACAAAAGAGTACTGTGAATAACACATGCCTACAGTTTCTGCAACAGGAGATGTAAGGAATGCTGAAAATCTTCAAGAGCTTACTTCCAGACATCAGACTGAAAACTTTGGAAGCTGTTTTACCAGTCATTCAGACAAGGACTGAAGTGTGTCATAAACAGGTCGGTGCAGGTGGTAACCACTTCAGCCATTCTTAATCCAAATATTAATTCCGGATACCTTCAGCTGCGCAGTTTTAACTCCCCCTGGCAAGGGGGAGCACTGCTCTCCTGGCTGCGTGACAGCAGCCACAGGACAGAACAAGCAGGGGCCCAGCCGTCATTCCCAGCCTGGCAGCATCCCCACCGCAGGGCCCTGCAATGACCTGCCTGTCAGAGGCCATGCCTTCGCTTAAGTCTACAGAGGCAGACACAAAATGAAAACAAGAACTTTAAAAACTTCTTTTTCTCAGTTCTTGGGATGTTTTGAATGTGTGACCGAAAAGAACCAGATCCCAACACACGAAAAGTAAGGCGTAGTTTTTATCAAGCTGCAACCGAGCCGAGGCAGCAGCTCCGGGCAGGGCCGAGCCAACACGCCGGGGGGCCGGGACATCCCCCCGGGCTCTGCGGCGGCCGCAGCCCCGGGACCTGCGGCGGCGGCGGGGGGGCGCTACTTACAGCCCTGGTCTCGTACAGCACCAGCTTCTGCACGGAGCTGATCAGAGGGGCGGCGGCCACCACCGGCATGGCAGCCCCGAGGCGCGGCGGGGACTGCTCGGGAGCACCCCGGGAGCAGTCGGAGCCGGGGGGGAACACGCCGGGGCTGAGCGGGGAATCACCGCCGGCACCAAGGGAACCCGGAAGTGCCGCCGCGGCAACGCGCAGGCGCACCCACGGGGGGCCGCGAGAGCGCGCCTGCGTCGCGGAGCCGCGTCACGCGCGGCCTCCCGGCAGCGGCGGCTCCGGCAGTGGCGGCGACAGCAGCGAGGCACCAGGGCGGGCGAGGCGGCGGCAGCGCCACCGCATCCGCACCCGCACCCGCTGCTGCCGCCGGGAACCGCTCCCCGCGGGGTGAGCACGGTCAGCACCAGGAACAGCTCCGCAGCCCCGCCCACACTGCCTCGCCCTCCCTCAGGGGGCGGAGCCAACGGCAGGGGCGGGGGGCGGCCCGTGCC